>CM076854.1:55097977-55634189 GCA_039519185.1 Astragalus membranaceus | reverse complement strand
TTTGGGTCCCTAGGGCGCCATGCGCGCCAAGTGTTGTTGTTGTCCCTGTTGCAGAAAATGGCACCCTGTGCCTGGACGCCATCCTTGGATGTGTTGCGTTTGGTGTTGGTATTGCAGGAAATGGTGCCCTGTGCCTGGGCGCCGGGCTTGTCCATGTTGCCAGGATGTTGTTGCTGCTGTGTTCTGAGTCCTGGGCGCCATGAGCGCCAGAGTTGCTGTTGTTGTGTTCCCTGTGTGTGTTGCAGTTTTTGGCGCCCTGTGCATGGGCGCCGTGTCTGGTGGGTGTGTCTGTGTGTCAGTGTTGTTCCTGCCAAGTCTGTTGTCACTGAGACAGAAGCTGTCGAAGTGCTGAGACAGAAGCTGTCGAAGTTGCTGAGACAAAAGCTGTCGAAGTGTTGAGACAGAAGCTGTCGAAGTGCTGAGACAGAAGCTGTCGAAGTTGCTGAGACAGAAGCTGTCGAAGTGCTGAGACAGAAGCTGCCGAGGCGCCCTGTTGCTGGGCGCCAGGCCTGATGTTGCTGTTGTTGTCTTAGGCGCCCAGTGCCTGGGCGCCATTTTCAGGATGTTCCTCAAATTTTTCCCGGTTTTGTTTTTGACATATCTTTTGACTCGGGTGTCCGTTTTAAGTGTTTCAAAGTGCGTTGTGAAGCTTATCGTGTTTCCTACTGGTATATTCCACTTTAAGGTGAAAATTGTTATTTCTTTCAGATAGTTTCTGGGCGCCTCAAGTGGCTGTCCCCGGTGGTCGTTGTTGTTAGCGTTGTAAAACTTTGTCGATGTTTAAAACCCCTTTTTGGTGTCCTATTTGGTGTCGTGAGCTGAAGTAAAACCTTTTGATGTAATCGGTAATATTAGTGTCCCGGGTGTCAATAATGATGTGTTGATGTTTTCGACGACAATGCCCCTAGTGGCTATTATTTTGATTGACGATGGTATTGATGATGAATATAAGTTGCGGTCTTATCAGTGACGATGACGCCGTAAAGGCTATTAGCGACGATGAATGTTAGTGGCAAATGTATGTGGGACGATAACTTGACAGGTGATGTGCCTTTCATTGGCAAATTGGTAAGTGATGGGTCGTTAAGTTGACTGTGCTTGTATGGGACTGTCTCTGGTGCATGTCATGGTGTCTCATACATCTCATGTGCATAAACAAGTGACGATGATGCCATAAAGGCTATTTAGTGACGATGATGCCATAAAGGCTATTCAGTGACGATGATGACAGGTACCACATGCATACGCCCGTTGTGATGGGTTGCATTTCATACATGTTTCATGACATTGTGATGACTTGCAGTGATGACTGTTTTGATGTTGCGATGTGGTTTATATAGCGTTGTAGTCCGAGCATAATACTTATCATATGCACTATTCTATTGTTAGATGAACTCACCCCTTCTGTTTGAATGTTACCCCTATGCGGTAACGTGCAGGTGATCTCGAGTGAAGGGTTAGGTACCTTTGCTAGCTGAGTCTGGTCGTCTGCTCTGATACGTAGCACTCAGTGGGGAGGGAATGAACCTTAGTTTTTATAATTATTTGATTGCTGTAGTTGCTGCTTTATGACTTTTCGCTGCGTAGTTGCTGAGTTTTTATTATGTTGGCTGAATTGAGCGTTTTGAGCTCACCCCAGTTGTGATGTGCTATGTATTGCATTATTATCGACGATGAGAACTATTTTATATCGATGCATGATTTTGTGTGGATTTATGTGTGACATCCCATGTGGTGAAATATGACTTTAAAAAAAAAGAAAAAAAAAGAGACTCTGATTTTTAGTAATTAAATTACTGGGTAGAAAGGGGTGTTACTCCCTTCACCACCACCACCACCACATAGCTCGACTCTCTCTCTCTCTCTCTCTCTCTCTCTCTCTCTCTCTCTCTCTCTCTCTCTCTCTCTCTTTCTCCCTTACTCTTCTCCTTCTCTCTCTACCCTAATACCCTTCGCCACTACCACCACACCACCACCACCACCACCACCACACCACCACAACCACCACCACCAGCACATAATAATAATAATAACTATATAAAAAAACAGATTTAAAAAATTAAAATAGTATTTAATACAAGCCATTCAGATTGGGATACGTGTCTGTCAGACTTGGTGACGAAATTTGAATCCCTCGCTAATTAGCGAGGGAATTAGCGACGGAATATTCCCTCGCTAATTAGCGAGGGATTCAAATTTCCCACGCTAATCACATTAGCGAGGGACTGATTCCCTCACTAATGGGCAATAGAGACGGATTTGGGGCATTTAGCGAGGGAAAAATCCCTCGCTAATGAGCAATTTTTTTGTAGTGCGATTCACGACCCAATGTGGAGAAGGGAACCAAAATAAATACCATAAGATGCAGTTCTTCCCTTTGTCGTTGACAGGGACTGCATTTACCTGATACTCCTCTCTTCCAGCTAATTCTATACAGACTTGGGTAGACATGGAAAGGTACTTCCATGACAGATTTTACTGGCCACAACTCGAAGTCACTACTGCCGACCTCCTGAATCTACGGCAGAATGTGGATGAGGTAGTGACTTTATTGAAAGATTCAGAAAGATGGCCGGGAAATGTTCGGTTCAATTCCCCGAATCGCAACTTGTAACACCCAAAATAATTTAATTAATTATTTGATTAAATTATTTAAGTGTTGCAATATTGTTATTATTATTAGTATAATTATTATAATTATTGATATATTAATTTATTTATAATTGAAGGGAGTGGTATTAATAATTTCGGGATGGCAAATTTGGCCTAAGAAGCCCAAGCCCGAGACTTAGGCTCCTAAGGCACTGGGGTTGGGGTTTTGCGCCTCATTCTTGAGAGAAAGAAAGAAAACAATCGTGAGAAGAGAAGAGAGAAGAGTGAGTCGCGAGTGAGAGAGGAGAAAAGAGAAGGGCGATCGCACAAAGAGAAGACGAAAAGAAGAGCTGTTGCTGTGGTTCTGTTGGTGACTCCGTGGAAAGTATCTCGTCTTCGGTAATATCAAGGTAAGGGTGGGTCTTACCTTATAATAGGGCTTAGAATGGGTTATATGTGAGGGTTTAGGGTTTATACCATTTGTCTCATAATTCTATTGTTGAATTGATACATGATTGACTGTGTGAAGATTGATTGTCTCTATGTGTTTTATTGAAAATTGTATGAGTTATAAGATGTATGTGAAAATCATAGTGTATGCCAATTGATGGATAAATTGAGTGTTTGAAGATGGGAAATGAAGTTTGAGATGTTTTTGAAAAAGAAATTGATGTTTGAAAGTGTGTAATTTTAGATAAAATTGAATGAAAAGACCAAGGGCTGTATGGGGCACCAAAATGCTAGGAAAATGGCGCCCCAAACTGTGTTTCTGGTGTTGAGGCTGTTCTGGGCGCCTAGGCAGCCCAGAAATGGCGCCTGTGTGCGCCTGTGGCAGTGTGTGTGCGTGTATGCTTAAGCTGGGCGCCAATGCTGGCTGCCCAGGGCGCCCAGTGGGGCGCCAGTGGGGTGTGTGTTGTGCTGTGGCAGTGTGTGCGTGAAGGGGGCGCCCGTGTGGCTGCCCCAATGCGCCTAGTGTGGCGCTGTGCGTGTGTGCGTGTGTCAGGGGCGCCAGTTTGGCTGCCCCAGGGCGCCCAGTGGTGCGCCCATGGCTGTGTGCTGTCTATATGTGTTTTTGTGCTGTTTTAGGTCCTGTGAGCTGGTGCTGGCACACCTTATGAGCCGGTGTTATTGGTGAGTGATGTTGAGCCTGGACTGCTTGTTAAAAAAAAATATAAAAATAAAATGATGATGTAACGACGATGGGTCTAAGGACCAAAGCGACGGTGATTAACGATGTTGATGATGATGGTTTGAGACCTTTATTTGGTGTTAGTGTTGTTGTGTTGTGCCACATAGATGGTTGAAAATGATGATGTTTCATAGTGTCTCATGCATTTCATGTGCACAAAGCGACGGTATAAGGCTTCGGCTTTCGAGCAGAGCGACGGTGATGCTCACAAGCGACGGTATGCCCAGTTGGCAATTTATAGTGATGATGGTACCACATGCATATGCCCGGTGGGGCTGCATTTCATATACACATACGCATTGTTGTGATGTTCATGATGGTTGTATGTGAATGTAGTTGTTGTGTGTACTTATATTTAAATATTTTAGTTGTTCTGTACGTTTGTGAATATATATATATATATATATATATATATATATATATATATATATATATATAAACGTATATATTGTTGAATAGTTAATATAAAGGTATATGTTGTTGACTGGTTGCTATACATATAGATATATTGTGAAGTTCATTATAATATAATTATAGTTGCTGTATGTTATTATATGTATAGTGTAATGTTATATTTAAATAAATAAGTTGCTGTATGATGTCACATATATATATATATATATACATATATGTTGCTGTAGGTTGTTATGTGAATATTATATAAATAAATATATATATATATATATATATATAGTGGTAGTCGTTGTACATAAATATATATATAATAAAATATATAAAGGTGCTGAGGTGATGGGTGTAGTTCTATATTCTAGCATATTGCTTATTATAAGCCTTATTATGCGGTTTAGACTCACCCCTTTGTTGTTATTATTACAGGTAACCATGAGTGAAGGCTGTTATTTCTTCACTCCTGAGTCGGTCTAAATGCTCTGATACGTAACACTCAGGGGATGGGGCGTTAGCTGCACTTTGTTTTGTTTAATTATTTTGTTGAATAATTTTATAGAGATGTTTACATTATTGTTGAGACTGTAGTTGTTTCATAAGGTATTATTTTTATTCCGCTGCGAGACGTGAAAAGTTCCCGTTTATGCGAACTGAAACAATAATATATTTTTGAAGGATTACATTCCCATCGCTGTGTGTTGCGTATTTGCATGATTTTTTTTAAGAGACATGATGTTATTATAAGGTTGTTGCTTGTGTGAAGAAAAACGTAGCATCCCATTTCACGTGTAGAAAAAAATAATTTCGAACTTTGATAATTTTTAAATTATTATTTAATTTGCCGGGGAGAAATGGGGTGTTACATTAGTGGTATCAGAGCAGTTCGGTCTGTCCGGCCAAGTTGTCCTGTCATAGTGTCTTATGACAATTAAGAGTTGTTAGATTAGTTCTAAATTTTTGTTTGTGCTGCAGTGTTGATTTGAGATGGCTGGGAGAAACGATGCTGCTCTTGCTGCTGCACTGCAAGCTATGGCTCAGGCTGTTGGGAACCAGCAAAATGGTGCTGAAAATTCTGGGACTCGCAGTTTAGCCACGTTTCAGAGGGAGAATCCGCCCACTTTTAAGGGCAAGTATAATCCAGATGGTGCTCTAGCATGGCTGAAAGAAATTGAAAGGATATTTCGTGTTATGGACTGCAATGATGCGCAGAAGGTCAGGTATGGCACTCATACGCTGGCAGAAGAAGCTGATGATTTGTGGATGGAGGTTAGGCAGAGGTTAGAGACTGCTAATGAGGAGATAACTTGGGCTGTTTTCCGTAGAGAGTTCTTACGGAAGTATTTTCCAGAGGATGTGAGGGGGAAGAAAGAAATAGAATTCCTTGAGCTGAAGCAAGGAAACATGTCGGTGACAGAGTATGCTGCCAAGTTCACTGAATTGGCTAAGTTTTATCCCCATTATGCTGATGCTGATTCTGAATTCTCAAAATGCATTAAGTTTGAGAATGGACTGAGGGCTGATATAAAGAAAGCTATAGGGTACCAGAAGATTCGGGTATTTGCTGACTTGATCGACAGTTGCAGGATATTCGAAGAAGATAGTAATACTCACTCCAAGGTCATGAGGGATCAGAGGGGTAAGTTTCAGAACCGGGGTAAGCCATATGAGGTTCCTGCTGGTAGAGGTAATCAGAGGTATGCTGATAGAAAGAAATCTGCTGAGGGTAAGAAGTTTAGTGGGGGAGATGCTCCCGCTAATATTGTATGTTTCAAGTGTGGAAAGCCGGGTCACAAGAGTAATATGTGTCAGTTGGGGGCGAAGTTCTGTTACCGTTGTGGTAAGGAAGGTCATCTGGCAGCTGAATGTGAACGTAAGGATGTCCTATGTTTCAACTGTGGTGAAGGTGGACACATTAGTGCTAAGTGTCCAAAACCGAAGAAAGAAAGATTCAGTGGAAAAGTGTTTGCTCTCGCGGGATCCGAGGATGCTAATGAGATTAGAGGTACTTGCTTTATTAATAGTACCCCTTTGATTGCTATAGTTGATACCGGTGCTACACATTCATTCATTGCTGCTTTATGTGCTAAGAAATTGGGTCTTGCATTGTCTTCTATGATGAGGGAGATGGTTATTGATACTCCAGCTAAGGGTTCGCTAACTACCTCTCTAGTGTGTGCTAAGTGTCCTCTGTCAGTCTTCGGCAGAGAGTTTCTTGTTGATCTTATTTGTTTGCCGTTGGGTGGGTTGGATATCATTCTTGGTATGGACTGGTTAGTTGATAACCATGTGCATATTAACTGTTTTAGTAGATCCGTGAGTTTCCTTCCTCCAGAAGAGGAAGAATCTGTTTTGTTGCCAGCTGGTCAGCTGCATAAGATAATGAAGGAGGGAGTTCATCTGTTTGCTTTGATGGCGTCATTGTCTGCTGAGAATCAAGCTATCATTGAAGGGTTGCAGGTAGTGTGTGAATTTCCTGAAGTGTTCCCTGATGAAATTCCGAGTGTTCCACCAGAGAGAGAAGTTGAATTTGCTATTGATCTTGTACCTGGTACGAGGCCTGTGTCTGTGGCACCATACCGGATGTCGCGTCCGAGTTGTCTGAATTGAAGAAGCAGCTGGAAGATCTACTTGAGAAGAAATTTGTGAGGCCTAGTGTGTCTCCGTGGGGGGCACCTGTGTTGTTAGTGAAAAAGAAGGATGGAAGCATGCGACTTTGTGTTGACTATAGAAAATCAAGAACAAGTATCCGCTCCCGAGGGTTGACGATTTGATGGACCAGTTGGTGGGTGCTAAGGTATTTAGCAAGATTGATTTGAGGTCGGGTTACCATCAGATCAAGGTGAAAGATGGAGATATCCAGAAGACACCTTTCAGGACTAGATATGGGCACTATGAGTACTCTGTGATGCCTTTCGGTGTTACTAACGCACCGGGAGTATTTATGGAGTACATGAACCGTATTTTCCATAGCTACTTGGATCGGTTTGTGGTAGTATTTATTGATGACATTTTGGTGTATTCCAAGACGGAAGAAGAGCACGCAGAACACCTGAGGTTGGTGCTTGAGGTGTTGAAAGAAAAGAAGCTATATGCTAAGTTGTCGAAGTGTGATTTCTGGTTGCACGAAGTGAGTTTTCTTGGCCATGTGATTTCTGGTGATGGTATAGCTGTGGATCCAGCCAAGGTTGATGCTGTGTTGCAGTGGGAGAGCCCAAAGTCAGTGACTGAGATCAGAAGTTTCTTGGGGTTGGCTGGTTATTACAGGAGGTTTATTGAGGGTTTCTCTAAGTTAGCCCTTCCGTTGACTCAATTGACGTGTAAGGGAAAAGCTTTTGTGTGGGATGCCCGGTGTGAGGAGAGCTTCAATGAGTTGAAGAAGAGGTTGACAACATCTCCTGTTTTGGTTTTGCCTGTTCCGGATCAACCATTTTTGGTGTATTGTAATGCTTCCAAGATGGGTTTGGGAGGTGTGCTTATGCAAGAAGGTAAGGTAGTAGCTTATGCGTCTAGACAGTTGAGGACTCATGAGAAGAACTACCCTACTCATGATTTGGAACTAGCTGCGATTGTGTTTGTGCTGAAGATTTGGAGGCACTATCTGTATGGTACTAGATTCGAGGTGTTTAGTGACCATAAGAGCTTGAAATACTTGTTTGACCAGAAGGAGCTGAATATGAGACAGAGGCGTTGGTTAGAGTTGCTGAAAGACTATGATTTCGGCTTGAACTATCATCCAGGCAAAGATAATGCCGTGGCTGATGCTTTAAGTCGGAAGACTTTGCATATGTCAGCTATGATGGTGAAGGAGTTGGAGTTGATTGAGCAATTCCGTGATATGAGTCTAGTTTGTGAAGTGACACCGCAGAGTGTTAGATTGGGTATGCTGAAGATTGGCAACGAATTTC
This sequence comes from Astragalus membranaceus, assembly GCA_039519185.1. Lineage (NCBI taxonomy): Eukaryota > Viridiplantae > Streptophyta > Magnoliopsida > Fabales > Fabaceae > Astragalus > Astragalus membranaceus. The sequence continues at coordinate 55,626,095 of CM076854.1, read as the reverse complement.
TGGTTAGTATCCGCGATGCCCAGAAGTTGGATGTGAAGTTAGTGGACTTGTTGGTTGTGAATGATCAAGCTGCGAATGGGGATTTCAAGTTAGATTCCCAGGGTGTGTTGAGATTCAGGGATAGAATCTGTATTCCTGATGATGCTGAGATGAAGAGGTTGATCCTTGAGGAGAGTCATAAAAGCAAGTTGAGTATTCATCCAGGGGCTACAAAAATGTACCAAGACTTGAAGAAGTTGTTCTGGTGGCCTGGTATGAAGAAGGATGTGGCGCAGTTTGTGTATGCCTGTTTGACATGTCAGAAGTCAAAGGTTGAGCACCAGAAGCCTGCAGGGTTGATGCAACCATTAGAGGTTCCGGAATGGAAGTGGGATAGCATTTCCATGGATTTTGTGACGGGTTTACCAAATACCGTAAGGGGATTTAATGCTATATGGGTAATTGTTGATAGATTGACGAAGTCTGCTCACTTCTTGCCAATTAGTATCACTTATCCGGTTCCGAAGTTGGCAGAAATATATATTAAGACAATTGTGAAGTTGCATGGAGTTCCATTGAGCATTGTATCTGATAGAGATCCAAGGTTCACTTCTGAATTTTGGAAAAGTTTGCAAGAAGCTTTGGGTTCTAAATTGAGGTTGAGCTCCGCGTATCATCCACAGACAGATGGTCAGACGGAGAGGACTATTCAATCCTTAGAGGATTTGTTGAGAGCTTGTGTCCTTGAGCAAGGAGGTTCGTGGGATACTCATCTTCCATTGATTGAGTTTACCTATAATAATAGTCATCATTCTAGTATTGGAATGGCACCCTTTGAGGCGCTTTATGGTCGGAGGTGTAGAACTCCTCTATGTTGGTATGAATTGGGAGAAAGTGTGGTGCTTGGACCGGAGATTGTGCGGGAAACAACTGAGAAGGTAAAATTAATCCGTGAGAAGATGAAAGCGTCGCAGAGTCAACAAAAGAGCTATCATGATAAGAGAAGGAAGGACTTAGAGTTTCAGGCCGGTGATCATGTATTTTTGAGAGTCACTCCGGTGACTGGTGTTGGGCGTGCCTTGAAGTCAAAGAAGTTGACTCCCCGTTTCATTGGCCCGTATCAGATTACGGAGAGGGTTGGAAGTGTTGCTTATAGGGTGGCTCTGTCGCCTAATCTTTCGAACTTGCATGACGTGTTTCACGTGTCGCAACTCCGAAAGTATATTCCAGACCCGTCTCATGTGATTAGTATGGATGAGGTGGAGGTACGGGATAATCTCACTGTGGAGACTATGCCTGTGCGCATTGAAGATAGAGAAGTGAAGGTTCTGAGAGGGAAGGAGATTGCTCTGGTAAAAATGGTTTGGTTAGGAGCTGCTGGTGAGAGCCTGACTTGGGAGCTGGAGAGCAAGATGCGGGAGTCTTATCCAGAGTTGTTTGAGTCAGGTAAGAATTTCGAGGACGAAATTTCCTAAGTGGGGGAGAGTTGTAACACCCAAAATAATTTAATTAATTATTTGATTAAATTATTTAAGTGTTGCAATATTGTTATTATTATTAGTATAATTATTATAATTATTGATATATTAATTTATTTATAATTGAAGGGAGTGGTATTAATAATTTCGAGATGGCAAATTTGGCCCAAGAAGCCCAAGCCCGAGACTTAGGCTCCTAAGGCGCTGGGGTTGAGGTTTTGCGCCTCATTCTTGAGAGAAAGAAAGAAAACAATCGTGAGAAGAGAAGAGAGAAGAGTGAGTCGCGAGTGAGAGAGGAGAAAAGAGAAGGGCGATCGCACAAAGAGAAGAGGAAAAGAAGAGTTGTTGCTGTGGTTCTGTTGGTGACTCCGTGGAAAGTATCTCGTCTTCGGTAATATCAAGGTAAGGGTGGGTCTTACCTTATAATAGGGCTTAGAATGGGTTATATGTGAGGGTTTAGGGTTTATACCATTTGTCTCATAATTCTATTGTTGAATTGATACATGATTGATTGTGTGAAGATTGATTGTCTCTATGTGTTTTATTGAAAATTGTATGAGTTATAAGATGTATGTGAAAATCATAGTGTATGCCAATTGATGGATAAATTGAGTGTTTGAAGATGGGAAATGAAGTTTGAGATGTTTTTGAAAAAGAAATTGATGTTTGAAAGTGTGTAATTTTAGATAAAATTGAATGAAAAGACCAAGGGCTGTATGGGGCACCAAAATGCTAGGAAAATGGCGCCCCAAACTGTGTTTCTGGTGTTGAGGCTGTTCTGGGCGCCTAGGCTGCCCAGAAATGGCGCCTGTGTGCGCCTGTGGCAGTGTGTGTGCGTGTATGCTTGAGCTGGGCGCCAATGCTGGCTGCCCAGGGCGCCCAGTGGGGCGCCAGTGGGGTGTGTGTTGTGCTGTGGCAGTGTGTGCGTGCAGGGGGCGCCCGTGTGGCTGCCCCAATGCGCCTAGTGTGGCGCTGTGCGTGTGTGCATGTGTCAGGGGCGCCAGTTTGGCTGCCCCAGGGCGCCTAGTGGTGCGCCCATGGCTGTGTGCTATCTATATGTGTTTTTGTGCTGTTTTAGGTGCTGTGAGCTGGTGCTGGCACACCTTATGAGCCGGTGTTATTGGTGAGTGATGTTGAGCCTGGACTGCTTGTTAAAAAAAATATTAAAATAAAATGATGATGTAACGACGATGGGTCTAAGGACCAAAGCGACGGTGATTAACGATGTTGATGATGATGGTTTGAGACCTTTATTTGGTGTTAGTGTTGTTGTGTTGTGCCACATAGATGGTTGAAAATGATGATGTTTCATAGTGTCTCATGCATTTCATGTGCACAAAGCGACGGTATAAGGCTTCGGCCTTCGAGCAGAGCGACGGTGATGCTCACAAGCGATGGGAGTCCCAGTTGGCAATTTATAGTGATGATGGTACCACATGCATGCCCGGTGGGGTTGCATTTCATATACACATACGCATTGTTGTGATGTTCATGATGGTTGTATGTGAATGTAGTTGTTGTGTGTACTTATATTTAAATATTTTGGTTGTTCTGTACGTTTGTGAATATATATATATAAACGTATATATTGTTGAATAGTTAATATAAAGGTATATGTTGTTGACTGGTTGCTATACATATAGATATATTGTGAAGTTCATTATAATATAATTATAGTTGCTGTATGTTATTATATTTATAGTGTAATGTTATATTTATATAAATAAGTTGCTGTATGATGTCACATATATATATATATATATATATATATATATATATTTATATATATATATATATACACACATATATGTTGCTGTAGGTTGTTATGTGAATATTATATAAATAAATAAATATATATATTGTTGAGAGTTTTATATATATATAGTGGTAGTCGCTGTACATAAATATATATATAATAAAATATATAAAGGTGCTGAGGTGATGAGTGTAGTTGTTTCATAAGGTATTATTTTTATAGAGATGTTTACATTATTGTTGAGACTGTAGTTGTTTCATAAGGTATTATTTTTATTCCGTTGCGAGACGTGAAAAGTTCCCGTTTATGCGAACTGAAACAATAATATATTTTTGAAGGATTACATTACCATCGCTGTGTGTTGCGTATTTGCATGATTTTTTTTAAGAGACATGATGTTATTATAAGGTTGTTGCTTGTGTGAAGAAAAATGTAGCATCCCATTTCACGTGTAGAAAAAAATAATTTTGAACTCTGATAATTTTTAAATTATTATTTAATTTGCCGGGTAGAAATGGGGTGTTACACAACTTACTTCCATGGCTATCACTGGAATGCACCCGCAATTGAAGAAAAGGCTTGTGGGGAAATCCTACAGTGACCTCAGCAGCCTAGCGTCCTGAGTTGTTCAAATAGAACAATTCATACAAGAAAAGGAGAAAAGGAGAAAACGAGAAGCGCTAGGGGTCGAGGACCCCACTTGGTGGCAGTAGTTGACGCCGAAGACGACTCTAACTATGATGGTGCATCCAAACCCATGGCAGACATCATGGTAGTCGAGATAATCAAAGGGAAGACCTACTCGTGTCCAGCTCTAAAGCCTCCTAAGGGAAAGGAGAAGGACGAGTTGGAAAGCAAAACTGAGTACTCCTTTGACATATCCAAGGCCGATCAGATAAAGGCAGACAGATCAAGCTGCTTAATGGCCACAAAATACCACCTCCCAAAGAGTTGAAAGGGAAGAAGTACTGCAAGTGGCATAACTCCTACAACCACGCCACCTCTAATTGCATTGTCTTCTGTCGAGCCATTCAGAGTGCTATCAAGGAGGGAAGGTTCAAGTTGGCCGATGAAAACATCGGGCAGGCCACTTGCGAATCCCAGAGAGGGAATCTATCCCTAGGGGGAAAAGAGGGTGGCTAGGGTTATGGCAAAACAAGGTTTGGTGTATGTGCACATCACGGTGTTGAACAACAGAGGGATAAGGGCGACTAGAACGGTGAGGCTACCCTCTGAGGTCCCACGGGACCAGTGGATGGCTCAAAGGGTGTAGCCCCTCCAACACCCTCGTAGAAGAGGAGATTGAAAAGGGAGAAGTCGATTCAGAATATGAAGGGCATGTTGCAGACGCTAACTGTAGCTAGGGAAAAAGATACAAAGGACACTCCTGTGGCCTCTGTAGTCACTGCATTGGAACATGCTTTCTGTAGACCGACTGAGGCTAGCACCAGCGTGACACCTGTGGTAATGGCACCCCTACTTGACACTGTTCCCGAGAATGGACGCAAGATCAACAACATGATTGGTGCCATCGAGTTGACTGGCAGTCCGCTCACCAACGCCTTTTTAAGTTGTCTATATGGCCCTCACAGCCCTTAGGGTACCCAAATACTTCCGGCAAACGCCGAGGCTGCCCCTCCTATGGGCGAGTCGGTGTTGTTGACTGAAGATATTACGGATATAGGAATGGGTGAGGATGAAGAAGACTCATCCGGGCATCTCGTCTTGGAGGATGAGCCGATAAACGACTATATCTTGGATGATATACTAAACGAGGAGAGTGAAACTTTCCTCGCAGAGATAGAGATGGTAGGATTGCTACCATTGGAGTTCTAGGGGACAAAAGGACGGCCCAAGGAGCTTGAAGGTGATGTCTTTGCTGAGGAGGCCGAGTGGGCTGCCTTGATGGAGATAGACAATCAAGTAACCGAGGGAATGCTTTTTGAGAAGCCTACGACGGACATAGTAAAGCACTTGAAGCCGTTATACATTAAGGCCCATCTAAACAGGAAGCTCTTCAAATAGTGTTCGTAGATGGTGGAGCTGTATTGAACACCATGCCTTTGGCTACCATGAAGAAACTCGGTAAGAACGCAGAGGACCCCATCCCGACCACTATGACCATGACCAATATCATGGTCACCCCTCTCATGCTCTGGGAGTATTGGTGGCCAATGTAACCGTTGGGTCAAAGGTAATGCGATCGACTTTCTTTGTCATAGAAGGCAAGTCGTCGTATGACGTAATCCTTGGTAGGTATTGGATCCACACAAGTGAATGTGTTCCTTCCACTTTACACCAAAAATTAATGATATGGATTAGTGATAAGGTGGAGATAGTGGAGGCCGATCCTAATCCTTCCCCGGCCGAGCTTAAAATGTTCGAGGCTATCTTCTACTCCTCTCAAATGCGCCCTATTGTAATACCAAGAAGCTACGAAGAGGGAGGAGTATAGTCTTGTGAGTGGACCAGAGAAGATTTCAGGCTCAAAATGTTGACCGACCCACGGCCTGACAACGAGACTGATGGTTGACATCCCACTAGAACTCCAGAGCTTAATAAACAGGCTACACCTCTTCCAGGTAGAGTCCAACATTGAGGAAGCTATGTTTGGTGCAGTACAACAGGAGGATGAACTCCACGAAGATCTGCCCACGGGGGTATCGGATGACGCCGAAGTAGGGACGTCAGTCGTTCTCCCTCACATTGAACCTATCCAGCGAAGGATCCCAGCATTTGAAGCTCATGATCCATTAATAAAGGTTAACTTGGGAACTGAAGTGGAACCAAGGATGACCTAGATTAGTAGCATGCTCAGCGTACAACAAAGGGACCAGGTGGTAATATTGATCAAGGAGTACCGCGACTGCTTTGCATGGGATTACCATGAGATGCCAGACTTAGATAGAGCTTTGGTAGAACATCGGTTGCCTATCAAGGACAGATGCAGACCCCACAAGCAGCCACTGAGAAGGTTCAACCCTCAGCTAATGTCACAGATCAAAGCTGAGATAGAAAGGCTATTAAAGGTTGGATTTATAAAATCTGCCAGGTATGTAGAGTGGTTGTCCAATATAGTGCCTGTAATTAAAAAGAATGGCTAAGTGAGCGTCTGCATTGATTACAGAAACCTGAACTTGGCCACTCCCAAGGATGAGTATGGTATAACCAAATCTACGTAGCCGAGGCGGACACCCATAAGACTTTTGGTGGCCCGACACCTTAGGCATCTATGAGTGGTTGGTCATGTCTTTTGGCCTTACGAATGAGGGAGCCACCTATCAAAGGGCGATGAACGCAATATTCCATGACTTAATAGGCAAAAGCATGGAAGTATATATTGACGATGTGGTAGTCAAGTCCAAGAGTTTTTAGGCACATCTAACTGAGCTAGAACATGCCCAGAAACGGATGAGACTCCAAAATCTCAAAATGAATCCCACTAAGTGTGCTTTCGGTGTATCTACAGGTAACTTCCTGGGTTTTTTGGTGCATAACCAAAGCATCGAAGTAGACAAGAATAAAGCCGAGTGATCTTGGAGGCTAGGCCGCTCAGTACCAAGAAGGAACTACAGAGCCTCCTCAACAATATTAACTTCTTAAGTAGGTTTATTGCTAACTCGGCATGGAAGATGAAAGCGTTTTCACCTTTGTTGAGACTGAAGAGCACCGAGGAGATGACATGGGGGGCAAAGCAGCAGGAGGCCTTCGATGAGCTCAAGGCTACCTTGATTAATCCTCCAGTCCTAGTCTCTCCTTTGCCCGGGAGGCCGTTTAAGCTTTACATTGCGGCTGAAGATCAAGCTATCGGCTGCCTTCTGGCCCATGATGATGACAACGGTGCCGAGAGAGCCATTTATTACCTTAGAAAGATATTATTTCAATGCTTTGTTTATCATTATTCAATGCTTGTACTATATTAGAATATTATTTGTTGTCTAAAGAGGTTCTAGTTGTATGCAAAATTGACGTTGTAAGGTACCTTCTTAATCATCCGGTCTTGCAAAGTAGACTTGTCAAGTGGGCCATTAAATTACATGCATTTTCTTTATCGTATGTACCTTTAAAGGTCGTCAAAGGACAGGCCCTTGCCGATTTTCTCGCTCAACACCCGTGTGTAGAGGTCCATGACCCCCCAGCCGAGCATGTTATAATTATATCGGTCTGAAACCTTGGGTCCTCATGTTTGATGGCTCGAGCACTCAAACAGGGGCTGGTGTCGGGGTAGTCATATCTAGCCCGTGTGGTAAAACATAGAAGTTCATGTGCAGGTTAGAGGATCAAGCATCCAATAATCAGCAAAAATATGAAGCCTTGATCATTGGACTTGATATTCTGGCCGCCATGAAGATCAATTACTTAGAAATAAAAAGGGACTCTCAGCTGGTAATTAAACAGATCACTGACGAGTACAAATTCTACAATACAACGTTGAGAGAATTGCGTGCCTCGTCGGTAGTCATATCCACTCGGCTGGACAACAATGCAAAAAGGAGGGCATTTGTTAACACCCAAAATAAATTGAGTCCTTGGCCTAAGGAAAAAGGGGGAGTTTAGGGCCAAAACAAGGCTGAGGTAGCTATAAGAACACTGGGGCAGAGGAAATATTTTCCATAACACGGGGCAGATTCAGGCTGAGAATGTGAGGATGAGATATTTTGAAGCCCCGAAGGAATGAAGATAAAGCACCGAGGTACCCCGAGACTCGAATGGAGGAAGCCTCGACTACAGAGTGAATCAGTTGAGGAACCAACGACCGAAGGCCGAAAGTGAGACATGGCCGAGGAGGGCTGTGGCTGAGGCATGAAATACTTGTTTGGAGCGCACGTATTCAATGCATGTGGACATACAACGTTGGAGCGGTTAAGGTCAATAAGCAGAAGACTCCGTGGGAACAGGAAGGACTAGGGTTTTACCCCACTAACCCGTGCTAGTGAGGTTGTGGAAAAGTGGACTTCAAGTTTCTAGGATTAGGCTTAATTATAACCATTGATCTTGATTAATCCAATGGTGGGCAGATGTAGGCTCGAATAATTGTCGACGAAGGCTCATGTATATATATACATATATAGTAGTACTTGTACATTTTAAAACACACATCAATCAATACACAAGTACTTTACTTACTTTATCTTTTCTTTATCGTTTTTGTTTATGTTTTCTTAGTCTCGTAGATAATCCAAGCCACGCGTCCCTCTCACACTTAACCTAACATTCTTTGAAGGAGTTAGGGAACCCGTAGTCGAGGAACAGAGTTCCTTCCTCGGCACAATTGCTGGAAGAAAAGAGGAATCACATATTGTGCAAACCTCTGGACGATTCCACGGCTAGGACTAAAGTGTTTGAGCACAACAACCATCTACCCCCTTTTTGAACTATTTCCCCAGGATTGGCCTCCATGAAGTTCCCTCTCAGGTAGTATCTACTCTTGAAAATCTTCTCCCGCAGGGTTCCTTCCATAGTAATAGGTCTCCAGAATTGTTTACCCAAGAGTGCTCTATTGAACTCACTAAACTCTCTAAAACCAGGATTGGCCTCCATGAAGTTCCCCTTCTTCTTATACTTTGCCATTCTAGACCAACTCATCCAATGGATCTTCAATCTCTTTACAACAACCTTCTGGGAACTTGTAGCATCCCATGATATAATTAAGAATGGCTTGTGCAATAGCTTTGATCAGAGTCTCCTTACCTGCTCTTGATAGGTACTTTTCCTTCCAACCTCTTAGCTTCTTCCAAATTCTATCAATCACAAAGGAGAATATGGCTTTCTTGGCCAGAACAACACTTTTTTTTTTGTAAAAACCACCAGAAATACCATTTCATCCGCCAGTAAATCGTATTTTTTTTAAAAAACGCCGGTAATTTAAATGAATCCGCCGAAAATGAGAACTTTTTTAAACTATCCACCGGTAATCTCCATAAATTCGTCGCAAAATCCGCGGTTTTTTTTTTTAAAAAATTATTAAAATAGTTATAATTCAATTAATTATATTTATAATAATTAATTAAAAATAAAATTTATTTTTAAATTAATAATATTAATAATAGTTAAATATACTTAACGAAAAAAGTTACAATAGTAAAAATGATAAACATTCATGCAATATCCAACAAAATACAAATTAAAATATCCATGCAACAATATAAAATTAAAATATATATACAACACTATAAATTAAAATAACTTAAATCTACTGGTCGTCGTCATAGTAGCCTCTAATGTGGTATTCTTCATTCCCTCCGAACCATAAATTAGTAAAATCATTTTCGTTGAGATTGATATTTGTGTTGGACCGATGTTGTTGGGGCTGCTGCTGGGCCTGCTGGTGGAGCTACTGCTGGACTTGCTGTTGGATAGGCGGCTAATCGAACCTAGCTGGTTGAGACTTTATACTATACGGACTTTGGAACAAAGGCTGTAAGACCCCATACTGCTAGTACGGCTGAAAAGCACCATCGTAGGACTACCGCATCTAGTATGATAGAAGAAATGATGATGATGACGACGACGATGATGATTGATGTCGTCCTCTTTAATTTTCTCACTTTTTGTAGTATCCCCGCGATGGGTTTGTAATTATGGCCACAACCTATCCGAGCTTAATAAATGAAGGTCTCTTTCTACTTTGCTTTATTTTTTTTTGCACGTAGGTTTAAGAATCACCACATGATTAAGAAAATTTCCTAAGTTAGAAATATGACAATGTTAATTAGCCCTCCCCTTGTGTAGTTTATCGAGTACTCGGCTCGAATCTAACTCGGACCAGATATTTTGTTCTTATTTTATGAGGCCGTTTGACCTATAATCTCGATTTTTTTTGGATATTTCGCAAACGATCGTAACGTCAATCTTGATACCACTTAGCTTGAGCAATTTCAATACTATAGTTATGATAAGAGGTATTAGCATCATTAGGCATTCTCAGAGTATGCAAAGAGTCTGGATAACAAACCACTTTGCAATACCCCAAATTCCAACACAACGAAATACCACACACCAAGACTATAAGCTCCGCGTGCAAAATATTAGAATAACCAAAAGCCCATATTAAAATTTCCTTCAGAAGGAGGCCGGAGAACACCACGCCACCGTATCTAGTCACACCCGGATTTGCAAGAGCACTCACATCAACATTTAAACCTACCCACCCTGAAGGAGGCCGGAGAACACCACGCCACCTCTTTCACAACATGTTGTGTAAACCTAGTTGCATTGTAAAGTGCATAAGATTTCAAATTATCATGATAAAGAGCATGAATTTCGTTGGAAATCTCTTCTGTAGTGGATCGAACACCTTCAAAAACAAATTTGTTTCTAGCACACCAACATTTCCATATAACCACTATTAGAAGGATCCCTTTCATTTTAAGCTGCTCTTGCAGCCAAATAAAATGATCAAAAATCAGCTCAGGGATGGAAGAATTTTGCCAAACTGCTGAAACACCATCACACCTAAAGAAGTAGTGATGCATTGTTTCTTCATGTAAGTTACACACCATGCAAGAAGAATTATTCAAAATATTCCTCTCTGCAAAAATAGCCCGAAATGGTTGTTAGAATAGCAATAGTCAATATTAATGTTAGAATAGCAATAGCCACTATTAATGTTAGAATAACAATAGTCAATTTTTAATTGTAAGAGTTAATACTGCCTTGTGTGTGGTTACTCTCTAGCATCTCTCTCTCTCTCTCTCTCTCTCTCTCTCTCTCTCTCTCTCTCTCACTCACTCACTCACTCACTCTCTCTGCGTGACAATGCCGTAACCGTTTTCCTCCGCAGAGCTCTTCTCTCTCATCACACTTTTGCATCGCCGTTGCGATTAGCTCTTTGTTAGCAACTCCTTGTTATTGCACCGCTTTAATTCTGGATTGTTGTTCGGCACGTAATTCGTTTCTCCACCCATTGTTGTACTGACACTCCACAATAAAATGGAGTAGTTGAACAAAAACACCAACATATCCTAAATGTAGCCAGGACCCTCATGTTTCAATTCAAATTACCTCTTCCTTTTGGGATTTGTCGTTTCCCATGTTGTTCACATCATAAATCTCCTTCCCTCACACTCACTAAACAACAAATCCCCTTCCTACATATTACACAATATACCTTCCAACCTCTCCCACCTTCAGGTGTTTGGTTCCCTATGTTATGCTACTACCCATGTTGCTCACCGAACCAAAATTCAACCTAGGGCCCACAAATGTATCCACATTGGCCATACAATTGGTGTCAAAGTTTACCTCCTCTATGACTTGCACAACCATGAAATTTTTTACTCTAGACACATTTCCTTTTATGAGAACGTCTTCTCTTTTGCCACCCCTCACTCCCCTACCCCAATTTTCAACTGAATTCTCTCATCTTCCCTTCCAATCCCCTTACCCAATGTTACTCACCTCCTCCTACCTTCGTTCTCTACATTCCCAATAAACCCTCCACAACCTAACCCTACGACAGAACCTGCTTCGACTTCACAAACTCCCTCTACTACGGCCTCACCTACTGCCTCCTCTCCTACTTTACCTCCACCCCCTCCCAGACACTCTACTAGAGCCCGTAATGCCCTCAATTACCTTCGAGATTATCATTGTAACTCAATCCATTCAACTAATGTTGCCAATTCCTCCTCAGGTATTGGTTTTCCTATCTCTCATTTTTTGTCATATGATCATGTATCCCCTTCCCACAAAACCTTTGTTTCAGCCATTAATCATGATTGTTGGAAGGAAGCCATTAACGAAGAAATCCAGTCCTTAAAGGAAAACAACACTTGGACTATCACTCAACTACCTCCTGGTAAGAAACCTAATGGATGCAAATGGGTCTATAATACCAAACTTAGAGCTGATGGCTCCCTTGAAAGGTATAAGGCACACCTTGTGGCAAAGGGATTTACACAACTTGAAGGTGTTGACTGTAACACCCCTTTTCTAATAACTTTACTTTTAATAAAATCAGAGTCTCTTTTTTTTTTTTTTTGAAAACAATTAAAGTGAGTGCTACACTTACTCCATAAAAATCAAGATACATAACACCATAAGAAAAAGGTTTAGTTCGCATCAACTAAATCCAATCACCATCAGCAGCGGAATAATAATCAGTTCAAAATTAAAGCCAATACATCACCAATGAAAACTAACAGTTTTAGGAAAAAAAAGCATAAACATAAGGACACCCCCCCCCCCTGGTGCTACGTATCAGAGCGTGACACTTCCTACCAGACGAAGGCATAAGAAATCCTTCACTCGCTATTACCTGCACGTTGCCGACATAAGAAGCAACATAAAAGCAGTAGGGTGAGTCTCTTTTCATAATTAATAACATATGAGAATTAAGCAATGCATAGGAAAAAGGGAAACTAGGCACACCAATTCACAATAACGGAACAATCGCATCAATATTGTATTTCCAAACAGCACCACAGAATATATGATTTATGCATGTAATGCAACCCAAACTCCACGGGTACATGCATGTCGGATCCGTCACCCAATACAAATAGGCCGTAGCCTCTGCTCACCAAATACAAATTAGGCCGTAGCCTCTGCTCACCAATAATGCACATGCTTCATGCGGTGTTATGGAGAATGCATCACAACACACCACAAATCAGTCAATTTCACATTTTAAATTCTAGTCTCACCATAGTGCATTAATTAACTCACCAAATTAAAATTAGGCCGAAGCCTCTGCTCACCAATCTCACCTCATCATCACTCACCAAGTCAGCTCACCACTCACACCAACACCCATTCAAATAGACCAACTTAGGACATTGACAAGACATAGAGAAAGTGGGTAAAAATAGCCATTTGGACACTTGAACACCATCAGCCAGAAGCACCAGTAAAAATAAATTATTTTTGCATAAATTTGAGACTATTGGATAGGCACTGAAATTAGCTTCAAAACTCATTTTGAACCGTTGAATTTGGATAACCGAGTCAAAAGTTATATTAAAAACAGTTTAGGAAAAACGTTAGACATTCTGGAAACAGGCGCATGGGCGCTGGGCGCCCAGGGGCAACACAGCGCTTGGCACATGGGCGCTTGGCGCCCAGGAGAGGCAACACGCAACAGCGCACAGGCGCATAGGCGCTTGGCGCCCAGGAGCAACACGCGCAACAGCGCACAGGCGCTAGGCGCCCAGGGGAACAAGCGCGCAACAGCGCACAGGCGCTAGGCGCCCAAGAGGCAACACGCGCACATAGGCGCTGGCGCCCAGAAGCAACAACGCGCACAGGCGCGCCCAGGGAACAGCAGCAACATGGCGCCCAAGCACTAGGCGCCTAAGGCCAACATGCTACACAACTCATTTTGCTTCGAAATTCATTTTACACGAGCCAAATGCTCAGGACATGAAAACTCAATAAAAATTTTATCAAAAGCTGAACTTTAATTTTGGCGCCCATGCACTAGGCACCTAGTGAAATTACGCAACTCAACTCCTTTCTTGACCAAAATCAGTTTTCATGAGCCATTTTACCCAAGTATAAAAACCTGAAAACAATTTTCACAAAACTATCACCAGAACTTTGGGGCCCTTGGCGCCCATGACTCAAGCAACAAGTGCCAAAACTGGCAGCACAGGAACACAGGAGGCAACACAGGCAACAGGGACAGCACACTGCTGGGCAACACAGGCAACAGAATTTTTTGGAAAACTGGCACAGCACACTGCTGGGCACTTGGCGCCCATGACCATGGCGCAAAACAGAATTTTCAGCAACAATCCATATGGCGCCTAGGGCGCCTAGGGGCATCCAAACAGAAATTCTCCCACTCTCAATTACCAATTAAAATTCACCAAAACGCCCAATTACATATATGATACTAAGGTTCACCATGATCCTCCGTTTTCAACAAACAAGTGTCAACAAGTCATATATTCAAACATATGACATACAATTCACATTTTGCAATAATCAAACATCAATTCATGCGATTTTCAACATAGGCAATCCATGATCATATATTACAACACTACGATTAATTCAATCAACACGCAATTCATTCATATGATTTATCCTAGAACCTAACCCTAGGCACTACAATTCGCATAAGCCATTAAAGATAAAAAGAGGACCCCCTAACCTTATGGAAATCGAATTTGCTAGCCAAGCTCCAAGTGAAGAATGCGCACCACCAATGAGCCTCCTCTTCTTCTCTTTGAGCTTCGCCCCTTCCTTCTCCTTCTCTTCGCAACTCTCCTCTTCTCTCCTTCTTACGTTACTTTTTCTTTCTTTTCTCACTTGGGTGAATTTTGTCACTCACTCCCTAGACCCCAAATAATTCGACTCCTATGCCAAAGAAGTGGGCCACGGGCCCTTGCTCGCACCACTTAAATAGTAACAGCACCTCCTAATAAAATAAAATAAAATACTTAAACTCGAATTATTTAATTAAATTAAATAAATATTGTAAGCCTTAAATAACTTAATTAAATAAATAATTAAATTATTTTGGGGCGTTACAACTCTCCCCCACTTAGAATATTTCGTCCTCGAAATTACCTGAATCAAACAACTCTGGATATGCTTCCCGCATCTTGCTCTCCAGCTCCCAAGTCATACTCTCACCAGCAGCTCCTAACCAAACCACTTTCACCAAAAGAATTTCTTTTCCTCTCAGAATTTTCACTTCTCTATCTTCAATTCGCACAGGCATAGTCTCAACCGTGAGATTATCCCGTACCTCTACTTCGTCCATCTGAATTACATGAGACGGGTCCGGAACATACTTTCGAAGTTGTGACACGTGAAACACGTCATGCAAGTTCGAAAGATTAGGTGGCAAAGCCACCCTATAGGCAACACTTCCCACCCTCTCCGTAATCTGATACGGACCAATGAAACGGGGAGTTAACTTCTTAGATTTCAAGGCACGCCCAACACCAGTCACCGGAGTGACTCTCAGGAACACATGATCACCTGCCTGGAACTCTAAATCCTTCCTTCTCTTATCATGATAGCTCTTTTGTCGACTCTGCGACGCTTTCATCTTCTCACAGATCAATTTTACCTTCTCAGTTGTTTCTCGCACAATTTCAGGCCCCAACACTGCACTCTCCCCAGATTCATACCAACACAACGGAGTCCTACATCTCCGACCATACAATGCCTCAAACGGTGCCATACCAATACTAGAGTGAAAACTGTTGTTATAGGTGAATTCTATCAATGAAAGATGAGAATCCCATGAACCTCCCTGCTCAAGAACACATGCCCTCAACAAGTCCTCTAACGACTGAATAGTCCTCTCCGTCTGACCATCTGTCTGCGGATGATAAGCGGAGCTCAACCTCAACTTAGAACCCAAAGCTTCCTGCAAACTTTTCCAAAATTCAGATGTGAATCTTGGATCTCTATCAGATACAATACTAAGCGGAACGCCATGCAACTTCACAATAGTCTTGATGTAGATTTCTGCCAACTTTGGAACTGGATAAGTCATATTAATTGGTAAGAAATGAGCAGACTTAGACAACCTGTCCACAACCACCCATATGGCATCAAACCCTCTCACTGTATTTGGCAACCCAGTTACAAAATCCATGGAAATGCTATCCCATTTCCATTCCGGAATCTCCAATGGTTGCATCAACCCCGCAGGCTTCTGATGCTCAATTTTAGACTTCTGACAAGTCAGACAAGAATACACAAACTGAGCCACATCCTTCTTCATACCAGGCCACCAGAACATTTTCTTCAAATCTTGGTACATTTTCGTAGCCCCGGGATGAATACTCAACTTGCTTCTATGGCTCTCCTCAAGAATCATTCTCTTCATCTCAGCATCGTCAGGAATGCAGATCCTATCTCTGAATCTCAATACACCTTGGGAATCTAACTTGAAATCTCCATCCACATCTTGATCATTCACAACCAACAGGTCTACCAACTTTACATCTGACTTTTGTGCTTCTCGGACACTAACCAAAAATTCATTTCCGATCTTCAACATCCCCAATCTGACACTCTGCGGTGTCACTTCACAAACCAGACTCATGTCCCGAAACTGCTCAATCAATTCTAACTCTTTCACCATCATAGCCGACATATGCAAACTCTTCCGACTTAAAGCATCAGCCACGACATTAGCTTTGCCGGGGTGATAGTTCAAGCCGAAATCGTAATCCTTCAGCAACTCTAACCAACGTCTCTGTCTCATATTTAGCTCCTTCTGATCAAACAAGTATTTCAGACTCTTGTGGTCACTAAACACTTCAAATCTGGTACCATACAGATAGTGCCTCCAAATTTTCAGCACAAACACAATTGCAGCTAGTTCCAAATCATGAGTAGGGTAGTTCTTCTCATGGGTCCTCAACTGTCTGGACGCATAAGCTACTACCTTACCCTCTTGCATCAATACACCTCCCAAACCCATCTTGGAAGCATCGCAATATACTACAAACGGTCGATCAGGAACAGGCAAAGTCAAAACGGGCGATGTGGTCAACCTCTTCTTCAACTCATTGAAGCTCTCCTCACAGCGTGCATCCCACACAAAAGCTTTTCCCTTACACGTCAATTGAGTCAACGGAAGTGCCAACTTCGAGAAACCTTCAATAAATCTCCTATAATAACCAGCTAATCCCAAGAAGCTTCTGATTTCTGTAACTGACTTCGGGCTCTCCCATTGAGACACAGCATCAACCTTGGCTGGGTCCACAGCTATACCATTACCAGAGATAATATGACCAAGGAAACCTACTTCATTCAGCCAGAACTCACACTTAGACAATTTTGCATACAATTTCTTTTCTTTCAGCACTTCTAGCACTAACCTCAAATGTTCTGCATGCTCCTCTTCTGTCTTAGAATACACCAGAATGTCGTCAATAAACACAACGACAAACCGATCCAAGTAACTATGGAAAGTACGATTCATGTACTCCATAAACACACCCGGCGCGTTGGTAACACCAAACGGCATCACAGAATACTCATAGTGTCCATATCTCGTTCTGAAAGCGGTTTTCTGAATGTCTTCATCCTTTACCTTGATCTGGTGATAACCTGACCTCAAATCGATTTTACTAAACACCTTAGCACCTACCAACTGGTCCATCAGATCATCAATTCTGGGAAGCGGATACCTGTTCTTTATTGTCACTTTGTTCAATTGCCTATAATCGACACAAAGTCTCATGCTCCCGTCCTTCTTTTTCACTAACAATACCGGAGCACCCCACGGTGACACACTTGGCCTTACAAATTTCTTCTCAAGCAGATCTTCTAATTGCTTTTTCAATTCAGACAACTCTGAGGCTGACATTCGGTACGGTGCCATAGACACAGGCCTAGTACCAGGTATAAGATCAATGGCAAACTCAACCTCCCTCTCTGGCGGGACACTTGGAATTTCATCTGGGAACACTTCAGGGAACTCACACACTACTTGAACCCTTTCAATGATTGCCTGATTCTCAGCAGACAATGACGCCATCAAAGCAAACAGATGAACTCCCTCCTTCATTACCTTATGCAAATGACCAGCAGGCAACAACACTGATTCTTCCTCTTCGGGAGGAAAGAAACTCACAGATCTCCGGAAACAATTAATATGCACATGGTTAAATACTAACCAGTCCATACCAAGAATGACGTCCAACCCTCCCAACGGCAAACAAATAAGATCAACAAGAAAATCTCTGCCGAAGATTGACAGAGGGCACTTAGCACACACAAGAGAGGTAGTTACTGAACCCTTAGCTGGAGTGTCAATAACCATCTCCCTCATCATAGAAGATAAAACAAGGTCCAATTTCTCAGCACACAAAGCAGCAATAAATGAATGCGTAGCACCAGTATCAATAATAGCAATCAAGGGAATACCATTAATAAAACATGTACCTCGAATCTCATTAGTGTCCTCTGATCCTGCGAGAGCAAACACCTTTCCATGGGACTTCTCTTTCTTCGGCTTAGTACACTTAGTACTAATATGACCTGATTCCCCGCAATTGTAACACACCACATCCCTTTTCTCACATTTCGCAGCCACGTGACCCTCTTTACCGCATTTGAAACATTTATTATCTGAGCAGTCAAAACTCTTGTGACCCGGCTTGCCACACCTGTAGCACACAACCTTCGCAGGGGCATCTCCCCCACTTGCTTTCTTATTGTCAGCATACCTCTGCTTACCCTTACCAGCTGGAGCCTCATACGGTTTACCCCGGTTCTGAAACTTACCCCTCAGATCCCTCATGACCCTGGAGTGAGCATTACTATCATCCTCATATATCCTGCAACTGTCGATCAAATCAGCGAATACCCGAATCTTCTGGTACCCTACAGCTTTCTTAATATCAGCCCTCAGCCCATTCTCAAACTTAATACACTTTGAGAACTCAGAATCAGCATCAGTATAATGGGGATAAAACTTAGCCAATTCAGTGAACTTGGCAGCATACTCTGTCACTGACATGCTTCCTTGCTTCAGCTCAAGGAATTCTATTTCTTTCTTACCTCTCACATCTTCAGGAAAATACTTCCGCAAGAACTCTCTACGGAAAACAGCCCAAGTTATCTCTTCATTAGCAGCTTCTAATCTCTGCCTCACCTCCATCCACCAATCATCAGCTTCCTCTGCCAGCGTATGGGTACCATACCTGACCTTCTGCGCATCATCACAATCCATGACCCGGAATATTCTTTCAATCTCTTTCAGCCATGCCAAAGCACCATCTGGATTATACTTGCCCTTAAAGACAGGTGGATTCTCTCTCTGGAACGTAGCCAAATTGCGCGTCCCATCATTAACAGCACCGGGTATATTACCCATCGCCCCGGCTATAGCCTGCAAGGCAGCAGCAAGTGCAGCATCGTCCCGTCTGGCCATTTCAAACTATCACTGCAGCACAAACAGAAATTTAGAACTAATCTAACAATTCTATTTGTCATAAGACACTATGACAGGACGACTTGGCCGGACAGACCGAACCGCTCTGATACCACTAATGTAACACCCCTTTTCTAATAACTTTACTTTTAATAAAATCAGAGTCTCTTTTTTTTTTTTTGAAAACAATTAAAGTGAGTGCTACACTTACTCCATAAAAATCAAGATACATAACACCATAAGAAAAAGGTTTAGTTCGCATCAACTAAATCCAATCACCATCAGCAGCGGAATAATAATCAGTTCAAAATTAAAGCCAATACATCACCAATGAAAACTAACAGTTTTAGGAAAAAAAAGCATAAACATAAGGACACCTCCCCCCCCTGGTGCTACGTATCAGAGCGTGACACTTCCTACCAGACGAAGGCATAAGAAATCCTTCACTCGCTATTACCTGCACGTTGCCGACATAAGAAGCAACATAAAAGCAGTAGGGTGAGTCTCTTTTCATAATTAATAACATATGAGAATTAAGCAATGCATAGGAAAAAGGGAAACTAGGCACACCAATTCACAATAACGGAACAATCGCATCAATATTGTATTTCCAAACAGCACCACAGAATATATGATTTATGCATGTAATGCAACCCAAACTCCACGGGTACATGCATGTCGGATCCGTCACCCAATACAAATAGGCCGTAGCCTCTGCTCACCAAATACAAATTAGGCCGTAGCCTCTGCTCACCAATAATGCACATGCTTCATGCGGTGTTATGGAGAATGCATCACAACACACCACAAATCAGTCAATTTCACATTTTAAATTCTAGTCTCACCATAGTGCATTAATTAACTCACCAAATTAAAATTAGGCCGAAGCCTCTGCTCACCAATCTCACCTCATCATCACTCACCAAGTCAGCTCACCACTCACACCAACACCCATTCAAATAGACCAACTTAGGACATTGACAAGACATAGAGAAAGTGGGTAAAAATAGCCATTTGGACACTTGAACACCATCAGCCAGAAGCACCAGTAAAAATAAATTATTTTTGCATAAATTTGAGACTATTGGATAGGCACTGAAATTAGCTTCAAAACGCATTTTGAACCGTTGAATTTGGATAACCGAGTCAAAAGTTATATTAAAAACAGTTTAGGAAAAACGTTAGACATTCTGGAAACAGGCGCATGGGCGCTGGGCGCCCAGGGGCAACACAGCGCTTGGCGCATGGGCGCTTGGCGCCCAGGAGAGGCAACACGCAACAGCGCACAGGCGCATAGGCGCTTGGCGCCCAGGAGCAACACGCGCAACAGCGCACAGGCGCTAGGCGCCCAGGGGAACAAGCGCGCAACAGCGCACAGGCGCTAGGCGCCCAAGAGGCAACACGCGCACATAGGCGCTGGCGCCCAGAAGCAACAACGCGCACAGGCGCGCCCAGGGAACAGCAGCAACATGGCGCCCAAGCACTAGGCGCCTAAGGCCAACATGCTACACAACTCATTTTGCTTCGAAATTCATTTTACACGAGCCAAATGCTCAGGACATGAAAACTCAATAAAAATTTTATCAAAAGCTGAACTTTAATTTTGGCGCCCATGCACTAGGCACCTAGTGAAATTACGCAACTCAACTCCTTTCTTGACCAAAATCAGTTTTCATGAGCCATTTTACCCAAGTATAAAAACCTGAAAACAATTTTCACAAAACTATCACCAGAACTTTGGGGCCCTTGGCGCCCATGACTCAAGCAACAAGTGCCAAAACTGGCAGCACAGGAACACAGGAGGCAACACAGGCAACAGGGACAGCACACTGCTGGGCAACACAGGCAACAGAATTTTTTGGAAAACTGGCACAGCACACTGCTGGGCACTTGGCGCCCATGACCATGGCGCAAAACAGAATTTTCAGCAACAATCCATATGGCGCCTAGGGCGCCTAGGGGCATCCAAACAGAAATTCTCCCACTCTCAATTACCAATTAAAATTCACCAAAACGCCCAATTACATATATGATACTAAGGTTCACCATGATCCTCCGTTTTCAACAAACAAGTGTCAACAAGTCATATATTCAAACATATGACATACAATTCACATTTTGCAATAATCAAACATCAATTCATGCGATTTTCAACATAGGCAATCCATGATCATATATTACAACACTACGATTAATTCAATCAACACGCAATTCATTCATATGATTTATCCTAGAACCTAACCCTAGGCACTACAATTCGCATAAGCCATTAAAGATAAAAAGAGGACCCCCTAACCTTATGGAAATCGAATTTGCTAGCCAAGCTCCAAGTGAAGAATGCGCACCACCAATGAGCCTCCTCTTCTTCTCTTTGAGCTTCGCCCCTTCCTTCTCCTTCTCTTCGCAACTCTCCTCTTCTCTCCTTCTTACGTTACTTTTTCTTTCTTTTCTCACTTGGGTGAATTTTGTCACTCACTCCCTAGACCCCAAATAATTCGACTCCTATGCCAAAGAAGTGGGCCACGGGCCTAATTGTGGATCACGGGCCCTTGCTCGCACCACTTAAATAGTAACAGCACCTCCTAATAAAATAAAATAAAATACTTAAACTCGAATTATTTAATTAAATTAAATAAATATTGTAAGCCTTAAATAACTTAATTAAATAAATAATTAAATTATTTTGGGGCGTTACATTGACTACTCTGAAACCTTCTCTCCGGTTGTTAAAATGACCACTGTGAGGCTGGTAATGGCACTTGCAGCAGCTTGCAATTGACATTTTCATTAGGTGGATGTTAATAATGTCTTCCTTCATGGCGACTTGCATGAAGAGGTCTATATGTGGGTTCCGCAAGGGTTTCAAACTTCTGCACCTAATTAGGTTTGCAAGCTTTACAAATTTCTTTATGGGTTGAAACAGGCCAGTAGGCAATGGAACTTCAAATTGGTTTCTCACCTCACCTCCCTCGGATTTGTACAATCCAAGTAAGATTACTCTCTCATGGTCAAAACCATTGGTTCACAAGTCACTGATCCTCATATATGTTGACGACATCATTCTCACATGGAACAACTTAGCTGAAATCCAATCAGTCAAGCTTTCTCTTGATAATACCTTTAGAATCAAGGACTTGGGGATTCTGAAATTTTTCCTTGGCTTAGAGGTAGTCCGATCTACACAAGGCATCATCCTCTCACAACCGAAATATGCCCTTGAACTTCTCACCGATGCAGGCCTACTTGCTTGCAAACTGATTTCTACGCCTATGCCCCCTGGCCTCAAGCTCTCTACTACTAGTGGCACACCTTTGGACGACCCTTCTAGTTACAGAAGACTCATTGGTCGCTTGATATATCTCACTAACACCAGGCCGGACATCTCCTTTGCTGTTCATAAGCTTAGCCAATTCATCTCCGCTACTCGGCAGGCCCAAAAAGCAAAGCACGGACTCCAAGTCCTCTAGAGAGGCTGAGTATCGCGCCCTTGCTTCCACTGTTTGTGAAATCCAGTGGCTACTATACTTTTTGACAGATTTAGATATCCCTCGCACAGATCTAGTTCCGCTATATTGTGACAACCGGTTTTCCATTCGGATAGCTCAGAATCCCACATTCCATGAGCGAACTACACATATTGAACTCGGTTGTCACCTGGTTCGTGATAAGGTCCAAGCTGGAACCATTCATCTCATGCCCATTGTAACACCCCATGTATTTCATATTTAATGAAATAAGAGAATGTGTAACACCCTAAAATAATTTAATTAAGTAATTGATTAAATTATTTAAAGTGTTGCACTAATTCTTTTATTATATTATAATATAGCATTTTATTTTAATTGAAGGGGATGGCATCGGAAATATCGGAATTGCAAGTGACGGCCCAAGAAGCCCAAGCCCGTTGGCTTAGGCGCTCCTTAGGCGCTAGGGGTCTAGTTTGCGCCCCAATTGTGCCAAAAGTGAGCAAGTGAGTCGAAGGAGAGAAGAAAAGAAAGAAAGTCGAAGAGAGGAGAAGAGAAGGGAGGAGGCGACTTCAAGCTAAGGAGTTAGGGTTTGTGCACCTTGATCCTAGGTAAGGGTTCCTAATCTTTATGATTCGATTTCCTTTCTCTATCAAGTGCTTAGGTTTTCGTTTTTCCCTAACCCTTCCTATTTTTGTTCAATTCGCGAATGGTCCAAGAGATAGAGAGAGAGGACGTGTTCGTGAATAAGGGAAGAAGAAGGAGAAGAATTCTTGTTGCGGTGGTTTGTCGGTGCTTCGGTGGAAAGAGCTCTAGTTCGTCATAATCAAGGTTAGGGGAGTCTCACTCTATAATAGAGAGTATAATAGGGTGTATGTAAACCATAGGATCCCACTTGACATTATTTTGTTAATTGTTAGATTGTTTAGGTTAGTTGAAATTGATAATTAGTGTGATTGATTCGATTTCATATGCAAATGTTAGATTACATGTGTTGGTTTTATGCCTTGTTGTGTCCTTAATGCATGAATGTGAGAATGAATGATTGGTATGAGCATAATGTATTTTGTGAATGGTTGTTGTGAATTGTTTTGGAAATTTGATGTTTAGTAGATGTTGGGTCACATGGGCGCCAAGTGCCTAGGGAAAATAGCGCTCTGTGTACTGTAGCAGTGGGTTTGGGTTGCGTTGCGTGTGTTGTTTTGCTGCCTGGGCGTGCGTGTGTTGTTGTCTGGGCGCCTGTGCTGCCCAGAATGGCGCCTGGGCGCCTGTGTCCCATGGAGTGTGCGCCTAGGGGTGGTTTATGTGAAGCTCAATTTCTAAACAGTTTTTACCGAGCCAAATTTTGTATTCACCTGACCAAATTGTACTTAAAACACTTTGGCTAAGGAATTTCCAGATTTGCACTTGTGGTTTTGAAATGGTCCTATTGGGCATTGTTTTGGCTTGTCTAAGGGGTGCCTTGTGTGCACTTCAATTTCTAAACAGTTTTTACCGAGCCAAATTTTGTATTCACCTGACCAAATTGTATTTAAAACACTTTGGCTAAGGAATTTCCAGATTTTCACTTGTGGTTTTGAAATGGTCCTATTGGGCATTGTTTTGGCTTGTCTAAGGGGTGCCTTGTGTGCACTTCAATTTCTAAACAGTTTTTACCGAGCCAAATTTTGTATTCACCTGACCAAATTGTATTTAAAACACTTTGGCTAAGGAATTTCTAGATTTGCACTTGTGGTTTTGAAATGGTCCTATTGGGCATTGTTTTGGCTTGTCTAAGGGGTGCCTTGTGTGCACTTCAATTTCTAAACAGTTTTTACCGAGCCAAATTGTGTATTCACCTGACCAAATTGTATTTAAAACACTTTGGCTAAGGAATTTCCAGATTTGCACTTGTGGTTTTGAAATGGTCCTATTGGGCATTGTTTTGGCTTGTCTAAGGGGTGCCTTGTGTGCAGTTCAATTTCTAAACAGTTTTTACCGAGCCAAATTTTGTATTCACCTGACCAAATTGTATTTAAAACACTTTGGCTAAGGAATTTCCAGATTTGCACTCGTGGTTTTGAAATGGTCCTATTGGGCATCGTTTTGGCTTGTCTAAGGGGTGTCTTGTGTGCACTTCAATTTCTAAACAGTTTTTACCGAGCCAAATTTTGTATTCACCTGACCAAATTGTATTTTAAGCACTTTGGCTAAAGAATTTCCAGATTTTCACTTGTTGTTTTGAAATGGTCCTATTGGGTGTTGTTTTGACTATGTTATGGTGCCTAGGGGTGAGCTGTGAGTTCTGAACATATTTTTCCTAGCCAAATTCTGTATTCACGTGACCAAATCCCATTTAGAACATTTTGGCTAGAGCGGTTTTTAATTTTTAGGTGACCTAATATGGTTGTGCGTTGGGTGTTGTGTTGGGCGCCACGTGTGCCGCCCAGGGCGCCAAGTAGTGCGTCCGTGCTTTGTCTTTTGGCTTCGGTCCTAATGGTAACAGATTGGTCCCTAGAGCTAGCTTAGTCATAGAGACGTGATTGAGATGAGAAAATAATGTGTTGATTGACGATGAGGCCATGGGGGCTAAAACTAAGATTAATTAAAGATGTGATATAGGATACATGGGCCGTGTTGTTAAGAATTATGATTGTGGAATTGTCATGGAGTCTCATGCATACATAAGGCTGCGGTCTGAGTTTTAAATTAAGATGATAAGGCTGCGGTCTGAGTTCTAAATCAAAATGATAAGGCTGCGGTCTGAGTTGATATTATGTTGATAAGGCTGCGGTCTGGGAAAATGGTACCACATGCATAACTGGTATTGCATACATCCTCATGATAAGCATGCGAGTTGGTGATTGTATGAACTATGTTATTGTATGACTGTATGAGTGTGATGCTATGATGGAATATACTTCTTATTATAGTCTTTATTATGTAGTTGAGACTCACCCTTCTGTTGTTGTTTACCACAGGTAGTCCTGAGTGAAGGCTTACTCCTTTCACTCCCGAGTCGGTCTGCTCTGATACGTGACACCTGTAACACCCTAAATATTTAATTAAATTATTTAATTAAGTATTTAGGAATTTAAATTAATTAAGTGGATATAATTTAATTATTAGAGATTATATTAAAATGTGTAGGGGGTATTAGAAGATGGAGGTGCCAAATTAGATGGACTTGGGCTTAAGTGAGAAGCCCAAGCCCATGAATCAATCATATGCGAAGTGGTGCCTAGGGGTTAGGGTTCTTTGGTGATCATTTGCGAAAAAATTGAGAATAGAGAGGAGGAGAGAAAGAGGGCGCCGTGGAGAGTAGAGGAAGGGAGGAGGAAGGCGCAAGCTTCAAGGAGAAGAGAAGAACGTGATTCCGTTGCCGTGGTTCCGTTCGTGATCGTCTCGGGGCGCCTATTCTTCAACTTCGAGGTTAGGGGAGCTCTATCATTCCATTTAATAAATTATATGATGGGTCCTAGATCTAAGGTTTCTACTAGATCCATGATGCCCTTGAAGTTCTTTACGTTCTTGATGTTCTTTACGTTCTTGATGTTCTTGATGTTAACTTTCATATATATGTATATCATGAGTCTATGCGAATTGATTTATTGCATGGGTTTGATCTATGAATTTCATTATTGGTGGTGTTATGCGTATATGATGAGAATTAGAATGTTGATCTATGCGTTTGGCTTGTTGAAGAATGTGGTCGCATAAGGGGTTGTGGGTGTTGGGCGCCTAGGGCGCCATGATGGGGTTAGTAATGTTGTTTGGTTTTAATTGAGTTTTGATAAAATTGAGTTTTAGTGTTTTTGAATGAGACAAGTGCGTTTTTAGTTGCTGGAAAAAAATGGGTTTTTACACTTTAAAATTTGTTAGGAAACCAATTTTTAGTGTTGAAGAAATTGTTGAACAAATTCTGGGTGTGCTGCTGT
Source organism: Astragalus membranaceus (assembly GCA_039519185.1). Classification (NCBI taxonomy): domain Eukaryota; kingdom Viridiplantae; phylum Streptophyta; class Magnoliopsida; order Fabales; family Fabaceae; genus Astragalus; species Astragalus membranaceus. The sequence continues at coordinate 55,599,648 of CM076854.1, read as the reverse complement.
TTTTCTGGGCGCTGAGTGCCTGTGCAGGGCGCTGGGCGCCTGATGGCGTGTGTGCTGTGCGTGTCTGGCGCGCCTGGGCGCTGGGCGCCTGTGGCGTGCGTGTTGCGTTGTTGCGCCTGGGCGCTAGGCGCCCGTGTCTTGTTGTGTTGCGCTGTGTTGCGCGTTGTTGCCCTGGGCGCTTGGCGCCCGTGTTGTGTTGCGCTGTGTTGCGCGTGGTTGCTCCTGGGCGCTGGGCGCGAGTGCCCGTGTTGCCTGGTTGCCTGGGCGCCTAAGGCGCCTGTTCCCAGGATGTTGCCTGATTTTTCCAAAATTATTTTTATCATAACTTTTGACTCAAACGTCCGTTTCGAACGATTCAAAAAGTGTCGTGAAGCTCTTTACGTTGTCCATCCATGGGTCTAATTTTTTAAAATGAAAAATTGTTATTTTCTGATTGTTTGTGGGAGCCCAAGTGGCCGTCCCCGGTGATCGTCCCAGTGACATTGAAAAATGATATGAAGCTCTTTAAAAATCCCTTTTGGTGTTTAAACAACAGTTTTAGCGAAGTAATGTCAAAAATGATGATTTTGACGATGATGCTCTCGGGGCTAGTTAAATGACTGTTTTGCCCTTAGTGGCTATTTATTATTAGTTATGACGTGTAAAAGACTGTTTTGCCCTTAGTGGCCAAAGTTGTAGATAATGATGTGTAAATGACGAGGATGCCCTTAGTGGTTAGTCAAATGACGCTTTTGCCCTCAGTGGTTATGGTTAGAGTTGAATGATGTTTATGTGTGAGTGTCGATGAAAAACCAGTGACGTTTGGGGCCCGAAGGGCTAAGTGATGTTAAGGTCTAATTGGCCAAGTGACGTTATGTGATGATTTTGAATTTGACAGGTGCTGTGCTCCGTGCGAGCAAACCGGTAAGTGACGGGTCACAGTGTTGACTATGATCTGAGTAATTGTGTGATTGTGTGATGTAAGTGGTGCATGTCATAGTGTCTCATGCCCATATGCATAACACCAGTGACGTTTTGAGGCCTGAGTGGCTAAGTGATGATGAGGCCTGAGTGGCTAAGCGACGTTTTGTGAAAAGGTACCTCATGCATATACCCGCGAGTGGGTTGCATTTTCATAAGCTTACATGACATGAGATGAGTTATTGTAAATGATGTGAATGATGACTGTGATGTGGATGTTTAGTGTATGGGATACTGATTGTTCTAGTGTGTAGCCTACGATTAGTACTTATCATATTCTTTATTATATGGATTGAAATGATGCTCACCCTTTCCTGTTTGAATCTTACCCCCGTGTTGGTAACGTGCAGGTGATTCCCAGTGAATGCCTTTAGCTTCACTTCTTGAGTCGAGTCGTCATGCTCTGATATGTAACACTAGGGAGGGGAAAGAATGTTGTTTAAGTTATTGTGACTGTTGTGGTTATTGGACTTTAGTGTTGCAAGCCTGGCATAGTTGTAATGCCTTTTATGATTAAACTGTTGGATTTTGGATGCGAAGTTGTAATTTAATTGATAAACGACGTTTTGAAGTTATTATAAGACTGTTTTCGAAAAGCGAGTTTTTGAAGTGTGACGTTTAACGAAGTAAGTGTGACATCCCTTGAGGTGTAATAAAATTTTGAAAACTCTGATATTTTTATTAAACAAATTACCGGGTAGAAAAAGGGGTGTTACATTAGTGGTATCAGAGCAGTTCGGTCTGTCCGGCCAAGTTGTCCAGTGTCGAGTCTAGCTATCTCTCGAGTCTTGGTACTCGTTCTAACCATAAATTGTGTTGCAGTGATTAGCTAAATTGGTCAGACGGTATGACTGCTATTGTTGTTGCTGGCGCTGCTTGGTGTCTTATTGCTGCTAGGTGTGTGTTTACTCTGAGTACTTTGTGTATGACTGTAATGTGTTGCTTGGTGTGTTTTCTGTGTCTCTCGTCGATTTTCGACGAAGACCTTGTGGTGAATTTTGTTTGTTTGCCGTTGGGTGTTTTTAGTATTGTTGTGATTTGATGAGTAGGTGTAAAATTGATGAGGAATTGAGTACATTGTGATGTTGATGTTGTCACGTGTAATTTCGTGCCTTAATGTTTGATGATGATTGAGGTTGAATTAAGATGAGGAGTATGATGTGTTATAAATTTTAATAATTAATTTGTATGTTTTGCCGTGTGAATACAATGAGTTGAGACGTTTTAAAAAGAAAATTAAATGTTTTGAAAGTATGTATTCTATACATCCCCACGGGTGCATAGGCGCCAAATTCTAATTGTGTGTATGTGTTGCTGTTTTGTTTTAAAAATAAATAGTGTACTGTTTTTACACTGTTTCGAGTTGCCGTTTTGTTTGGAAACAATGGTGTGTTGTTTTTACATTGTTTAAAGTGCTGGTTGTTTGTGAAAATAATAGTAAGCTGTTTTTTTTATGTTGAAAAGGTGTTGCCGCGTCATTGTTTAAATTAGATATATGAGCTACGGTATTTACAAGTAAATGGGTTGCTGTTATTCACTCGGTTTTGCATGCTGTTTCTATGCGCAGTTTTGTTTTAAGCGCTGTTTTTGTAGGTGCTGTTTTTCCTCAGCTTAAAATATGATGTTTTCTCCATTTGAAATGTGGTATTTTCTAAAAGAAAAGAGTGTATTTTTTTTTCTAAAATATAAAGTGATGATTAAATTGAATCGAATTGAATTGAATTGATAATGGTTCGTAGAGTTGATAATTGGATTTGATGTTTTCAAAGAAATCAAAGTTACAATTGTATTTAAAATAAATGGTGTGCTGTTTGACAGTGTTTCAGGTCGCTGTTCTACTTTTTTTTAAATGAATAGTGTGCTGTCTTATATTGTTCAAAGTTGTTATCTTGCTTTTTAAAATAAGAGGGGGCTGTTTTTATGCTGTGAAGAGTTGCTGCCTTGCTGTTTTTCAAAATAAAATGCTGCTGTTTGCTACATAAGAATGCTGCGGTTTGCTTAAAAATGAGTTGCTGTGTTGCGGTTTATTTCTATGAAATGAGTTGATGTTTTTATGAAATAATCGTATTGCTGTTTTACGAAAATGAAGCGCTATTTTTATGTTGTAAACGTGCTGTTTCCACTGCCGTTGCGCGCTAAAAAGAAGTATTATTTTCACTCCGTGTTTTGCTGTTGTTGCGCGCTAAAAGACCACTGTTTACACCTTATTGTTGTTGTTGTTCTTCTTGGTCTTGCTGTTGCCGTTTTACTCAAATAATGTGGTTGTTTTCACACTGTTTTGTTTTGAGATTAATAGTGTGCCATTTTTATGTCGTTAATGTTGCCGTATTTGCTGCTGTTTTCGCACATTAAAGTGTGCTGTTCTCTACAATCTAGAGTGTTGTTTTCTTCGACTTAAATGTGATGTTCACTCAAATATAACGTGTTGTTCTCTTAATAATTTAAAGTGCCGAGTTCTTAAAATTAAAATGATGTTTTCTTGAATCAAGTGGGCCGTTTCGTAAATTTTGAAAAGGGTTGTCTTCCTATTTTCTTTAGTACTGTTACTGTATTGTGAGAAGTTGCTGTCTCGATTTTTTTTTATTATTATTATGTATTATTTTATTTTTATGTGCTGTTTGGTCCCTATGTACGTTGACTTAGTCCTTTATTGACAAAGGAGTCGCGTAATTAATTGTGATTGATGTGATTGATGTGGTGTGTGCTTCACTTTGGTGGAATTATGATGTGTTGTTGCTGAGTCGGTCCTATGAAGGACCTAGGGGAGAAATGGGAGTTGAGGAACTCTCAGCGCAAAGATGTCGTAGTTGGTGTTGTCGAAGTATATGGAAATCGAAGTATAAGTGGGACGAAGTGCAGTGTTGCAGCGTTATCAATGTATGTAGAAGCTAGTGTGGTTGAAGCATAAAGTGCCTAAGTGCAGCGTATGGGTGGCAAGGAGAATGATGGAGAACCGAAGTAGATGTAACCGAGGTAGTTGTAGAGGTGAGTGATGATGAGGTGTGGTTGCCTAAGTGAAGTGTCACGGTGTTTGAGTAGTTGAGTGTGACTTTGATGACCTTCAGATTAGAACATCTAATTAAGAGTAACAATGTGGAGAAGGGTGATGGACGGGGATGGTTGGAAGTGACCAGAAGATTGGGTTTCGTTTCGTGGGTTGGAGTAAATTTTCGAGGACGAAAATATTCTAAGTGGGGGAGAGTTGTAACACCCTAAATATTTAATTAAATTATTTAATTAAGTATTTAGGAATTTAAATTAATTAAGTGGATATAATTTAATTATTAGAGATTATATTAAAATGTGTAGGGGGTATTAGAAGATGGAGGTGCCAAATTAGATGGACTTGGGCTTAAGTGAGAAGCCCAAGCCCATGAATCAATCATATGCGAAGTGGTGCCTAGGGGTTAGGGTTCTTTGGTGATCATTTGCGAAAAAATTGAGAATAGAGAGGAGGAGAGAAAGAGGGCGCTGTGGAGAGTAGAGGAAGGGAGGAGGAAGGCGCAAGCTTCAAGGAGAAGAGAAGAACGTGATTCCGTTGCCGTGGTTCCGTTCGTGATCGTCTCGGGGCGCCTATTCTTCAACTTCGAGGTTAGGGGAGCTCTATCATTCCATTTAATAAATTATATGATGGGTCCTAGATCTAAGGTTTCTACTAGATCCATGATGCCCTTGAAGTTCTTTACGTTCTTGATGTTCTTTACGTTCTTGATGTTCTTGATGTTCTTGATGTTAACTTTCATATATATGTATATCATGAGTCTATGCGAATTGATTTATTGCTTGGGTTTGATCTATGAATTTCATTATTGGTGGTGTTATGCGTATATGATGAGAATTAGAATGTTGATCTATGCGTTTGGCTTGTTGAAGAATGTGGTCGCATAAGGGGTTGTGGGTGTTGGGCGCCTAGGGCGCCATGATGGGGTTAGTAATGTTGTTTGGTTTTAATTGAGTTTTGATAAAATTGAGTTTTAGTGTTTTTGAATGAGACAAGTGCGTTTTTAGTTGCTGGAAAAAAATGGGTTTTTACACTTTAAAATTTGTTAGGAAACCAATTTTTAGTGTTGAAGAAATTGTTGAACAAATTCTGGGTGTGCTGCTGTTTTTCTGGGCGCTGAGTGCCAGTGCAGGGCGCTGGGCGCCTGATGGCGTGTGTGCTGTGCGTGTCTGGCGCGCCTGGGCGCTGGGCGCCTGTGGCGTGCGTGTTGCGTTGTTGCGCCTGGGCGCTAGGCGCCCGTGTCTTGTTGTGTTGCGCTGTGTTGCGCGTTGTTGCCCTAGGCGCTTGGCGCCCGTGTTGTGTTGCGCTGTGTTGCGCGTGGTTGCTCCTGGGCGCTGGGCGCCAGTGCCCGTGTTGCCTGGTTGCCTGGGCGCCTAAGGCGCCTGTTCCCAGGATGTTGCCTGATTTTTCCAAAATTATTTTTATCATAACTTTTGACTCAGACGTCCGTTTCGAACGATTCAAAAAGTGTCGTGAAGCTCTTTACGTTGTCCATCTATGGGTCTAATTTTTTAAAATGAAAAATTGTTATTTTCTGATTGTTTGTGGGAGCCCAAGTGGCCGTCCCCGGTGATCGTCCCAGTGACATTGAAAAATGATATGAAGCTCTTTAAAAATCCCTTTTGGTGTTTAAACAACAGTTTTAGCGAAGTAATGTCAAAAATGATGATTTTGACGATGATGCTCTCGGGGCTAGTTAAATGACTGTTTTGCCCTTAGTGGCTATTTATTATTAGTTATGACGTGTAAAAGACTGTTTTGCCCTTAGTGGCCAAAGTTGTAGATAATGATGTGTAAATGACGAGGATGCCCTTAGTGGTTAGTCAAATGACGCTTTTGCCCTCAGTGGTTATGGTTAGAGTTGAATGATGTTTATGTGTGAGTGTCGATGAAAAACCAGTGACGTTTGGGGCCCGAAGGGCTAAGTGATGTTAAGGTCTAAATGGCCAAGTGACGTTATGTGATGATTTTGAATTTGACAGGTGCTGTGCTCCGTGCGAGCAAACCGGTAAGTGACGGGTCACAGTGTTGACTATGATCTGAGTAATTGTGTGATTGTGTGATGTAAGTGGTGCATGTCATAGTGTCTCATGCCCATATGCATAAAACCAGTGACGTTTTGAGGCCTGAGTGGCTAAGTGATGATGAGGCCTGAGTGGCTAAGCGACGTTTTGTGAAAAGGTACCTCATGCATATACCCGCGAGTGGGCTGCATTTTCATAAGCTTACATGACATGAGATGAGTTATTGTAAATGATGTGAATGATGACTGTGATGTGGATGTTTAGTGTATGGGATACTGATTGTTCTAGTGTGTAGCCTACGATTAGTACTTATCATATTCTTTATTATATGGATTGAAATGATGCTCACCCTTTCCTGTTTGAATGTTACCCCCGTGTTGGTAACGTGCAGGTGATTCCCAGTGAATGCCTTTAGCTTCACTTCTTGAGTCGAGTCGTCATGCTCTGATATGTAACACTAGGGAGGGGAAAGAATGTTGTTTAAGTTATTGTGACTGTTGTGGTTATTGGACTTTAGTGTTGCAAGCCTGGCATAGTTGTAATGCCTTTTATGATTAAACTGTTGGATTTTGGATGCGAAGTTGTAATTTAATTGATAAACGACGTTTTGAAGTTATTATAAGACTGTTTTCGAAAAGCGAGTTTTTGAAGTGTGACGTTTAACGAAGTAAGTGTGACATCCCTTGAGGTGTAATAAAATTTTGAAAACTCTGATATTTTTATTAAACAAATTACCGGGTAGAAAAGGGGTGTTACAACACCTAGGGGGTTGGCTTAGGATTTCTAATGTTATTTAATTGTTGTTGAATTTTGTATGCATTGATCTAATGATTTTCCGATGAGGCCGTTGTTTGGCATTTTGAGATTATGTTATTTTTCCGCTGCGAGACATCTAAATTATAATGTGTGGATTCTGTTGGTAAAATCAAGAGTACCCTAATTTATTAAATGGTGTTGCGTATTGTAAAGGTATAAGGAAGGCTTAGACTGATTTGATCGTTGTTAGATTAAGTACGTGTGTAGCATTCCATTCAAAAAGAAATTTTGAAACTCTGATCTCTATGAAAAATAGCCGGGTAGAATGGGGTGTTACATTAGTGGTATCAGAGCAAAAAGTTCGGTCTGTCCGACCAAGTGTGTCTGTCTGTCATATTGTGTATGACAATTAGATGTTTTTTTTTTTTAAGTTCTAAATTGTCGTGTATGCTGCAGTGCTAGGTTGATATGGCTAGAAGGGATGATGCTGCTTTGGCTGCTGCTCTGCAGGCCATAGCCCAAGCTGTTGGAAATCAACACAATGCTGCTGATATGAATGCCCGTAACCTGGCAACGTTTCAGAGGGAGAACCCACCCACCTTCAAGGGTCGGTATGATCCCGATGGAGCCTTGTCGTGGTTGAATGAGATAGAGCGGATATTCCGTGTTATGGATTGCACTACTGCCCAGCAAGTGAAGTTCGGGACGCACATGCTGGCGGAAGAGGCTGACAAGTGGTGGTTAGGGATGCTGCATAGGTTGAACACTGCTGGTGAAGAGGTTACTTGGGAAGTCTTCACAAGGGAATTTAAAAGAAAGTATTACCCTGAAGACGTTCGGGCCAAGAAGGAGGTAGAATTTTTAGAACTGAAGCAGGGAAATAAGACAGTGGCTGAGTATGCAGCCAAATTTGAAGAGCTGGCCCAATTTTGTCCTTACTACGCCAATGATGCTGATTCAGAGTTCTCTAAGTGTGTGAAATTTGAAAGTGGCCTGCGACCTGACATTAAGAAGGCAATTGGGTATCATGAGATACGAAATATGAAAGTGTTGCCCGTGCCGGATCAACCGTTGGTGGTATATTGTGATGCTTCCAGAATGGGCTTAGGGGGAGTATTGATGCAGGATGGGAAGGTAGTCGCTTATGCGTCCAGACAGTTGCGGACTCATGAGAAGAACTATCCTACTCATGATTTGGAATTGGCTGCTATTGTGTTTGCGCTAAAGATTTGGAGGCACTATTTGTATGGCACTAGATTCGAGGTATTCAGCGACCACAAGAGTTTGAAATACTTGTTTGATCAGAAGGAGCTGAATATGAGGCAGAGGCGTTGGTTAGAGCTGCTGAAAGACTATGATTTTGGCTTGAACTATCACCCCGGCAAAGCTAATGTCGTGGCTGATGCTTTGAGTCGAAAGACTTTGCATATGTCAGCAATGATGGTTGTAACGCCCCAAAAACAGTTGGCTAAGTAATTAATTAATTATTTAATTAAATATTTAGGTATTTATTTTATTGGTGTATTTTATTAAAAATGATAATAAGGTGCTTCATGTTAATCGGGGAGTGGCGGCACGTAATTAACTAAATCGGGCTTACGATGTGGAGGAAGGCCCATGGCCCAAATCCACTAACCTAGGCGCTTAGGTGAAGCAAAACCTAGGGTCTTAGTGATCATTAGCGAATTTTGGAGAAAAGAAAGGAGAGAAGCGTAGAAACAAAAGAAAGGGAGCACGGCGTGAAGGAGAAGGAGAAAAGGGGGACTTTCGCGAATTGGAGGGAGAAAATCGCAAGGCTTGTTGCTGTGGTTCTTGGTGATTGGTGAAAAGGGTTCTCATCTTCAATCAATTCTTGAGGTAAGGGTGGGTTTAACTTTGATAATGGGTTTATGATGGGTGTATGGGTAGTTAGGGCTTGTAAAATCAATTAGTGTTGTGGTTGTTACATGAGATAAGAAAATTGAATATTGAGTTGGGTGATTTGATGAGCTTTAGGGTCGATTTTCATGTTTTGTGATGATGAGGATATGTGATGGAGTGATTGAGATTGAAATAGGATGTTTGAATGTGTTGTTAAAGCCGTTGGTTGTTAAATTCGTTTGATGATTGAGGATGTCTAATTGATTGATTTGGTGTGTATTGTTGTGTTTGTAAAATGTTGAGATGTAGTGCTTACACTGTTCGGTTTTCGTGAAACTGGGACTGTTCGGCCAGTCCACAAATTTCGTGTTAATTGTTCGTGAAAATAGATTTAACGCCGGTCGTTTTGGTGCCGGTTTCATTCGATTTGGAGTTGTGTAGCTCTAGTTATAGGCTCTACAAGTTAGGTTAATAATCTGAGAGCATTCTGGACATAGGTTCTGTATTTTTAAAACTGGAAACCTTTCGTTTGTCCAAAAATTATGGGACCTATTTTGTTAGAAAATAAACTTAATTTTGGTCATTTTGGCACTGGTTTGGTTAAATTTGGATTTGTGTAGCTCAAGTTATGAGTCTCCAAAGTTAGGTCAAATTTCTGGAAATAATCTGTGAGTAGGTTCGGTTTTTGCAAGTTTTGTGTTCTCAATTGAATTCCGTTTTGAATGATTCTCGTTTAGTTAGAAAATAGACTGAATTCTCTACAAAGTAGGCACTGGTTCCACCGAATTTCATTAAGAAATGAGAAAGAAAAATTGGTCGCAAGTTGCGTAAGGAATTCCGTCTAAGTCGCTGTTTTCTAAATGTTGCTGTCTTGCTGTTTTTTTTTTGAAAATGAGGTGCTGTTGCTGTTTTTAAAAATATGGTTGTATGTTGCTGTTTTTCTCACTGTTTTGCTGCTGTTTTTGGAGTAATTACGTTGCTGTTTTTCTCACTGTTTTTCTTGCTGTTTTTGATCAAATATGTGCTGTTTTTCTCAATTTAAAGGTGCTGTCCACTTAAAAATTAAAGTTCTGTTTTCCTTCAATTTAAATGTGCCGTTTACTCAAATTTAAATGTGCTGCCTACTCCAATTTTAAAGTGCTGTTTCCTTATACTTAAAAAGTGCCGTTTCTATATTTACGAGTTGTTGTTACTGTAAAATAAACACTGCTGTCACTGTAAAATAAATATTACTGTTGCTGTTTTAAAAGTGCTAATGTTGCTGTTTTCTTTATAATTTAATGTGCCGTCTTCCTTAAATTAAACGTGCTGTTTTGCTTAAATTTAATGTGCTGTTTTCCTTAAATCTAAGTGTGCTGTTGCCTTGAATTTAAAGGCACTGTTTTCTTATACCTTTCGAGTCATGGTTATGTGAAAGTTATTTTAAGTAAATGCGGGCGTTGTTCTTGTCCTAGAGGTGTTGTTTCCCTATTGTAATGATGCTGTGAACGGGTGAGAATTTCGAGGTAGCTGTGATGCTACAACACGTGATATTGTTATAAATGCTTCAAAACGAGATATGGTGATATAGTATTTGTGAATTAATTATTTTGAGTTGGTGTAATTGGTGCATGAGTCATGAGTCGCATTGTCATATGCATTTCTTGGTGGTATAGGCTTCGGCCTCTTTGAGATTATTTTTGGTGGTATAGGCTTCGGCCTCTTGCCCGTCGTGGCTTATTTTACGAGATCGGTACCGCATGCATATGCCCAGAGGGGTTGCATTGTTGCATAGTCCATACATAAATATGTAACGTGTCTTGGTTGTTGACTTTCTGTGTTACGAGTCGGTGTCTGGTGTGATGTTTTCGTTACGAGGTAGCTGTGATGCTACAATACGTGGTATCTTATGAGGTGAGTTATAACGAGACATGATGATGTAATATCCATTAATTAAATAGTTTGAGTTTGCGTGGTGTTATGATGTATTGACCTTCTGTGTTACGGTGATTTACCTGCTGCCTATATATTGCTATCATGCACTCATTATTTCTGTTAAGCTCACCCCTTCTGCTTGGAATGTTGCTCTATTGTGGCAACGCTGCAGGTGATCGTTAGCGCTCGTGGAGGATCTATTAGGTGTACTTTCCTTCTCGTTGAGTCCGAGTCAGCTCTGATGTGTAACACCGGGGCGGGGTTTAGTTTTCGTTTTGCGAACTGTTTTCTGTCGTTTTGGGAGTTTTGGCTTAATGCCTATTTATTTTTGGAGTTCGACTCGATGTCTTGTTTAATCGGAGATGTTAAATGATTTTGTGATTCCGCTGCTTGGAGATTTCTTGTATTAGTTGTAAGGATTTATTTTAAAGTAACTTTGGAGTTTTTATGTGTTAAAAAAAAAGAAACTCTAATTTTTATTAAATAGTAAGGTTATTAGAAAAGGGGTGTTACATTAGTGGTATCAGAGCAATGGTTGGTCCGTCCGGCCAAGTCGTCGAGTCGTTGTGTCGGTGTACGACCAACTGTTGTCTTTTAAGTGCTGACCAATATTTGTGTTGCAGGAAGGCCAAGAGTAGTTGCTAATGGTAAGTGAACTAGTGGGGGAGATGCCCCTACTGGTATTGTGTGTTGTATTGCATTTCCGTGTGTGAACTTTGTGTCCCTGTTGTTGTTAATACCGACGCTACTTATCGTTTTGTTATTGTTGCATGCTGCGAAACGTTTAAGTCCTGTATTACCTGCTATAACTGTAATGTGTCGCCTGGTGTGTTTTCTTTTTGCGTCGCTTGTCGATTTTCGACGAAGACTTTGTTGTGAATTTTATTGGTTTGCCGTTGGGTGGATTAGAGGTAACCTTTGGGTATGAACTGGTTAGGGCATTACTATATTCATATTGGTTAGATTTTCGAGGGCGAAAATATACTAAGTGGGGGAGAGTTGTAACGCCCCAAAAACAGTTGGCTAAGTAATTAATTAATTATTTAATTAAATATTTAGGTATTTATTTTATTGGTGTATTTTATTAAAAATGATAATAAGGTGCTTCATGTTAATCGGGGAGTGGCGGCACGTAATTAACTAAATCGGGCTTACGATGTGGAGGAAGGCCCATGGCCCAAATCCACTAACCTAGGCGCTTAGGTGAAGCAAAACCTAGGGTCTTAGTGATCATTAGCGAATTTTGGAGAAAAGAAAGGAGAGAAGCGTAGAAACAAAAGAAAGGGAGCACGGCGTGAAGGAGAAGGAGAAAAGGGGGACTTTCGCGAATTGGAGGGAGAAAATCGCAAGGCTTGTTGCTGTGGTTCTTGGTGATTGGTGAAAAGGGTTCTCATCTTCAATCAATTCTTGAGGTAAGGGTGGGTTTAACTTTGATAATGGGTTTATGATGGGTGTATGGGTAGTTAGGGCTTGTAAAATCAATTAGTGTTGTGGTTGTTACATGAGATAAGAAAATTGAATATTGAGTTGGGTGATTTGATGAGCTTTAGGGTCGATTTTCATGTTTTGTGATGATGAGGATATGTGATGGAGTGATTGAGATTGAAATAGGATGTTTGAATGTGTTGTTAAAGCCGTTGGTTGTTAAATTCGTTTGATGATTGAGGATGTCTAATTGATTGATTTGGTGTGTATTGTTGTGTTTGTAAAATGTTGAGATGTAGTGCTTACACTGTTCGGTTTTCGTGAAACTGGGACTGTTCGGCCAGTCCAAAAATTTCGTGTTAATTGTTCGTGAAAATAGATTTAACGCCGGTCGTTTTGGTGCCGGTTTCATTCGATTTGGAGTTGTGTAGCTCTAGTTATAGGCTCTACAAGTTAGGTTAATAATCTGAGAGCATTCTGGACATAGGTTCTGTATTTTTAAAACTGGAAACCTTTCGTTTGTCCAAAAATTATGGGACCTATTTTGTTAGAAAATAAACTTAATTTTGGTCATTTTGGCACTGGTTTGGTTAAATTTGGATTTGTGTAGCTCAAGTTATGAGTCTCCAAAGTTAGGTCAAATTTCTGGAAATAATCTGTGAGTAGGTTCGGTTTTTGCAAGTTTTGTGTTCTCAATTGAATTCCGTTTTGAATGATTCTCGTTTAGTTAGAAAATAGACTGAATTCTCTACAAAGTAGGCACTGGTTCCACCGAATTTCATTAAGAAATGAGAAAGAAAAATTGGTCGCAAGTTGCGTAAGGAATTCCGTCTAAGTCGCTGTTTTCTAAATGTTGCTGTCTTGCTGTTTTTTTTTTGAAAATGAGGTGCTGTTGCTGTTTTTAAAAATATGGTTGTATGTTGCTGTTTTTCTCACTGTTTTGCTGCTGTTTTTGGAGTAATTACGTTGCTGTTTTTCTCACTGTTTTTCTTGCTGTTTTTGATCAAATATGTGCTGTTTTTCTCAATTTAAAGGTGCTGTCCACTTAAAAATTAAAGTTCTGTTTTCCTTCAATTTAAATGTGCCGTTTACTCAAATTTAAATGTGCTGTCTACTCCAATTTTAAAGTGCTGTTTCCTTATACTTAAAAAGTGCCGTTTCTATATTTACGAGTTGTTGTTACTGTAAAATAAACACTGCTGTCACTGTAAAATAAATATTACTGTTGCTGTTTTAAAAGTGCTAATGTTGCTGTTTTCTTTATAATTTAATGTGCCGTCTTCCTTAAATTAAACGTGCTGTTTTGCTTAAATTTAATGTGCTGTTTTCCTTAAATCTAAGTGTGCTGTTGCCTTGAATTTAAAGGCACTGTTTTCTTATACCTTTCGAGTCATGGTTATGTGAAAGTTATTTTAAGTAAATGCGGGCGTTGTTCTTGTCCTAGAGGTGTTGTTTCCCTATTGTAATGATGCTGTGAACGGGTGAGAATTTCGAGGTAGCTGTGATGCTACAACACGTGATATTGTTATAAATGCTTCAAAACGAGATATGGTGATATAGTATTTGTGAATTAATTATTTTGAGTTGGTGTAATTGGTGCATGAGTCATGAGTCGCATTGTCATATGCATTTCTTGGTGGTATAGGCTTCGGCCTCTTTGAGATTATTTTTGGTGGTATAGGCTTCGGCCTCTTGCCCGTCGTGGCTTATTTTACGAGATCGGTACCGCATGCATATGCCCAGAGGGGTTGCATTGTTGCATAGTCCATACATAAATATGTAACGTGTCTTGGTTGTTGACTTTCTGTGTTACGAGTCGGTGTCTGGTGTGATGTTTTCGTTACGAGGTAGCTGTGATGCTACAATACGTGGTATCTTATGAGGTGAGTTATAACGAGACATGATGATGTAATATCCATTAATTAAATAGTTTGAGTTTGCGTGGTGTTATGATGTATTGACCTTCTGTGTTACGGTGATTTACCTGCTGCCTATATATTGCTATCATGCACTCATTATTTCTGTTAAGCTCACCCCTTCTGCTTGGAATGTTGCTCTATTGTGGCAACGCTGCAGGTGATCGTTAGCGCTCGTGGAGGATCTATTAGGTGTACTTTCCTTCTCGTTGAGTCCGAGTCAGCTCTGATGTGTAACACCGGGGCGGGGTTTAGTTTTCGTTTTGCGAACTGTTTTCTGTCGTTTTGGGAGTTTTGGCTTAATGCCTATTTATTTTTGGAGTTCGACTCGATGTCTTGTTTAATCGGAGATGTTAAATGATTTTGTGATTCCGCTGCTTGGAGATTTCTTGTATTAGTTGTAAGGATTTATTTTAAAGTAACTTTGGAGTTTTTATGTGTTAAAAAAAAAGAAACTCTAATTTTTATTAAATAGTAAGGTTATTAGAAAAGGGGTGTTACAATGGTAAAAGAGTTGGAGTTGATTGAGCAATTCCGTTATATGAGTCTGGTTTGTGAAATGACACCGCGAAGTGTTAAGCTGGGTATGCTGAGGATTGGTAATGACTTCTTGGTTAGTATCAGAGACGCCCAGAAATTAGATGTGAAGCTAGTTGACTTGTTAGTTGCGGGTGATCAGAATGTGGATGGGGATTTCAGGTTGGATTCCTAGGGTGTGTTGAGATTTAGAGATAGGATCTGTATTCCCGATGATGTTGAGATGAAGAAGATGATCCTGGAGGAGAGTCATAGGAGCAAGCTAAGTATTCATCCAGGGGCTACAAAGATGTACCATGACTTGAAGAAATTATTCTGGTGGCCTGGTATGAAGAAAGATGTAGCACAGTTTGTGTATGCCTGTTTGACTTGCCAGAAGTCAAAGGTTGAGCACCAGAAGCCTGCGGGGTTGATGCAACCTTTAGATGTTCCGGAATGGAAATGGGATAGCATTTCCATGGATTTTGTGACTGGGTTACCAAGAACCGTTCGGGGGTTTGATTCTATTTGGGTGATCGTGGATAGGTTGACGAAGTCTGCTCACTTCCTTCCTATCAACATCACATATCCGGTATCGAGATTGGCTGAGATATATATTCAGGTGATTGTAAAGTTGCATGGTGTCCCGAAGAGTATTGTATCTGACAGAGATCCGAGATTTACTTCGGAGTTTTGGGGAAGCTTGCAGGAGGCATTGGGGTCCAGATTGAGGTTGAGTTCAGCCTATCATCCTCAGACTGATGGGCAGACAGAGAGAACCATTCAGTCATTGGAGGACTTATTGAGATCGTGTGTTTTGGAGCAGGGAGGTGCGTGGGATACACACCTTCCATTAATTGAGTTTACTTACAACAACAGCTACCATTCAAGTATAGGGATGGCTCCTTACGAGGCACTGTATGGGCGGAGGTGTAGAACTCCTGTGTGTTGGCATGAGTCTGGAGAAAGTGTTGTTCTTGGACCTGAATTAGTGAGAGAGACTACAGAGAAGATAAAAATGATCAGGGAGAAAATGAAAGAGTCGCAAAGTCGGCAAAAGAGTTACCATGATAGAAGAAGAAAGGATTTGGAATTTCAGGCTGGTGAGCATGTTTTCTTGAGAGTCACGCCTATGGCTAGTGTTGGGCGTGCACTTAAAGCAAAGAAGTTGACTCCTAGATTTATTGGGCCGTACCAGATCACCGAGAGGGTCGGAAAGGTTGATATGGCTAGAAGGGATGATGCTGCTTTGGCTGCTGCTCTGCAGGCCATAGCCCAAGCTGTTGGAAATCAACACAATGCTGCTGATATGAATGCCCGTAACCTGGCAACGTTTCAGAGGGAGAACCCACCCACCTTCAAGGGTCGGTATGATCCCGATGGAGCCTTGTCGTGGTTGAATGAGATAGAGCGGATATTCCGTGTTATGGATTGCACTACTGCCCAGCAAGTGAAGTTCGGGACGCACATGCTGGCGGAAGAGGCTGACAAGTGGTGGTTAGGGATGCTGCATAGGTTGAACACTGCTGGTGAAGAGGTTACTTGGGAAGTCTTCACAAGGGAATTTAAAAGAAAGTATTACCCTGAAGACGTTCGGGCCAAGAAGGAGGTAGAATTTTTAGAACTGAAGCAGGGAAATAAGACAGTGGCTGAGTATGCAGCCAAATTTGAAGAGCTGGCCCAATTTTGTCCTTACTACGCCAATGATGCTGATTCAGAGTTCTCTAAGTGTGTGAAATTTGAAAGTGGCCTGCGACCTGACATTAAGAAGGCAATTGGGTATCATGAGATACGAAATTTGAAAGTGTTGCCCGTGCCGGATCAACCGTTGGTGGTATATTGTGATGCTTCCAGAATGGGCTTAGGGGGAGTATTGATGCATGATGGGAAGGTAGTCGCTTATGCGTCCAGACAGTTGCGGACTCATGAGAAGAACTATCCTACTCATGATTTGGAATTGGCTGCTATTGTGTTTGCGCTAAAGATTTGGAGGCACTATTTGTATGGCACTAGATTCGAGGTATTCAGCGACCACAAGAGTTTGAAATACTTGTTTGATCAGAAGGAGCTGAATATGAGGCAGAGGCGTTGGTTAGAGCTGCTGAAAGACTATGATTTTGGCTTGAACTATCACCCCGGCAAAGCTAATGTCGTGGCTGATGCTTTGAGTCGAAAGACTTGGCATATGTCAGCAATGATGGTAAAAGAGTTGGAGTTGATTGAGCAATTCCGTGATATGAGTCTGGTTTGTGAAATGACACCGCGAAGTGTTAAGCTGGGTATGCTGAGGATTGGTAATGACTTCTTGGTTAGTATCAGAGACGCCCAGAAATTAGATGTGAAGCTAGTTGACTTGTTAGTTGCGGGTGATCAGAATGTGGATGGGGATTTCAGGTTGGATTCCTAGGGTGTGTTGAGATTTAGAGATAGGATCTGTATTCCCGATGATGTTGAGATGAAGAAGATGATCCTGGAGGAGAGTCATAGGAGCAAGCTAAGTATTCATCCAGGGGCTACAAAGATGTACCATGACTTGAAGAAATTATTCTGGTGGCCTGGTATGAAGAAAGATGTAGCACAGTTTGTGTATGCCTGTTTGACTTGCCAGAAGTCAAAGGTTGAGCACCAGAAGCCTGCGGGGTTGATGCAACCTTTAGATGTTCCGGAATGGAAATGGGATAGCATTTCCATGGATTTTGTGACTGGGTTACCAAGAACCGTTCGGGGGTTTGATTCTATTTGGGTGATCGTGGATAGGTTGACGAAGTCTGCTCACTTCCTTCCTATCAACATCACATATCCGGTATCGAGATTGGCTGAGATATATATTCAGGTGATTGTAAAGTTGCATGGTGTCCCGAAGAGTATTGTATCTGACAGAGATCCGAGATTTACTTCGGAGTTTTGGGGAAGCTTGCAGGAGGCATTGGGGTCCAGATTGAGGTTGAGTTCAGCCTATCATCCTCAGACTGATGGGCAGACAGAGAGAACCATTCAGTCATTGGAGGACTTATTGAGATCGTGTGTTTTGGAGCAGGGAGGTGCGTGGGATACACACCTTCCATTAATTGAGTTTACTTACAACAACAGCTACCATTCAAGTATAGGGATGGCTCCTTACGAGGCACTGTATGGGCGGAGGTGTAGAACTCCTGTGTGTTGGCATGAGTCTGGAGAAAGTGTTGTTCTTGGACCTGAATTAGTGAGAGAGACTACAGAGAAGATAAAAATGATCAGGGAGAAAATGAAAGAGTCGCAAAGTCGGCAAAAGAGTTACCATGATAGAAGAAGAAAGGATTTGGAATTTCAGGCTGGTGAGCATGTTTTCTTGAGAGTCACGCCTATGGCTGGTGTTGGGCGTGCACTTAAAGCAAAGAAGTTGACTCCTAGATTTATTGGGCCGTACCAGATCACCGAGAGGGTCGGAAAGGTTGCTTATAGGGTGGCTCTACCACCTAACCTTTCGAACTTGCACGACGTATTTCACGTGTCGCAACTTCGGAAGTACGTTCCGGACCCGTCTCATGTGATCCATATGGATGATATTGAGGTGCGAGATAATCTCACTGTGGAGACTATGCTAGTGAGGATTGATGATAGAGAAGAGAAGGTGCTGAGAGGGAAAAACATTGCTTTAGTAAAGGTGGTGTGGTTGGGAGCTACTGGCGAGAGCATGACTTGGGAGCTGGAGAGTAGGATGCGGGAGTCCTATCCAGAGCTATTTGACTCAGGTATGAATTTCGAGGACGAAATTTCCTAAGTGGGGGAGAGTTGTAACACCCTAAAATAATTTAATTAAGTAATTGATTAAATTATTTAAAGTGTTGCACTAATTCTTTTATTATATTATAATATAGCATTTTATTTTAATTGAAGGGGATGGCATCGGAAATATCGGAATTGCAAGTGACGGCCCAAGAAGCCCAAGCCCGTTGGCTTAGGCGCTCCTTAGGCGCTAGGGGTCTAGTTTGCGCCCCAATTGTGCCAAAAGTGAGCAAGTGAGTCGAAGGAGAGAAGAAAAGAAAGAAAGTCGAAGAGAGGAGAAGAGAAGGGAGGAGGCGACTTCAAGCTAAGGAGTTAGGGTTTGTGCACCTTGATCCTAGGTAAGGGTTCCTAATCTTTATGATTCGATTTCCTTTCTCTATCAAGTGCTTAGGTTTTCGTTTTTCCCTAACCCTTCCTATTTTTGTTCAATTCGCGAATGGTCCAAGAGATAGAGAGAGAGGACGTGTTCGTGAATAAGGGAAGAAGAAGGAGAAGAATTCTTGTTGCGGTGGTTTGTCGGTGCTTCGGTGGAAAGAGCTCTAGTTCGTCATAATCAAGGTTAGGGGAGTCTCACTCTATAATAGAGAGTATAATAGGGTGTATGTAAACCATAGGATCCCACTTGACATTATTTTGTTAATTGTTAGATTGTTTAGGTTAGTTGAAATTGATAATTAGTGTGATTGATTCGATTTCCTATGCTAATGTTAGATTACATGTGTTGGTTTTACGCCTTGTTGTGTCCTTAATGCATGAATGTGAGAATGAATGATTGGTATGAGCATAATGTATTTTGTGAATTGTTGTTGTGAATTGTTTTGGAAATTTGATGTTTAGTAGATGTTGGGTCACATGGGCGCCAAGTGCCTAGGGAAAATAGCGCTCTGTGTACTGTAGCAGTGGGTTTGGGTTGCGTTGCGTGTGTTGTTTTGCTGCCTGGGCGTGCGTGTGTTGCTGTCTGGGCGCCTGTGCTGCCCAGAATGGCGCCTGGGCGCCTGTGTCCCATGGAGTGTGCGCCTAGGGGTGGTTTATGTGAAGCTCAATTTCTAAACAGTTTTTACCGAGCCAAATTTTGTATTCACCTGACCAAATTGTATTTAAAACACTTTGGCTAAGGAATTTCCAGATTTGCACTTGTGGTTTTGAAATGGTCCTATTGGGCATTGTTTTGGCTTGTCTAAGGGGTGCCTTGTGTGCACTTCAACTTCTAAACAGTTTTTACCGAGCCAAATTTTGTATTCACCTGACCAAATTGTATTTAAAACACTTTGGCTAAGGAATTTCCAGATTTGCACTTGTGGTTTTGAAATGGTCCTATTGGGCATTGTTTTGGCTTGTCTAAGGGGTGCCTTGTGTGCACTTCAATTTCTAAACAGTTTTTACCGAGCCAAATTTTGTATTCACCTGACCAAATTGTATTTAAAACACTTTGGCTAAGGAATTTCCAGATTTGCACTTGTGGTTTTGAAATGGTCCTATTGGGCATTGTTTTGGCTTGTCTAAGGGGTGCCTTGTGTGCACTTCAATTTCTAAACAGTTTTTACCGAGCCAAATTTTGTATTCACCTGACCAAATTGTATTTAAAATACTTTGGCTAAGGAATTTCCAGATTTGCACTTGTGGTTTTGAAATGGTCCTATTGGGCATTGTTTTGGCTTTTCTAAGGGGTGCCTTGTGTGCACTTCAATTTCTAAACAGTTTTTACCGAGCCAAATTTTGTATTCACCTGACCAAATTGTATTTAAAACACTTTGGCTAAGGAATTTCCAGATTTGCACTTGTGGTTTTGAAATGGTCCTATTGGGCATCGTTTTGGCTTGTCTAAGGGGTGTCTTGTGTGCACTTCAATTTCTAAACAGTTTTTACCGAGCCAAATTTTGTATTCACCGGACCAAATTGTATTTTAAGCACTTTGGCTAAAGAATTTCCAGATTTTCACTTGTTGTTTTGAAATGGTCCTATTGGGTGTTGCTTTGACTATGTTATGGTGCCTAGGGGTGAGCTGTGAGTTCTGAACATATTTTTCCTAGCCAAATTCTGTATTCACGTGACCAAATCCCATTTAGAACATTTTGGCTAGAGCGGTTTTTAATTTTTAGGTGACCTAATATGGTTGTGCGTTGGGTGTTGTGTTGGGCGCCAAGTGTGCCGCCCAGGGCGCCAAGTAGTGCGTCCGTGCTTTGTCTTTTGGCTTCGGTCCTAATGGTAACAGATTGGTCCCTAGAGCTAGCTTAGTCATAGAGACGTGATTGAGATGAGAAAATAATGTGTTGATTGACGATGAGGCCATGGGGGCTAAAACTAAGATTAATTAAAGATGTGATATAGGATACATGGGCCGTGTTGTTAAGAATTATGATTGTGGAATTGTCATGGAGTCTCATGCATACATAAGGCTGCGGTCTGAGTTTTAAATTAAGATGATAAGGCTGCGGTCTGAGTTCTAAATCAAAATGATAAGGCTGCGGTCTGAGTTGATATTATGTTGATAAGGCTGCGGTCTGGGAAAATGGTACCACATGCATAACTGGTATTGCATACATCCTCATGATAAGCATGCGAGTTGGTGATTGTATGAACTATGTTATTGTATGACTGTATGAGTGTGATGCTATGATGGAATATACTTCTTATTATAGTCTTTATTATGTAGTTGAGACTCACCCTTCTGTTGTTGTTTACCACAGGTAGTCCTGAGTGAAGGCTTACTCCTTTCACTCCCGAGTCGGTCTGCTCTGATACGTGACACCTAGGGGGTTGGCTTAGGATTTCTAATGTTATTTAATTGTTGTTGAATTTTGTATGCATTGATCTAATGATTTTCCGATGAGGCCGTTGTTTGGCATTTTGAGATTATGTTATTTTTCCGCTGCGAGACATCTAAATTATAATGTGTGGATTCTGTTGGTAAAATCAAGAGTACCCTAATTTATTAAATGGTGTTGCGTATTGTAAAGGTATAAGGAAGGCTTAGACTGATTTGATCGTTGTTAGATTAAGTACGTGTGTAGCATTCCATTCAAAAAGAAATTTTGAAACTCTAATCTCTATGAAAAATAGCCGGGTAGAATGGGGTGTTACAGAATGCACCTAAAAGCATACATCAGAGTAATATTTCTTATTAAAGACATTGAACAAACTAAAACTTTGACGAGAACTCATCATACTATCCTCTTATAACCATCATAAATTACTAAAAGGATTATATACCACATCAAATCAAAGGTCCAAAGTCATTTCATACCTAGTTGTCCAACATCTCAAATAGAAATAAAGACATTGATACATAACTTTCACAAGGTACAAGTTATAATATCGTACTACATCATAAAACTAGGGAAACTAAGCAACATGTCAAGCGAATTTCCAAAATCCATCATATCATCATCATCATGTTGCACAACTGCTATTCATGCTTCTTTGCTTTTCATTTTCCCTGTTTCTCTGTAAAAACCACAAAACTTAAACAGTGAGATAAAATCTCAGTGAGTCCTTTCGTGACTCCTCACAACTCGACTCACGATGTTTTATTCATTCTTTAACTCGTACCCCAAGTCTGGATAGCTACGTACATCATGGCATAAGCACAACACCGGTAACTACTACTTGGTGAACCCAATCCGCTAATATCTGATTAGCGGGCAAACATGGACGGGGCCTAGGTTCTGGGCTCATGACTTCCCCCTCCCCTAGTATGCTAACATCTCGAGGTCGTCACCAAATATTTTCATATTTAACTTGGTTACCAAAGCCTCTAATGGAACACCAAGTCCATCAATTAACATTTGTTTGTGTATTCTCTCTCGGTACACATCATACGGTTTGCGTTTATACGAAACCTAATACTACTCGTTTTGTACCATGAAAATAAACGATTCGTGGACTCAAAGTATTCAATTACCATTAGGAAAGGTTAAGAAGGGTGTTTGGGAAGGATTGAACCATTTACCTTGAAAAACATGTAAAAAGTCAGTTTGGGACACGGGCAATCGTGTCAATTGGACACGGGCTGTGTCCAAGTTTTTTAAATTTTTTTGCAAAACGCAGAGTGGGACACGGGTACCCATGTCACTTTGACACGGGCCGTGTCACTTTGACACGGGTCGTGTCTTGATGACAGTAGCCAAAATTCCAAGATGTAGAGTTGGACACGGGTACCTGTGTCACTTTGAAAAGGGCCGTGTCTTGATGACAGTGGCCATTTTCTCAGTTTTCAAAATTCGGTTTTGTGTCATTTCGCTCTCCAAATGGTTCCAATACCGAATCCATAACATTCCTAACTTAACAACGGTTCATAACAACATCAAAACATGTCCAATCAACAACAATCAACCAATCATATAAAAAAATAAGTTTGACAACACAACTCAACATATCAATCAAAGCCTAAACGGAGTAAGAACTCACCTCAATGTCGAAATCAACACCAAGGAAGCGAAAGTTGAAAATCTACCAAAATACCCAAATCGAACCCTAGACACCAACGACTTCCCAAACTCGAAATCAAGCGTCAATCCTTCGTCAATCTACCGAGTAGTTGTTTCTAAGAATAACACTTCAATCCAACACACAACTCTTGACAACTTCAAATCATCACACTATCTCCATAAACCCTAAAACCTTGGAATGAGAAGCTTGAGGAAAAAGTGGGTAGTTTTGAAGCCCTAATCTCATAGATGAAGATGAATTCGAAATCAAAGAGGGAAGAAGTGATGATTTTAGGCTTGGTTTGGTTTGGGTTGGGTTCCACTCTCTCTTCTTCTCTTCTCCTTCTTCTTCTTTCTTTCTTTTCTTTCTTCTTTCCTTTCCTCTTCTCTCGACTTCTCTCTTTCTTTCTTTCTTTCTTTCTTTGTTTCTTTCTTTTAATTCTTTTATTTTGTTTTTATAGTCAACTTAAGTGAGAGTGAGGGTGTGGTGGTGTAAAATGACCATCATACCCTTACTCTCATCTTAAATCCTAATTAAACCCCACATCAATCAATAATTTAATTTAGCACTCAGTTAACAAAATTTATCAATCAAGCACTAAAATAAATTAATTGGGTTAAACGTCAAAATAATTTGACTTGGATAAGGTTGGAAAGTAAGATCGGATCGAAGTTCAACTTCTTCAAAACTTAACGGTTGATCAGGATCAGGGATGTACTTTCTCATACGAGACACATGAAAGACATCGTGCAAATTTGATAAGGCTGGCAGTAAGGCAATACGGTATGCTACTGGCCCAATTCACTCGGTAATTTGGAAATGTCCAATATATCGAGGACTGAGTTTCTTAGCCTGCAATGCTCTACCGGTCCCTATAGTAGGTGAAACTCTGAGAAACACATGGTCTCCTTCATCAAACTCCAATGGTCTTCTCCTTTTGTCAGCATGACTCTTTTGTCGACTCTAAGCGATCTTCATTATTTCTCTAATTTGATGAATCTTCTCGGAAATTTCTCGAACCAAATCCGGTCCTAGTAAGCGTTGCTCGCCAACATCCCAACAACACAATGGAGTCATACACTTTCTGCCGTAGAGTGCCTCATACAGAGCCATTCCAATGCTAGAATGATAACTATTATTGTAGGCGAACTCCATTATTGGAAGGTGATCCTTCCATTTACCTCCACTATCAAGTACACAGGCTCGAAGCATGTCCTCTAGAGTCTGAATTGTTCTCTCTGTCTGACCGTCCGTCTGGGGATGGTAAGATGTACTCATAAAAACTTTGGTTCCCAGGCCGCGTTCAAAGCTCTCCAGAATTTTGAAGCAAATTTTGGATCACGGCCGGAAACAATACTGGTGGGAATTCCATGAAATTTTACTATATGCTTGAGGTACTCATCTGCTAACTTGGAAACTGTATTGTTAGAACGAACCGGAATGAAATGAGCCGACTTGGTCAAACGATCTACAACCACCCATATAGAATCATTACCGGCTTGGGACCGTGGAAGTCCCATTACAAAATCCATAGAAATACTCTCCCACTTCCATTCAGGTATGTTCAATGGCTGTAACGGACCGACAGGCTTTTGGTGCTCTATCTTAACCCTTTGACAAGTTAATCATCGAGACACAAATTCTGCAATCTCCATTTTCATTCCTGGCCACCATTACAACTGCTTCAAATCCCGATACATCTTGGTAGACCTAGGGTGTATGGAATATTGACTCTTATGAGCTTCTTCTAACACTCACTTCTTAATGTCTTCATCATTAGGCACACAAATCCTACCATTGAAGCAAATCACACCGTCACTATCCTCTGTGAAAGCAGGTAACCCTTTATGAGCTTGAAGCTCCACATCAACTTCTTGTGCTAAGTGAATAGAATTCCTCAATGAACTGGAATCTGAATATGACTCAACACTAAACAGGTCTGTCTAGGTCTCACTTTCAAATTGAGATCCCTAAAAGATTCTAACAGAGCCATCTCATGCATCATTAACTCGGCGGTGTGAACAGACTTCCTACTTAATGCATCTGCCACTACATTGGCTTTTCCAAGGTGATACTTCAACTCAAAATCATAATCTTTAAGAAATTCTACCCATCTCCTTTGTCTATTATTCAGCTCCTTCTGATCAAACAGATACTTCAAACTCTTGTGATCACTAAAAACTTCGAAACGAGAACCATAAAGGTAATGTCTCCAAATTTTTAGTGCATAGACAATCGCCGCTAACTCTGAATCATGCGTAGGGTAGTTTTCCCCGTGAGTCTTCAATTGTCTAGAAGCATAGGCCACCACTTGATGATTCTGCATTAGGATACATCCTAAATCCTTACCAGAGGCGTCACTGTATATTTGAAATCCCAAGGACGGATCTGTAAGAATTAGGATCAGTGCAGAAGTCAAACGAGCTTTTAACTCCAAGAAATATTCTTCACAATCGGCGTCCCACACAAACGGTTGACCTTTACGAGTTAATCGAATGAGTGGAAGGACCAACTAGGAGAATCCTTGGATAAATCTTCGGTAATACCCCGCTAGCCCCAAGAAACTCCTAACTTCTGTGACCGTAGATGGTCGATCCCAATTTATTACTGCTTCAACTTTAATAGGATCCACTGCAACTTCTGATTGAGATATAACATGCCCGAGGAATTTCACTTCTGACATCCAGAAGTCACACTTGGAAGGCTTTGCATAGAACTTATTCTCTCGGAGTACATTAAGAACAATTCGGAGATGTTGCACATGCTACTCAATGGTCTTAGAGTACACCAAGATATCATCAATAAACACCACTACAAACTGATCCAGATAGGTTTGAAAGACTCGATTCTTGTAATCCTTAAATACCGATGGAGCATTAGTTAGTCCGAAGGGAATCACCACAAACTCGTAGTGTCCATATCTTGTACGGAAAGCTGTCTTCGGAATATCTAAAGCGCTAACTTTAATCTGATGATAACCAGATCTCAAATCAATCTTGGAAAATACCGTGACTCCTCGAAGTTGATCTAACAGATCATCAATCATTGGCAACGGATACTTGTTCTTGATAGTTACTTTATTCAGCTGTCGATAATCGATGCACAGGTAGCACCGGAGCACCCCAAGGCGAAGCACTCGGTCGAATAAACTGTTTAGAGATCAGTTCTTCAAGTTGGGTTTTAAGTTCTTCTAACTCTAAAGGAGACATTCGGTAAGGATCAATGGAAATTGGTCCTGTGCCCGGGACCAATTCTAGTGAAAATTTTACCTCACGATCCGGAGGTAAAGAAGTCACTTCATCAGGAAAAACATTAAGAAATTCATTAACTACTTGAACAGAGGTTAAATCTAAACCTATGTCAGTAGTCGATGACAACATCATAACATAAGCCTCGGCTCCTTGGAACATGCCTTGGCTGGCAGAAGTGAATGAAATAACAGCTTCAGAAGAAGTCTTAATTTGGCAATTTTACCGACTCAGAAGCAAAACCAATTGTTCGGTTGAAGCAATCTATCATGACATGATTAGCAGACATCCAACTCATACCCAAAACAAGGTCCATACCCCTCATAGGAAAGCAGATAAAATCTACCACAAAACTTCTGTCTCCTATGGAAAGCAGACAATTTTCACACAAAGCTTGGGCTTGAGCACTACCCTCAGTAGCAGTCAAAATAGTAATCGGGTGGGGTAGCGGAGTTAAAGCTAAACCCAACTGATCGACACACACTTGGGATATAAAACAATGAGTAGCACCGGAATCATATAAAATACTGACATGTTTATAAAAGAGAGATCCCGTACCCCTTAGTAGATTATCTGAAGCTTTGACCTTTTGAGCATCTAAAGTATAAATTCTTCCATGTGTTGGAGCAGTGTGACCCACCTAATTTCTCTTCTTCTCTGGACACTCGTGAATGTAATGGTCTTCCTTCTTGCAATAGAAACAGAGATCTGAGCCAAAACGACACTCGCCCCTATGGAACTTTCCACACTTGGAACATGCATTGGATTTCGGGTAATCATACTTTTGTACTTGCTTTCCTTTGCTGATACCACTTCTAGAACCCATTTGATATTTAGATGATTTTGTATTCCTTTTGTTATGTCCATACTCTCTCCTACTAGCATACAATATTTTCAAATCAGTTTCGGCAATGTGAGCTTGTTGCACCATAGCTGCATAGCTAGTGCAAGCAAAGGAACTTAGACTCTGAGCAATATCTTCTCGGAGTCCAAACTTATATCTTTCCGTCTTCCATCCGTCATTCGGAGCATAGCTAGCCAATCTAAAGAATGGATACAGTTCTTTGAACTTAGTGGTGTACTGTCCCACGGTTGAACTACCCTGTGTCAAAGTTAAGAACTCATTTTCCTTCTCGGCTCTTACTGCAATAGGGAAAAAATGTTCCAAAAACATTCGTCGAAAGTTTTCCCAAGTTTGAGGAGTTTCCATTGTCACCATAAGGCTTGAGCGTTTGTCCACCAATTGTTCGCCTCTCCTTTCAGAATGTGAGTGGCTAGTCACTTTCTCTTCATCATTGATTTGCATTGTGCGGAAGATTTTCTCAATATCATCTAGCCAATGTTGAGCCTTCATTACTCCTGATCCTCTCTTATACTCAGAGGGTTTCATCTTGAGAAATTCATAATACATTTGGGGTGGATTCATCGGTGGCTCGGCTATTTGATGTGGTTGATGATGAGCGTTTTGTTGAAAGTCAAGCATTTGCTGCATCATCTGTTGTTGAGCTTGCATGGTTTGCAACACTGGCTGCATCCAATCTGGAATTCGATTTTGGGGAACTTCAAGTCTCAGTCGAGGATTGCGTCTTGGTCTCGGTCGAGGATTTGCACCAAGTATTGAGTTGATCAGGCTCAATGTCTCTTAGCATAATAAGTAGAAAGGTAACAAAGGATAACAAGGAATCACA
Source organism: Astragalus membranaceus (assembly GCA_039519185.1). Taxonomy (NCBI): domain Eukaryota; kingdom Viridiplantae; phylum Streptophyta; class Magnoliopsida; order Fabales; family Fabaceae; genus Astragalus; species Astragalus membranaceus. The sequence goes on along the minus strand of CM076854.1, from coordinate 55,572,147 downwards.
CTCAACCCTAAGTTAATCTAAGCCCGACTAGGTCGAACTGCTCTGATACAAATTGTAACACCCCATGTATTTCATATTTAATGAAATAAGAGAATGCACCTAAAAGCATACATCAGAGTAATATTTCTTATTAAAGACATTGAACAAACTAAAACTTTGACGAGAACTCATCATACTATCCTTTTATAACCATCATAAGTTACTAAAAGAATTATATACCACATCAAACCAAAAGTCCAAAGTCGATTCATACCTAGTTGTCCAACATCTCAAATAGAAATAAAGACATCGATACATAACTTTAACAAGGAACAAGTTATAATATCGTACTACATCATAAAACTAGGGAAATGAAGCAACATGTCAAGCGAATTTCCAAAATCCATCATATCATCATCATGATGTAGCACAGCTGCTACTCATGCTTCTTTGCTTTCCTTTTCCCTGTTTCTCTATAAAAACCACAAAACATAAACAGTGAGATAAAATCAGTGAGTCCTTTCGTGACCCCTCACAACTCAACTCACGGTGTTTTATTAATTCTTTAACTCGTAGCCTAAGTTTGGATAGCTACGTACATCATGGCATAAGCACAACACCGGTAACCACTACTCGATGAACCCAATCCGCTAATATCTGATTAGCAGGCAAACATGGATGGGGCCTAGGTTCTGGGCTCATGACTTCCCTTCCCTAGTAAGCTAACATCTTGAGGTCGTCACCCCATATTTTCATATTTAACTTGGCTACCAAAGCCTCTAATGGAACACCAAGTCCATCAATTAACATTTGTTTGTGTGTTCTCTCTCGGTACACATCATACGGTTTGCGTTTATACGTAACCTAATACTACTCGTTTTGTACCATGTAAATAAACGATTCGCGGACTCAAAGTATTCAATTATCAATAGGAATGGTTAAGAAGGGTGTTTGGGAAGGATTGAACCATTTACCTTGAAAAACATGTAAAAAGTCAGTTTGGGACACGGGCGCCCGTGTCAATTAGACACGGGTACCCGTGTCACTTTGACACAGGCCGTGTCCTGATGACAGTAGCCAAAATTTGATGATGCAGAGTTGGACACGGGCTCTCCAAATGGTTCCAATACCGAATCCATAACATTCCTAACTTAACAACGGTTCATAACAACATTAAAACATGTCCAATCAACAACAATCAACCAATCATATCAAACAAAACAATTTTGACAACAAACACGATTTTAACGGTTTTTACACGAAAACATTTCTCGATAACGTACAACAAACCGAAACAAGATCGAACTCAACATATCAATCATAGCCTAACCGGAGTAAGAACTCACCTCAATGTCGAAATCAACACCAAGGATGCGAAAGTTGAAAATCTACCAAAATAACCCAAATCGAACCCTAGACACCAACGACTTCCCAAACTCGAAATCAAGCGTCAATCCTTCGTCAAACTACCGAGTAGTTGATTCTAAGCCTCTAGGAATACTTCAATCCAACACACAACTCTTGACAACTTCAAATCATCACACTATCTCCATAAACCCTAAAACCTTGGAATGAGAAGATTGAGGAAAAATGGGTAGTTTTGAAGCCCCAATCTCATAGATGAAGATGGATTCGAAATCAAAGAGGGAAGAACTAATGATTTTAGGCTTGGTTTGGGTTGGGTTCCACTCTCTCTTCTTCTCTTCTCCCTCTTCTTCTTTCTTTCTTTTCTTTCTTCTTTCCTTTCCTCTTCTCTCGACTTCTCTCTTTCTTTTAATTCTTTTCTTTTCTTTTTTTAGTCAAATTAAGTGAGAGTGAGGATGTGGTGGTGTAAAATGACCATTATACCCTTACTCTCATATTAATTCCTAATTAAACCCTACATCAATCAATAATTTAATTTAGCACTCAATTAACAAAATTTATCAATCAAGCACTAAAATAAATTTATTTGGTTAAAAGTCAAAATAATTAAATTAATTATTTTGGGGATGTTACACCCATTCCTACCACTGCTCAGCTGGCTGACATCCACACCAAACCCCTCCAGCCCGTCTCGTTGCAGAATCTGTTATCCAAGCTGAACATGAGAAACATTTACAGCCCATCTTGAGGGGGTGTTAAAATAGCAATAGTCAATACTATTGTTAGAATAGCAATAGCCAATATTAATGTTAGAATAACAATAGTCAGTATTAATGTTAGAATAGCAATAGTCAATTTTTCATTGTTAGAGTTAATACTGCCTTGTATAAACAGATATTGATCCCTCCTTCAATAAAGTGAGAATCTTTTTTACCAAAACTAACATTGGGAAAGATGCATGACAGAATTGCCAAATTAAAAATTGAATATTAGCTGGTATATTCAACCTCCAACCACTTCCAACTCCTTGTTTCGGCTTGTTGCACCTCCCCAGCATTTAACATGTGATAACCCGAACTAGCAGAATATATACCTGTTGCAAGTTGACCCCATGTCCAAACACCTTCCATGTTATCAACCAGATTGAAAAAGAGACATTCATAATATTAGCTTTTATAGCAGCAGGAACAACAGTATAAAGCATATCAAGATTCCAACTTCCATTAACATACACGTCTTTAACCCTTGTATAACACCGGTGCAGAAAAGACATTTAGTGTCGGTTATTTTGGACATTTAGCGTCGGTTATCGCCCGATGCTAAATCCTGCGATGTTAAAAGTGAGACAATTAGCGTCGGTCGGTTAAATAACCGACGCTAAATGTCACTTTTAACATCGGGTGCTCAAATAACCGATGCTAAATGTCATTTTCATCACTGTTTTTGTTGTATGAAAGATGAAATTTAGCATCGGGTGTTTAAATAACCGATGTTAAATGTCCTGAAAAATGTCATTTAGCATCTGTTATTTAAACACCCGATGCTAAATGTCCTGGAAAATGACATTTAACATCGGTTGTTTAAACACCTGATGCTAAATGTCCTGAAAAGTGACATTTAGCATCGGGTGTTTAAAACAACCGACGCTAAATGTCATTTTTAGGACATTTAGCATCAGTTGTTTCAAATAGCCGATGCTAAATGTCACTTTTCAAACAACCGATGCTAAATGTCATGAAAATGACATTTAGCGTCGGTTGTTTCAAACACCCGATGCTAAAAATGACATTTAGCATCGGTTGCTTCAAACACCCGATGCTAAATGTCTATTTTTTTTAAAAAAAATGGTTCTCAACTCACATCCTACCACACACTAGTGTGTGGTAAGATATGAACTGATAACTAGATTTCCACCTCCTTAACATCGTAGTATTCAGTTATACTCTAAAACTAACATCAAACAACTAAAATTGAACATAAAATTCATAAAATTAGTCAAGTAATCATTCATTCAAACTCACATTTTGCATCTAAGCAGTCTATTATAACAATAAAATAGATAAAGTATCAGATAAATTCAAGCACAAAACAAGACAGCTCAACATCCAGAGCTTAATTAAAGGTTCAGAAAAAATGCAACTTAAAAACTATCTACATTTGCATTCTATTGCAGGTTTTTCCCTGATCCCTAAACATATCTCAGCATCTGGCAACTTAGCATCTCTAACCCACAGCTTTACAGTGTCAATGACTTCAGATATATCAGCCTCCTCTGTTATTTGTGTTGTTAAAGCAGACTTCATTTGCTTGAGCTTGAGTTTCACCTCAAATATTTTCTTTTCATTGTACTCCACCAAGGCAGCTAGACCTTCCTTGCTAGAAAGTTGACAATGAATAGGAAGATATCAGTACCACCATAATGAACAGAACAATAAGGATTGATAAAACACAATCTACCGGTCTAACTAGATATTAACAGAATAATAAGAAATGATAAAACAGAGTTATGAAGACAATATCCACTTACTGCAATTCCCTGAGGTTGAATGGTGTTTTTCCTTGGTCGGAACCACCAGTATCCCCAAACGTGATTCTTCATCCAAAACACATTGAAAAAGAATCTGAAATAAGCCCTTTTTGTGCTCGGATGCTAGGAACAGATACATCATACATTATCCATTCCAAGCTCAAATAGACCATTCGGAGCTGCTCCATTTAGAAACACACCAGTCTGAACTTGGCCACAACTGCAATTGATTGGAGGGAATATCAAAATACCATAAATTGATGTTAAGAAGACAACACCTTCTAAAATGCAGACTGAAGTGATTTGGCCAATAGTAATCTGTGAGTCAACATCTTTTTCTTGATCATTATCTGTAATTAAGTGTAACACATCTTCTACCAAGAATCCAGTAGATGAAGTATCATTCGAAAGATACTCAACTTCATATCGACAACTGCTACCAGATGATGGGCATTGCTTTTGTGTATTACACAAGCTGCTTTGACATGGAACATTCTTCCTTGTGGTTGACTTATCAAGCTCATATATATTAAGGTCAATTACCTGCTATATAAAAGGGGAGATACGTGCCATCAAATTCACATCCCTTAGTTCCTTCATCAGTTTTATTTAGGATTCACAAAGAAATCACAAGAAAAGGAAAAAACATTGGCAATGAAACATTATCAATCTTAACCAGCAAAGAGACGGTACAAACCTTTCCACTATGCGTCTTTAAACCGCGCACACAACTGGTACGATTACAAGGTAACCAGAACAAGTCACTTCCGGTATCCAATGCCACCATAAAGCATAAAGGCGGTGTGCCAACCGAAACATTGGCAAAATGCAAAGTGAAATCCAAAATCCAAATAACAAGGAGAGATTATTACTAACAACACAGCATCTTAGGAAATAGTTATAGTACGTATCATTAATCTTCAAAAGAGAGGAGGGCTAAACATAGAGAGAATGAAATAAGTAGTACTCTTATAACCAAGCTCAAGTTCTTTTAACAAACAACAGCACTTTTGGTTTGGCAACAGATTACACTTATGTTCTTATTCTGATTCAACATCCCAAACCTATGCAGAAGCAGTAATGGGAGAGAACCATTAGCAGGTGTGGTAGAGTTATCATAATGGAAAACAGGAATGCCAACATTACTGTTATTATTTGCAGCTTGAGTCATTTTAGGAGAGGCTACTATGTAGTAATCAGCAGCATTTTGGTTTGCTGTCACAAGAACTGAATAGGACTGGCCTACATGAACATCTAGAGACTCCAACTCTATCTGATTCACATAAGATCCTTCAGTTTCAACCAAAAGGATTTGGTGATTTTGAATCCTGAAATTGAAGCTCCTAGCTGTCCCTACGTTTGATATCCTAGGCAGATATGTTTTACCTATGATGACACATTAATATAACGGAGTTATATTAATTAATGGATGAAATTATCACAAAGTGTAAATCACTAACTAACACTTTTGTTCACTGCTTACCTTGTGTGACATTGAAGGTCTCATGACTTTGAAAAAATGTTCATATATGGTCCTTTGCCATTTATTAGCATCCAACTTGGTGAAATATCATCCACCTTGCCCAACCTTGACCTAATATCCTAGTTATTAGCAAAATATAAACAAATAACTAGGATGAGTAGCATTCTAGAGAAGTGTCCATGCCATGTTATTATCAGTGCACAAAAGTGAGAATCAAAGAGAATATCATAAGAAAGCAGTAACTACCTTGTAGCTACTATTATACCAGTCACCAATTAAAACATCAAACTCTGCTTCAGGTTTTGGAAAAGGAACACTTATCACGGGACGATTGTTGACTCGAATTGGACCGAATCATCCACCGGCTTTAAGGAAATTGATGGAAGGAAAGTAGAAGAATGTGCCAATCTGGTCTTTGGCGTGGAAAACATAAGTCCAATTTGTACCAAGTTGGATGGGGCAGTTTGTACCAGACACTCCATCTTGCCATGAATTAAGCCTTTGTTGTAAGCCATTCTATGTAAATAACAAAGGTTCATCTAAATCAATGAAAACATTAACATGAATATTATCATTTGTTGTTGCATTTATAAGTGGTCCAGGAAACATCCCTTTGATTGTTATAACCTGCCAATCATATCAGCAACAAGATTAGGCAACAGTTTGTATAACAGTTTGTAAAACAAGCATAAACAGGAAGATGGAGAGGAAAATGAAAAGATCTACAACATAAAAGCAAGCAAACAATCAATGACGATTAAGAAGAACAAGAATCATAGATGCAGCAACAAATTTCAAAAATAGAAACCTCAACGATAAAAAGAAAAAATTACCAGAAATGGAGATGAAAGATTTGAACGGGCGCTGCACCAGAGGCGTGGCACAAAGGAGGTTATCTTCAGGGTGTCGCACAGAGGATGCTCACGCACGGAGGAAAGACACGAGGAGACGGTGTCGAATAGAAGAACGGCGTGGAGGAGGCTTCGGATAGAAGAATGGCGTGAAGGGCGTGATTCCAGATCTGAGAACGGCGTCGAATAGAAGAACGGCGTGATTCCAGATCTGAGAACGAGAAAGAGACGGCGTCAAATAGAAGAACGGCGTGGAGGAGGCTTCGAATAGAAGAACGGCGTGAACGGCGTGATTTCAGATCTGAGAACGGCGACGATTTGAGAACGGCGTCAAATAGAAGAACGACGACGTGATTCCAGATCTGAGAACGAGACGACGTCGAATAGAAGAACGGCGTGAACGGCGTGATTCCAGATCTGAGAACGAGAACGAGAACGGAGTTGAGCTGCGAGTTGAGAGCTCAGAGACGAGAGACGGGAGCTGAAAACGTGAGAGAGTGAGCAGTGGAAGAAAAAAAATAAAACTGGACATTTAGCATCAGATGTTTTAATACCTGATGCAATATGTGTTTGACATTGAGACATATAACATCGGTTACAAAGACACCCGATGTTAAATGACCAAGGCAAGCACTTTTAACATCGGTTGTTAAAACAACCGATGCTAAATGTCTAACAGAAAACTTAAGTTGTTGGTTTAATTGCAAAATTGCCATCGGTTCAACATTTAACATTGGCTATTCAAATAACCGATGTTAAATGGTGCTGTTTAATGTCCTTTTTCCACTAGTGTAACGATCATGAATGGCAACAAACGGAACCACCAAGCACAAAGGAGAGTGGTATAATCTCATGTCTGTAACACCTTATTTCGCTAAAGCTTATTTTGTACGTAGTAAAAACGTAATTGCGGAAAATGACGCGGAAAATAAACTATACTCTTCTTTTATAAACTTGTTGGTTTAAGATTAAAAACCAAAAGCATTTATTCGATTAAAATGCTATGCTCGTAATTTATTTATTCTTCATTATAAAAGAAATCTTATTTGTTCATTCTAAAAACACCTTGTACCTTTTCTAAAAATTGATCACTTTAAAATAATTATCATCAACCTTAAAACATCGTGTGAATACTAAATTAATAATATGAGTCACTACCTACTTCATTATAGATATAATAAAACAAAATTCCATTTATTCAAATTAGCTCTACATAATTAAAACATTATTTAAAAATTACATATCGCTACTCGAGTACATATTATTAATAATCCGTCTTCAATACTCCCAGCTTATTAACTGTAAAAAAATGAAATGAAAGGAATGAGATAAAAATCTCAGCGAGTAACAGGCATGACTCGCTATTAACTCATCAACAATACAACTTCATACTCAAACCATCTACTACTCCCTCAATACATTTGGATTCATCTAACTCTGGGTAAGCTGATGCAAGTTCCCTCAACATCCCGAGAAATAGATAGAGTTTAGTCAGGTTATTCCAGTGTTTTGTAGAACACCCCAGCAGTGCCCCGCTTAAGACCTTCACACTAGCACTACCCGCAAGGCCACGAGTCAGTCTGCCTATTATGCAATTGTTGACTAATCAACATGGCAGCACCAGAAATAGGGTGTCAACGGTTCTGGCCAATGGCTTCTTCCCATAGGTTACCACTATGCGGAGGCAACCAAGTGGTGTTGTTTTAGCGCTGTCGAAGCTAGTGAGGTCTATTCCTCGGTATGGAATGAGTTCCTTCTCTGAAATTCCCAACGAAGTAAGCAGGCCGAGAAATATGACATCTTCTGAACTTTCTTGGTCTACAAGGATCTTGCGCACCTCATGATTTGTCATTGTGGCTCAAATCACCATCAGGAGGTGGATGTTGGGTCTTCTCAGGATGGGATCCTTATCGCCGAATGCCAGTGGAAGTCGCCTCGAGACGAGTCTACCAGCCGTAGAAGACGGGCACTCCAAGTCTCTTTACTGCTTCTTCTAGATGGAGAGTCGTCGGCACACGCTTGACATGCAAAAATACCAGTATAACAATGAAACTCCCATAAACTACAACGGATAACAAATATCTCATCAATTGCACATTTAGAATTATGATACTCCCTTTGTACAACAAATCTTCCAACGATAAAAGGTCCTCCTGAACATGTGTCAAAATCTCCACGAGGCATTTCATCAAACAGATTCTGAGCCAAATTATGAGAAAAAATAGGTCAAGAATTCTCGTGATGAAATTAAACGGTGCGGAGCAACGGTGCGGCACCGAGAGAGTGAAGACGAAAAGAACTTAGATCGAAAACGGAAACTCAATCCAAAATTTCAGATCATAACCATATCTCAGCAAAGGAGGGTGATGAAGCGGAATCGCAAAAATGAATCGAATCGCAAAACTGAATCGGATCGCAAACGAAATCAATGCAATAAAAACGGAAACGAATGTGAAACTCGGCGATGTTCAAGAAAAAGAAGGAACGAGGTATTCCAATGCAGGGAAAACGCAAAAGATAAAGAAACAATGCAATGGAGATCAGTGTAATTTGGAAGCAGTGCTTATGCAAATGTTGAACAACAACAGAAAGAAAAAAAATGAATCAAGAACTCATAATAGGAACTCAGATACGTGGAAATTGAAAAACAAGAAATGAGTTTTAGAAGAAACATTGAAGACGGAGCAATTAGAGATCGAAACAGAAAATCGAAACTAAACGAGATCTAAATTGAGAGATAAACAGATCGGAAAGGATGAATTAGAAAAAGGAATAAGAAAAAAAAGAAACTAACAAAATAAGAAAGAACCTGTGCGGAATTAGCTTCAAGGTAGATACCATGTTTGCTTTGATACCATGTTGAAAAACATGACATCCACGGAAATTAGAGAGAAAAGATCTAAAAGTCAATAATATTGAAGGTGGTGAAATATTACAAAATGAGAGGACAGACTACAAATGAGTCTACCATATACCTTATATATTAAGCAACTAGTGGGCCTTACTACTAATTAATGGGCTTACTATCTATATTTTAACAGTAGTGAGTTGCTTCTGCTGGATTATTACTCTTCCAAGAAGTTGGCCTTTGAGTAGGGCATAATAACGATATGTAGCTATGTAATGTAATCTTGCTCAAAATCTTAGATGTAGAAGTTGATGAAATTTTCTCTTTTCTATTCATATAGTTTCCTGTTACACTTGACCATAACACTAGGTAGTAGAGAATAAAATTGAACTAAAGTTGTGGCGTTATAGTTTTCTACGAAGCATTTTCATAAAAATTTGGGAATATCAATCACCCAATTAGCGAATAATGGTTCTATAAGAAAGAGCATAGGATCGCTAACTATAGGCTCTGTTTAGCAAAAAGTAGCGGAGAGCGGATAAGCTAGCTTATAGCGGATGAGCTGATAGCGGATAAAAGAGACAAGAAGAAGGAATATTTCTTCTAAAGTCTTGCACACCAATCATGAGCTCAATCATTACTTATATAACAAACTCTGACCCATGTTTTGTTTTTTATAAGTTGTCACAGTTCACAAAGATGTGAAGCAAGATACGACTTGATAGAAATATTGTTATACTTTAAATCCTTGTTATCATTTCACGACCAGTTTTTGTTTTATTCAATGGATGATTGAAATTCCACTTTACCATAAAGTCATTTGAGGGGATTCATTCCCCTAAAGTAATGGTTTCGTTAAAGTGGTGTTTACTTCCAAGTAAGCTTCCATTACTACATGTTAATTTAATTTTTTTAAAATTCTTTATGATATAAATTTCATCTAATCTTTAAACTTTGACTTGATATTTCAGTTTGGTAAAAAAAAAAAGACTTGATATTTATGTTGAATTTTAGATTGTAGTATTGTAGAATCACTACAAGAAAATCGACGATTTCCGACGGCAATTTTCGTCGCAAATGCAGCGATTTTCGTCGGAAATTGACGTTTTCGACGAACTTTCCGACGGACAAAAAGTCGTCGCAAAATCGCTCGTCGCAAATCGTTTCCGACGGATTTTTTCGTCGCAAATGTCTCCGTAGCAAAGTCGTCAGAAACCCGTCGCAAAGTCGTCGGAAACCCGTCGCAAATATCCGTGGCAAATTCGTCACAAACGCTGACACATTTTCGTCGCAAATCCGTCGGAAATTTTAAAAAAAAATTAAAAAAAAATTAAATCCAACAGTCGTCCTTATACCCAAACTTATATTGCAATTCCTTCTCTTATACACTAGTAATTATCATAACAATAGAATGATAACAAATATTTGGTACAATCAGGAACTTTGGAGTTAGCTTTTGTATCTTTGCAAACAATAAAATGATAACAAATATTTGGTACAATTAGGAACTTGGAGTTCATTACCACGCACATATGTTTCCTACAACAAGTCGTTTGTGCAAGACATACATACTAAGTAACTGATAACAAAAAATAAGGTAAAGCAATCAAGGTGCAATTAGCCACCTGAATGGCGGCATCCTCCCTCAAAGTTTCTATTTCCTTTGCAAGATCCTTGGTGAGACTTGGGTAATCCAGCCTGCCTCCAACTTCTGAAAGGTTTTCACCAATATCCTGTCAGAAAAATTAAGCTCTATTAGAAATAAGACTTAGACATAACATAACTTCGACAAAGCGACAGATCCTCCAGAACAAAGAAGCTATTTTACAATTGATTATTCTATAGTTCATAAAATAACTTGGTAATAACATAGTAGATCATAAACTACTCCACCATTATTAATAAACCATATTAGGGGATAATAGTGAACTACCTTGTTTTCAGTGGATATAGCATATTTTGAGGAATTAGGATCATTCTGAGCCAACTCTTTTGACCCATCATGCAGTACCTGTTTAAACACATCAAGTACAAACTAAGGATTACAATCTTCTCAGCTAGCTCTATTAAACTTAACTCACAAGATTATTATTATTTTTTTTAAATATGAACAGTGGACACCGAACTCAATCTATTTTCAAGAGTAAAAAACAACACACCCTTTTAGGTAACTTTTGAGGATGAGTATAACAAATTTGATTGAAAATACATTAGGAATTCAAATTTGAATAAAATCATGTTACTAACCAGGTAACTTTTGAGGATGAGTATAACAAATTCCATCTTCAACTTCAATAGTAGTAATAAACTCATCAATGAAAGGATGAGGTTTGGAATTTCCTGCACCAACTTTAGCAAGCAAGTGCCAAATTATCTCCTGGTCAGAAGGATCAAATTTTACACCTTTTGGCAAGCCAGACCATTCTTTCGCTACCTAACAACAGAAAAATGTTTAAAAGTCAACATTAAGACTATACATGGGGATAAAAATCAGAAATGATGAAGTGTCAATCTTAACTGTAGTGTTATTTTTGATGCTAATCAATTTTTCCAAACAAAAATTTCTAGGAACTCAAATATATATGGAAGCAGCACTGTCAAAAAGAACAGAAGGAATTTATTCAGCTGATGATAATCCTTAGATACAAGCAAAACTTGCCTTATTATGATGAAAAGTACTTATTCACAGATGAGCAAAACTTCCTTTTTATCTCTTGCCTCCACCGATCTATAGTCAATAGCACATCTAAAACAGATATGAGTTAGAGTGAAAGAGCACCAAAGCTGCTAATAATCTGCAGCACATTAAGATGGAAGAACCCACAATTTATGCAACCGAACATGCCTACATGATTGAACTCAGTTGCAGTAAAGGTGCATATGAAATAGAAGTTGAAGTTAACTTGTTGATGCAACTACCAAAAAAGAAGATAAAATGTACATTTATCTAAGTTGAAGTTAATATTTGTTCAATAGCAATAAAGGTGCATATGAAACAGAACATGCTTACATGATTGAACTCAATACCATTGCGAAATTTGTGATTTTTCTGGGAATGGTTCCAACATCCACTAATGGAAAAAAGGGATTTCATATCGGTTAAATTTGACATTCCATATCGGTTCCTGAACCGATGCCGAAAAAGGAGATATAGAAAATAGAGACATTTCATATCGGGTTCTTAACCGATATGGAAAGTTCTTTTTATATCGGTTAGAGGAATAACCGATATGGAAAGTCAATTTTTATCAAATATTAGCGTATATTTTACATCGGTTTACTCAATAACCGATATGAAAACTAATTTTTAACATCGGTTTTAATAAAACCCGATATGAAAACTAGTATTTAACATCAGTTTTATTAGAAACCGATATGAAAACTAATATTTAACATCGGTTTTCAAAAGAACCGATATGAAATGTCTGATTTTTAACATCTAGTCATTTTAGAACCGATGTTAACTGGATAATTTTTTAAAAAAAAATGGTTTCAGCTCAGAGATGCTGCAGGGACAAAATGGTTTCTGCTCAAAGCTAGCGTGAGAATAAAATATAGCAGCACAAGCTAGCATGCAAAAAGAAAAATCACATGAATATATTTGACATACACAAAATGCTATGATTAATTAGAACATCCTAACATTTGACATTTGACTTACACAAAGAAATTTCATCATCATTGGGCTAGCTCCTACTCATGAAGAAGAAATACACACAAGTTGATAAGCCTCTGTACAAATACTACAGGTACAAGCTGGAACAAAATAGTACTGAAAAGTGAAAACAATACACAACTATCACAACCAACTTCGAAACCATCTGGAGCCAACTGAGTAATCCACTGGGTTGGATTGACTGATTGCTTCAAATGGAAAGCAGTTGCAGCAGCCAAACGTGTCCAAAACAACCACTGCATAAGAAAACATGAATGTCATGCAACTTGAAACAATCAATCAATCAATCAAGAAAACATGAATGTCACTGATAGAAACAGATTTCATCAACAATTTTTTGCTAAGCATTATAAAAGTGAATTGTATTTTCATTGATATCAAATGGAACAGATACACTGCTATATATAGCAGATTGATACAAAGGGTAGTTAGAGTAACTAACTCATAACTCTCAAAAACAGAAGCAACTAACTAATAACAAATATCCTAACTGAACAAATTGAGCAAGGCTGATTAGTTGAAAAAGATTTTGTTAGGAACTCAATGAATCAGTAAGAGGAAACAGAATTAAAATAGAAATGAGACTGTTCTATTACTTGATAATCTATTTGTTTTATCCAACTGGCTTTTGCCCCTCCTAACAAAAACATTACCAAACCTATTTGTTTGGCCCAATTCAGCCACACTTAGGTTTAACTTAGAACCACAGGCATCAATTAAGATTTTGCTGAAAGAGCAACTATAGTTTAACTTTTTATGCAGCAACAGTGTTTGTTTCAATGGTTTTGCTACTACATTCAGCCACACTTAGGTTTAACAGATGAATAGTTTAACTACTACATTCAAAACCAACCGTGTATATATACCATACTCTGCCACAATGTGAAATATTAAAACACTAAAGGGAAGTATGAAGTACTATGAACCTGACATACACAGTGTAAAAAAGAAGATATCAAAACACATTCTAGCAATGATCTAACACCCATAGTTGCATTCACACCAACACAGTAAACAAAAACCATGCTGTCAATAATGGATTTGCATTCACACCAACACACTAACAAAATAGCTATCCTTATATTTGTGTCAGCAACTGGCTTTTTTCATACTTCATTTTTTTTCAAAGCATCGTACAAAGTGAGTTATCAAACCTATTTGTTTGGCCCAATTCAGCCACACTTAGGTTCTCATCAGATTTCATCAACAGATAGAAACAGATTTCATCAACAAGAAGAAAATCATGCAAGACAAAATGATGAGGGAAACAATAGCAACTAATTCTGAATCAAAACTGTCCAGAATCAAAACTGTCCAGAAATCAAAATTCAATCCAGAATCAAAATCAAAACTGTCCAGAAATCAAAACTGTCCAGAAATCAAAATTCAATCCAGAAACAAAACTGTCCAGAAATCAAAATTCAATCCAGAATCAAAATCAAAATTCAAAACTGTCCAGAAATCAAAATTCAATCCAGAATCCAGAAATCAAAATTCAATCCAGCCAAAAGACAATACTACCCTTGGTTAATATATACGTAGGTAAAGACATAATGGATTTACCTTTCTAGCCTATTATCACCCAATAGGATGATTTCGGTAAAGTTCAAGAAATAGTTGTGCCCACCGACACCGAATATCATATAGATCGTCATCATTGAATGGTTCGGTATTGTTGAATCTCTACAATATGATATGACACAAGACCAAACATTAGTTAATCAACTAAAACACATCTTTAATATAACTTGTAAAAAATTCTATTACGTACCTCCAACCATAAGTCAACAATACTTGCAGAGACAATGTTGAACATATGTCTCATAACATAAAATCCACACTCAGTGTTGCCAGTTTGCCTTCGGGACTACAAATTATGTCATAGTAAATATTATATATAGTAATAAAATACATTATAAAAATTGTAATTAAATCTCAAGAGTTAAACTACTTACATCGGGGTTAATCCATATAGGTGCCTTCTTTCTAGTCCCCATCAACTTATGATATCCTTCCATAGCACTAATAAAAAAGAAAGACATCATACAAACTCTCTAACTTTGTTGTTACTTTTCTACACATGATGTATAATAAATAAGAGCTTACATATTAACTTTTTGCTTGAGGGATGCAGCCGGCTTCTTTCCAAGCGAGCAAAGGAAGACGATTTCATTACTCATAGGACAAATGATCAACAATTGCCAATGTGACCTACATTTGGAAACAATTAGTGACAAATCACATAAAATTTTAAGATAATTGATAAACATGTACTTACATATAAAGATAAGGCGCTAGGTAAAACTCCTTGGAATTAGCTGGAGTCAAAACGTGCTGAGGAATCACCGGAGACAAAAAATGTTGAGGGTCAATGAAACCATACAAATCACTATTGCCCTTCAAGATACAGTGACGTTGCATATACCTAAGATTTCATGCTAAATGTTAATTATACAGTTTGAAAGTTAATTGGTTAACTAAAGTATAAGTAAAACTAACTTACGTCAACCAAAATTGTACAACACTTAAGGTGAGCATTTGGTTACCACAACAAAGATCCATTATTTCTTTCTCTACTAGAAAAAATTCTTGAAGAATGGGATCATGTTCCAATCTTAGTTGTATAGGATTTTTAATAGGTACAATCAATATCATCAACTCTTGAATCGGACTAACTTGAGGTGCAGCACTTTTGGGTGGAATGTCGACCTTGCTAGATTTTCCAATTTCCTAGACAAGATAATATATTAATAAGTCTTCTCTACCATTACCAAGTTATTTCCAGTGTAAATATAGAAAGAAATGAGTAATATTGAAAACCTTATTTGAAAAAGGTTTAACAAGTCTTCTCGGCCACTGAATAAAATTTTGTAGGGCTTGTTCCACAGTTTGAACCTCATCAGTGGGCATAGGAACTTGAGCACCTCGATGTCGAACCTCTTCAACCACCACCCTCACCATATCATTCTCCAAACTCTTGTTATGAATGACTGAGCCCAAATTGAATATACGACCAATTGCCACCAAATGGTAAGGATTATCAACGTACAACTTACACCGATCTGGTATATCATCTGACTGATCTGGGTTATCATCAAATTGATCTTGGATATCATCAAACTGATTCTGGATATCATCAACAGAACAACTACCCTTATTACTGTTTGAGCATTGTTGGGAGTAGCCCATAGAAGCCAGCTCCTGCATTGAATTTCATAAAACATTAAAGGCATTCTTTTTACATTTTACTTTTTACCATAAGTGTTAATTTATATATACCTGCATCACATCCTGTCTAACTTTCTGTGTAAGTTTTTCGGTGAGGTTTTGAGTAATTTTTTCTGTGAGGATAGCTAAGTCTTCCTTGGTGACAACTTCTGAGGTGGGCCCACAACGTGAACGTCGTCCAAAGTAATTTATAATGCCCACACCTCGTCCAACACCACGAACACGACCGGGGTGCTCGGGACACCCAATCGCACTAGCCAATATATCTTTGCGTCCATGTGGAACAAAGGTTCCTTGCGAAGATTCTTCTTCTAGAGAATCCTAGAACATGTAATTCACAAACATGCTTAAAACTTGAGCATTCTTGTTAAAATTAAAATTGAATATTTACTTACAATCTTCTCAGCAATAACGCGTGCTTTTTCAGATGTAAAAGCACCATTTCTCTTTTGTCTGGCTCTCTTCCATAATTCATGGCGTTTAGGTGGTGATGGTGGATTGACAACTAGCGAAGGATCAGATCGGGATGCTTCTTCATTCTCTTTCTCCCTTTCTTTCAATATCTTTTCACGAAGCAAACCATAACCCCCACGAGACAAAGTGTGAGGGTAGAGATTATTTGACTGAACTTCTTTTGCTTTTTTCCTTTTCTCCTATTATCAATAATAACATGCAAATAAATACAAAAAAATTAAATAAATATATTAGGTAAACTATAATTCAAACTTACTTGAAATGTGGGTGTTAATCGGGACTGCACAAACTGCTCCCACGTCTCCTCATCAAGGAACGAATACTTTTCACAAGGAGATTCATCCTTTCGTTCTCCAAATACATATTTGCTTGTGAGCTTGTGTTTTAAAAGCCTTCCAAAGATCACCCGCATATCGAATCACTTTCTTCTTCACTAATTCAGTATTTGGAACATCAAATGTGCTCTAAATTACAAAACAAAATGAAAAACTTAATAATATCGTTATAAAATGCATCATTGTTTAATCTTAGCCATAAACATGCTTCTGAATCATTCAAAAAGTGCTACCAAAGATTCTACCAATGTAAAAAACTAATTCAAAATAGAAGGCATGTCATGAGTACCATGATAGTTTCCCACATCTTATTTTTAACATCTTCATCAATATCTTTCCAATCCATTACCAAGATACTAGGCTTGCTTCGAGCTAAAAGGCCTATGAAACTGTTGAACCTTACTGCATTTGGCCCAATAGCAAGGCCGGTCAACTCATCAAATTGAACTGTACGCCTTTGATCACCAACACGGTCACGTGTTAAATCCTTTAACCTTGTAGCACGTCTACCCTTTATTTTCCTTGGAGAGATGTTTGATTGGTCATCCATGGGCCTGTTTAAACAAAAACAATAAAGTATAAACACATTGAGATAACAGATAAATAACATACATAGAAAAACTTATAAGGAGCACAAAGCAATAAGATAAAAATATTTTAAACATCATGAAACAAAAAGATAAACTTAACTTATTATCTATTCCCATATCCCTTCCTGATGATCATCACGAGTTGCATGAACATCGTCCAATTCAGTTTCATCAATAAAAATAGGCATTTGTGATAAGAAAGAAGGAGTCTCAGAAATATCAAGAGTTGAATCTTGGTTTTGATCATTAGCATGTATATTTTTTCCTTGGAGAACCACAGACCATCTTTGGCTAGAAGGATCACTAACATAAAACACTTGTTTCGCATGAGATGCCATGATAAAAGGCTCCTCCTTATAAGCTACCTTGTTAAGGTCCACCAATGTACATCCTAATTCATCAATTTGTACACCACTATTATTGTCTACCCACTTACATTTAAAAATGGGTACAGTAAATTTAGTGTAATCAACCTCCCAAATATCTTCAATAACTCCAAAATAAGATATGGATGCCATGACGGGGCGCTTATCCTTTGAACTAGAAAAGTGCATGGATTCAGCCACAACCATAACCCCACTGTTTTGCATTGTACTCTTGTCATCTTGGGTCTTTGTATAAAATGAAAACTTATTGATATCATATCCACCCCAACATATGATATCAAAGTTAGGCCCATGTGCTAGCCATTCTAATGTTTCAGAAACACTATCAGCATTAACGATTTGCTCTTTAAACCAATTTAGGAAAGTCTTGTTATGCTCAATCAACTTTTCTTTTTCGCTCATTCGAGGATACTTCTCCTTGACAATGTTTTTATGAGTAGATAAGTAAGGTTGAACCTCACTAGTGTTATTCAATATATACATATGTGCCTGAAGAACTTCTGCCCGACTCATGCTCTTAATAGCTAAACCTCGCGTACCCTTTCCTGCACATCTTCCCTCATGACGAGACTTAGGAATCCCTATAGGTTCCACCTTAGACATGTAATCTGAACAAAACTCAATAGCTTCTTCCGCAACGTACCTCTGAATGATAGATGCTTCAGGACGATATTGGTTCTTAACATACCCTTTCAATATTTTCATGTATCGCTCAATTGGGTACATCCACCTTAAATAAACAGGGCCACACAATCTAATTTCCCTCACTAGATGAACAATTAAGTGAACCATAATGTCAAAAAAAGAAGGAGGAAAATACATCTCCAATTGGCACAATATAATGGCAGCCTCATTTTCCAAGTCATCCAACTTCAAAGGGTCAATGACTTTGCTACATATAGCATTGAAGAATATGCACAATCTAGTTATGACATGTCGAACTTTTTTAGGCAAAATGTCACGAATAGCCACCGGTAGAAGTTGTTGCATTAAGACATGACAATCATGAGACTTTAGGCCAACTAATTTGAGATCCTTCATCGAGACAAGTCTCTTGATATTTGAGGAGTAACCTTGTGGTACTTTGACACCACGCAAACACTCACAAAAACTTTTTTTCTCTTTTTTGGACAATGTATGACATGCCGGGGGAAGATATGTGGATTTACCTCTTTGTTGCGGAGCTAACAGCTCTCTAATACCCATCACAACCAAATCTAATCGAGCATTCACACCATCCTTTGTCTTTCCCTGAATGTTGAGAAGCGTTCCGATAACACTATCACATACATTTTTTTCCACGTGCATGACGTCAATACAATGTCTAACATCAAGTTTGGACCAGTATGGAAGATCAAAGAACACTGACCTCTTCTTCCATTTATTTTTCTCATTAGGTTGTTTTTGCGACTTTCCAAATATAACTTTGATGTCCTTAACTCGTTGATAAACTTCTTCTCCAGTTAAGGCTTTTGGAGCAATTTCATTCTCTTGATATCCATTAAAAGCTTTTTTTCAACCTCCGATACGGATGATTATGTCTGAGAAATCTACGATGTCCAAGGTAAACAGTTTTCCTTCCATGTTGTAGTTGATGATAACATGTGTTTTCATCACAAATAGGGCATGCTTTATGCCCCTTAACACTATACCCAGACAAGTTCCCGTATGCTGGAAAGTCATTGATTGTACAAAATAACATGGCACGCAACTTGAAATACTCATTTCTATATCCGTCAAACACATCAACTCCTTCCTCCCATAGCATTCTCAAATCTTCAATCAAGGGACTTAGGTAAACATCTATGTCATTCCCTGGTTGTTTTGGGCCCGAAATCATCATAGATAACATCATGTATTTGCGCTTCATGCACAACCAAGGGGATAAATTGTAAATTATCAAGAGAACGGGCCATGAACTATGGTTACTACTTAAGTTACCGTACGGATTCATTCCATCCGTAGCAAGTCCAAGTCTAAGATTTCTTGGCTCATTGCCGAATTCCGAAAACAAACAATTAATTTTCTTCCATTGCAAAGAGTCGGCCGGATGGCGAAGCTGTCCATCACATATTCGTTCATCTGAATGCCACCTAATGTTCTTTGAGTCATTCGCATTAGCAAACAATCGCTTGAATCTTGGAATTATTGGAAGATACCATAACACTTTTGCTGGAGAACCCTTTGTGCTCACATCACAACTAGAATCATCATCTTTCACTTTGTAGCGTGATGTCCCACAGGTAGGACACACATGCTTATCTTTAAATTCTTTCCTGTACAATATGCAATCTTTAGGACATGCATGTATTTTTTTATACTCCAAACCCACAGGACACAATATCTTTTTCGCCTCATAGTTACGGTCTGGTAATGTGTTACCTTCTGGAAGCATGTCTTTCAGCAACTCAAGCAATTCTGTGAAACTTGTATCGGTCCACCCGTTTTTTGCCTTTAGGTTGACCAATTTTAACACGGCTGACAACCGTGTGAACTTGGTGCACCCCGGATACAACGACTCTACGTTGTCGCTGCACAAAGTATCATACATACATGTTTGCTGAAAAGACTCTGGTCCAAGATCTCGAATCATCTCTTCTAGTCGATCATTCATATCTACATTAACCTCCTCTCTCTGGGATGTGCTTGGTATTCCCGACGATTCACCATGCCATATCCACCTTGTATAACTCTTGTTAAAGCCATCACAACGAAGATGATCGCGAATGTCCTTAACAACTAGTTTGTCAGTATTCAAACAATTGACACAAGGACAATAAAACTTACAGCTAACACAAGGACAAATAAACTTTTCATTATTTTTTGGACAGCTTCTTTTAGCAAATTCTAGAAACTCTTCCACGCCCTTCTCATACTCATCACTTAGACGGCTAGTATTGATCCAACTACGATCCATAACTACTTAGGCAGCTAGTATTGATCCAACTAGAGTGAAAGCATAGTAGTAGTGGAAAAAAGACCAACGTAATTAAAGATAGAGTAGAGGAGCTTGGAATCCTCTGCAACGAAGGAAAAAAGCAGGAAACAATCAGCGAACAGCCCCAGTGGAAGCAGGAAAAAACACAAGCAACATGACTTCAGAAAGAAATATTTGGTGATTCTCTTTTTCGAAAAAACACAAGCATGAGTGCCATGCCTTATCTTAAAATTCAATGTTTTTGGTCCTCTAAATTAGTCAAAATATTCAAATGAAGCTGAATTAATCATTACAAAAATTGGTCACGTTTTCTAAAGCTAAATGGATGCTTACTATTATTTACGTTTTCCTAAGTTTATCATTATCAACATCCAGAACATCCAAAAAATTTGCATTGCTTAAATAAGTCTTTCTATTTCATATCTTGTAGGATTATAAAGATGTCTACCTCTATATGATACCTTTTTTGTTCTATAGGCAGCTTAAATCAGGGAAAACAAAGGCTCTCTTCTGTATATCTTTCCAATATCAATCCTGCAAACATAATGCATACCTATTAGCTAAAAAGATAAATATTCAAAGATAGGGTGGAGGCGTGCAAAAGATAAACACATAAAATAAGTTGAAAAAACAAAAACAAAAGAAATCAGGGTTCTAAGATTTCAATTTAATCCAGACTAAGTACAATTTAATCCAAACAAAAACAAAAACACAATGTACAATTGTACATTATTTGAGTAGAAGCCTTAAAGGTCACTAATCCCAACTAAGTACTAACTAGTTTGAATGAATAAGGCAAACTGTAAAATGCAATTTTTTATTTATTAATGTCATGGATGAAATCATAAACACAATGAAGATTATAGGTCTACAGCTACTGCTATGCAGGTGCAGATTCTAGCAAAATATTGTTCTCATAAAAAACTTGAGAACTTTTTTAAATGAAACAACATTTAGCAAGCTAATGTGCACAGCCACCTAAGGACTACAGAGGAATGAGGTTGGAAATACTGTTTTGGTTTTTGCTTATGCTATACCTTGATGATGTTTATGTTCTGATTATTAACCATATGTTCCTATTAACTTGCTAGCCTTAGTTACATTGTAAATACTTAGTCAATGCACAGGTTTAATTTCTGTTATTGTTAAAGAAATTAGGATAATTCTTTTAACATTTTTCTTAATTTAGAAGTACTCTTAATAACATGTTAATATCACAGTCTAGTTACATTGAATTTTTAATTAAACAACAAAAATTAAAAAATCATCAAAAAAATTAATCGAAACTGTTGCTCTCCGAAACGGTAAATACAAAGTGAACTGTGAAGTGAAATTTAACCTTTGCAGATTTTCTGTTCTATACTTTTTTATTTTCTGTTTGTTTCCCTTGCGAGCATGAAATAATGGTTAGTTGTTGTGGCTATAGATGCAGAAGCAATTTGTGCTTCTTCCTACTAGAAAGGGGATATAATGGTTAGTTGTTGTGGCTATAGATGCAGAAGCAATTTGTGCTTCTTCCTTACATGATCTCTGTGTGTTCAATGTTTTAATAAAATCTTTTTTTTCTTTTCCTAATTTTACATGCTGCATTTCCTTTTTTGTTGCATCTCCTTTTTTGTTGAATCCCCCCACTGGGTTAATGGTTTACTCTATGCTAATATTGTGTTTGTTGTTAAGCATAAGAATGTCTATTGTGAAACATAAGTTAGTAAAATGTTTATGATGGTTTAATAGTCAACGTTCCTAGTATTTTTTTTATGAAGTTGTGATTTATATCAAAAAATATGAAGATGAATCTTGGAACATAAATAAGAAAAACCCAAACGCTTCTTGGAACTCTGGTTTAGGTCCCTTTAGCTATAACTTTAGGTTTGATTTATTTACATGTGGCTTGCTCTTTTGCTATTAGGAGGCATTTATGCAGATAATCAAAACATGGCAGAGAAATGTGCAGTGAAGTTAGAAGAGCAGCAGTGTTTTTGTTGTGTCACTTTGAGGTGAGATGGCTTCGGCTTTGATTGTTTGGGAAGTGGAAGTAGCTTGTAGTTTTGAGGATATGAATTTGGTGGAAATATATGGAAGAGAAGTTGCTGTGAAGTGGCCTGATGCAAGTGTATTTAGCAGCAAGTGGAGGTAGCTATATTTAGCAGCAAGCGAATTTAGCAGGAAGTGAATTGGTTGGGGTAGCTATATTTAGCAGCAAGTGTATTCCCTATTAGCTGAAACATCATAATACTGAAGAAACTTAATGTACTTGAAAATCAATTAAAAAAACAAAGTTCTAAATTTGCACTCAGTATGTGATACAATATTGGGTGGACAAAGTGAGAAGTATGTCAATTAATTTTTGTGTTGATGAAGTAGTTTGCCATTTTATAAAAATTGAAGGCGAAAACAAAAAATAAAAGATGATTCTCATTCCTTGGTTGCAAACACCAGAGTAACAATATCTTCTCGCAATTACAGTGACAGCACCGAGCAACAACAACCAGAAGAAAAAAGAAATAAACAAACAAAAAAAAACCCTAACATTTCTGTTCTGCAGTTTTTGCAAGATCCTGATGTATATTTACAGAGAAATTAAACCTATTAATCGAATTGAAAACTTCTTAATAAGCGCTAATCTATCATGCACAAAACGACTGAGAAAGATACAAACCTGTTATGGGCGGTGATTGTGCGTCCAAGCCGGTTCGTTCCTCTTCGTTGGTGATTTCAGTTCGCAGGAAGCATAGAGAAGTGAGATGAGGGCTCGCCGGAGCTCCTGGCTGCGGGGTGGTGGTGAGGCTTGAAGTTGGGCAACAATGGCTTGAACGTAGGGTTTTCTGGTTTTCTGCGAGAGGAAGAAGATGCGAGAGAGATGCGTGGAGCTGCGGGGTGGTGGTGAGGCTTGAAGTTGGGCAACAATGGCTTGAACGTAGGGTTTTCTGCGAGAGGAAGAAGATGCGAGAGAGATGCGAATGAGAGGGGAGAGAGATGCGAATGAGAGGGTTTCTGCGAATGAATGAGAGTGAGAGGGAGCGGAGGGGAAGTAAATTTTGCTTCGTTTCTATAACGGGTGGTCTCTGGACCCGTTATGGAATGCCTAATTTTTGGACTTTTCATATCGGTTATATATATGAACCGATATGAAAGATAATTTTTTCGCTTTCTATATCGGTTCCAATGCCAACCGATATAAAAAGAGTAATTTTAATTACAAAACTGCCACCGCGTCACTTTTAACATCAGGTTGTTTTTAACCGATATGAATTCCTGTTATAAAATGTGTTTTTTCCACTAGTGATCGAGTCTACCATCAACATCAAATATTGGAATCCAGGTTGAACCTCTCACCCATGCCTTTAAAAGTAAGAGTCAAATTACTTATTAGCAATAAGAACTAGTAAAAAGTTGAATAAAAATAAAAGTGTAGGGAGATGCAAATCTGATGCTTTCAGCAACTACCAATATCAATTACTCATTGACAATTAGCTTCATAAATATCTAACCATAACAAATATTAACTACTGGTAATTAGCATAAGGTGTTACGAAACTAGAAATTTCAAACAAACAACAACCTTCACTCCATACTCCACCAAAGAAACACACAGAAGACCACAACACCTCTATTTAATACTATTTGTTACCTCCACATATACCAAGTCAGATCTGTTTGGCAGGTTTTTCTTCCGCCTAAGATTTTTCACGTTATATGTATCATTTTCCTCGGCTTCATATGTAATCCCATCTATTCTCCTGTTATTCAGGTGCTTCCAGTGAAGTGGCGTCCCACGGGTATCCAGAACTGCCAATAAGTATTGGGCAATGCACTCTTCACCCACCACTGAATCTTTCACAGACCCTGTGAATGAACAACTAAGATCTAATAAGATTGCTAATGCTAGTGCTAGAGATGGTTCATTAATAGAATGACAAATATGCACACTAGAGATGGTTCATTAATAGAGTGACAAATATGCCGCATTTATACACCATCTAATTCACATTCATCCCAAGAACATTAGAATCAAAACAAAAAAAAAATAGTAGGGAAGAGATACAAAAGATTACACGAACGAAACATTTATAATTATCCAGTGTTTTCAAACGGCATCATTTTGTTTTCTTATAAAATAATTTTTTTAACCCTTTCAAAATGCCAACCTCAATAGAGTTTCATCGACCAAGAGTTCCCTTAATACATATTTACAGTCAAGAATCAAGAGTAAGATGCTAGTAAATGTCTTCCCTTTTAGGCGCAAAAACTCACACAATGAAACCAGCCATGTGCTTATGTTATCATGACAATTATTTAAAATCACAATAGTTTATAAATTTTAGAAACAAAATTCAGTAGTACTTCACAATGATAGATTAAGGTACCAGCTATGCATTAAGACAGAATTCATCAATCTGAATAGAGAGCCATCCCTGTATCATTTCGTTACAAAAGAAAATGGGAAATAGGGAAAGAGAGCACAAAAAAATGCAAGCTACCCTTAAAAATTCAGCAACTTTAGCAGCAAGCTGCTGCTGCTCAAAGGAAGATTGATTGCCATGCCAAGTAAAAACTGTTGAGCCAGACTACAGGAGAAAACACTCGGTAGAATTCAATGATGTCCCCACCTGAATGACAATAGCAGAACTTTGCTTAACTAGTAAATAAAGAAGTCATAGCCACATATATAACCGTGGTAGAAAAAAAATGAATAATCTAATGGATACATACTGCATCAACTTGCACTGCTTTATTATTATGAATAGATGTTCCAAAAATTCGGATAAGTGCAATACTCTCAGCTGTGTATGTCTCATCTGGTAAACCTTTATCTGCTATTAATTTTTTGTAACCAGAGCTCAAACCTCCCTGAAGCAGACATGAGTCAGATAGACTAGTTAATTTCACACAATCTATACTTGTTACTCAATAGCACGGGACTTCGCAAAAGATACCTTGAGGACCACCATAGGTTGGAAAAGAGCAACAAACTGTGGTGGTTCTTTACCTTCAAATATGCGACCCTGCAAAAAAATACCACAATTGGACACAGTTTCCATGTTACATCCCCAACTTGAAACTTGAAATTCACATTACATTACCTGAACAGGTCTACCCTTTAAAGAGTTGAACATTGTATTAGCCAACCGAGTAGCCATCCTTTGGTCCTCCTTAAAAAGGAAAAATAACCATGTCAGCAATAAGTTCACAAAAAATCCAAGCACCCAAAATGACTAGTAACACAAGTTATGAAATTCAAGGCGATTTCATGTATTCATGTTGCATTATGCAATGAAATAGAAAGATCAAAATGGTCATAACAAGTAACATATTCATTTTATAAAGAATTATTAATCGTACTGTTAACTAAATTTGAAAAACAAATATTAAATAGATACCAGCCACTTAAATCAATATTTTTAGAAAATGTACAAAACGGTTTATGATAAATCAAATATATAGGAAAATTTAAAAAGAAGTAAATTTCAATAAAATATTTCAGTTTTTAGAGCCACTCAAGTAATCAATTACAAAGTCAGTAAGTTGTCCCTCATTAACCATTTTTGTAACATTGTTAACCAATTGAGGGGTTAATTATTCCTAAACCAGAACTATTTTTACAGCATACACAAGTGATAAGTGTACAACACTATGTAGCAAAAGTTTAATTAGCAATGACACATTAGGCCAAACATAAATGAATGCAAACAAAATAAGACATTTTTCACAGTATATTTTGAGATCAAATCAGAATGACTGAAATTACCTCAATGTTGTTTTTGCCAAACCAACAGCACAAGAAGTAGTCTTCCTTCCTCTCCCCAGAGTGATAAGTATACAACACTATGTAACAATCTCCACTATAAAATTTACCAATATCCTCCTTAGGTAAGGGAGTCTTGGCACTTCCATTGATTATCCATGCCTGGAATCATCACAATAACATTACATGTTGACTGGTATTATTTCATTTGACCCAAGAAATTAATTCAAAAAATTGATAAAATCACCTCCATTTTTCCACCTCCTTCAAGTAAAGGTGGAATTTCCTCAATAACTGGGGTACTTTTTGCAGCTCCTTTAACACCCATACCTTGTTGCTTCAACAAAGCTGACAATACAAAAAAAAATACCATACTTAGTCAACAAGCATGTCTAATTGACAAAAGATGAGTAAATTACAAATGAAAAGAAACAATGTCCACCTGCAACTTTTCCTCTTCCTTCCTCAGCACCAGTAGTAGCATATCCTGATGGCCAAGAATCAAAGTTGGACTTAAATGAATGTGTCTCATAACCTTGAATAACCCTGGTTATCCTGGTAGATTTCGGCCTCTTTTGACTCGCAACAAAGTCCTGAACAATTAGTAAAATTAACAACTCCACTTTGAATAACCCTGGTTAACAACTCAACTATCACATCGACACGACACCAACATATATGGTTATGTTCAATCACTTCTATGTTCTCAAATTACTATCGGTGTCTATATGTGAGTGTGAGTGTCGTGTCTAGTGCCCGTGTATATGTGTCGGTGCTTCACAGTTGTGCAATGACATTACCTCAGCAGCTTGACAAGCTGCTTTTCTTTCTTCAACTTGAGTTACTCGACCAACCCAGACAAACACCTCAGCACCACAATCCTGTAAATAGCATTTGTTGTTCTCCAACAATGACTTAGAAAGTTCACCTTCCACAGACTTAACCTCACCATCAGCAATACTGCAAGCACCATAATCATATCCTCATCATCAATAAACTTAAATGCATATGCATAGCATAGTGCACACATCACACATAGCACTCAGAAATGAAAAGCATAAACTTCAAAAGAAATTATACCTCTAAAATATTGATTAAGCAGAAGAAATGTGAAAAAAGAAAGCCTCCTTCAGCTTCAAATGCAATCGGAATTCAAAAACCCTAAGTTGTAAGTTAATAAAAATCTCTGTATGCCATTCCACCAGTGAAACCCGGTCAGACTCGGCGGTGGTTTGAGAAACCCGGTGAAACCCGGTGGGCCGGCGGTTCGTCCGGTCGTGCTCGTGATGTTTTTGAAAAATTGTATAAATACGACGGCGTTAGGGTTGCCTCGAGCATCAGAATTCACGAGAACAAAAACTCACAGTTAAACCCTAGCTCTCGATTCATTCTATCTAAGTCTTATGCACCATTTAAGAAGAATAAGAGAGAAGAGCGAGTGAGAAACGAGAGGCGACTGAGAGAGGAGAGTCACTGGTCACTGATGGTGGTGGTGCTTCGAGCAAGGCGAGAGGTGATGTAGAGGCGATCATGGAGGTATGGCTGGCGGAAGAGGTGAGGGCTGTGGTGGTTGAGAGAGAGAGAGAGGTGTCGCTGCTGATTGATAGAGGGAGAGACGAGAGTGTTTTGTGATGAGAGGTGAGAATGACAGTCGAGTGCGAGAGTGAGCAATGGCGGAGGAGAGGGAAGCGACTGAGAGTGAGCAATGGCGGAGGAGAGTGAGCAATGGAGGGTGAAAGACGAGAGGGAGGCGACTGAGAGAGAAGTGAGAGTGGAATGCGTGAAATGAGAGGTCGTGGGAAGAGCCACCTTTAATTTGGGATCTCTTACTTTGCGACGGATTTTTAGAGGTTTCCGACGAAAATATCTGTCGGAAATTTGCGACGAAAAACAATTTCGTCGCAAACGTAAGCGGGAATTTTAGCGCCTCTTTTGCTGAACATTTGCGACGACTTTTTCGTCGGAAATCCGTCGGAAATTGCGACGGATAAGAGTTCGTCGGAAAGTTTAGTAGGAAACGGAGCTTATTCTTGTAGTGAATGAAGATGGTTGATTGGGTTTAAAGTCTTCTGGGATGTAATAACTCAAGGGTTTTTCAGCAGCAAATAATAAGCAATCATGAGGAGGCTGTAGTATCACTTGAAAACCATTACTTATATTACTTGAAAACCATTGTTTGTGGATATCAGAAGTTGTAGATGAGTTGCTTTGAAGGAAGCAGTGTCTAACAAATCACCTGGAGTGCTTTTTCACCTTTTTTTTTTGGATCAGGGGTTTTTGACTCCCTCCGATATCCAGGGGAAAAGGGACCCGGAACAATTCAGAGTGCTTTTTCACTTTATATAAAATAGTAGAACTCCTTGAACAACTTATTACAAATATGAAACATTTGTTCAGTGGACTGATCAGACAAAAATGATTACTACATGACTTCTGGTTGGAACAAATTTTGTACTAGAATATGCTTTTAGTAACAGTTAGTGTCTTTGAATTTAATTGGTGCACAAATTATGCGTTAGTTGTGAATAATTAATACTCAAAACGGCAAGGAATACCAAATCAGTTTTTATATTTGCACAAAAGTCGTGTATGTTTTTGTCAAATAATATAGAAATAGAATAGTTCTTTATCCGTGCATCGCAGAGCTAGTTATAATGTAGTCATAGATAAACACATTGATTCTCTTTGATAATGGTCTTAGAATACCCCTATACACTCAAGTAGATACATTATAGTAAAATTGTTCTTTTATATCATTTGTTATCTTCAAAACAATTGTGGACTATTGCTTCTAGATTCAGATGGTTCCAATATCTTTAGCAAACATCTCCTACAACATTTAATTATTCCTTTTCATTGTTGTTTGTTAGTAGTGTCTGTTAACATTAAGCACATAAAATAAGCATTTATATATAGATATTCAATGATATAAATGACTTATCCTTGTTGAGTTATTGTCAAAGTATCGATGAGAGTTTGTCATCATTAATTCCTCGTTACGGTCCTTTGGCAATTTACACGGATTAAAATTATCAAATTAGAAGAGAAAAATATATTTAATTGGTATACATCATCGCTGAAAGCTTTTTAAGTTAGGGGACATAAAGCCAAATCTTTTTTATGATATGTTGTTTCGTGATTTATAGGAAAATTTCTAAACAGCAATGTATATAAATTAAATCACACACATATATATATATATATATATATATATATATATATATATATATATATATATATATATATATATATATATATATATATATTATAAAATTTTATTATTACTAAATTAAATCGTTTGACCTAGGTCCATTAATAAAGAGTTCATTAGCACTCATTAATATCCCTATGAAAGAGATCATTTCTTCTTCTTCTTCTTCTAACTAAACCCTCCTAGACCTAGTATAATTATGATAATATAATTATTATGTAAAAGATATAATTAAATTATATATATATGTTGTTTGTTTTAGTTAGAAAGAATAAGTTAAATAATTGAATGGATCATCTCCATTACATTCTTCAAAGTCAAGTTACTAGGTGAGAAGTTTTACACCTCATGCTTTCTTTTGTCCATCTATTTGAAAGTTCACCACTATCCTCTTGTATTAGTAAGCATAAGTTAACACAATCGTGACACCACCGACTTACACCTTCATGTGTTGGATTAAGGAGGAACTAGGAAGTTCCACACACCACCTTGCAATGCGCTTGTTTTAGGAGAACTAGCCACTTAGATGCTTGCTTCACCTATAACTCAATCATAATAAAGTAAGATTTTTAAGTTACAACTCCTACTTCCATAGTTATTAATACACGGTTAATATAGTTAGTTTTTTTTGATAAGTAATATAGTTAGTTTGACTACTTGCTAGTTAGTTCAATAGCTAGTTGGGTTAACCACTTTAGTTAGCTAGCCATAAGCTGCTAAATACTCTAGTTAGTGACTTTGTATAAAAACTCACTCTGTAACTCATTTTGATCAGAATAGAATAATACAGTTTCTTTCCTCAAATTCAGTTGTAACTGATCTCTCTCATGGAACTGATCTGGTTTTCAGTTCATATCATGGTATCAGAGGATTCTTGACCGATTCTCGCCGTTTCCGCCGTCGTCATCATGCCTCGCCACACAACGCAACCGTCTTCCTCCGCCACTGTCTCACATCAGACTTTTCTTGATCCTACGAACACTTCTAGTCCCAATTAGGTTCATCCGAACGAAAACCCTGCCATCTCTTTGGTCACGAAGCATCTCACACCGAGCAATTACCACTCTTGGGCGCGATTGATGCGAAAAAACCCTAATTGATAAGGACAAGTTCAAATTTGTTGATGGATCGATTTCTACACTTGATTCTGTTGATCCTTTATACGATGCTTGGGAACGTTGCAACAATCTTGTTCATTCTTGGATCATCAATTCGGTTTCACCAACAATTGCTCAAAGCATCGTCTACAAGGAACTTGCCTCCAAAGCCTGGAGCAATCTCAAATCGTGTTTCCAGCGTATTGATCGTGTACGCGTCGCTGATTTGAAGTATGATCTTTACCAATTAAAGCAAGATTCACTCTGTGTCACCGATTTTTACACCGAAATGAGCGTTCTGATTGAGGAATTGGAGAACTATAGTCCTCGTCCTTAATGAACATGCGCTGTCAAATGTACTTGCGATGCAATGCGCAATGGAAGGCTCTTTCACGATGAAGACATAGTCATGTGCCTTCTGTAACACCCCTTTTCTACCCGGTAATTTATTTAATAAAAATATCAGAGTTTTCAAAATTTGTTTACACCACAAGGGATGTCACACTTACTTCGCTAAACGTCACACTTCAAATAACTCGCTTTTCGAAAACAGTCTTATAATAACTTCAAAACGTCATTATCAGTTAAAATACAACCTCACATTGAGAATTCAACAGCTTAATCAAAAAGGCGTTACAACTATGCCAGGCTTGCAATACTAAAATTCAATAACCACATTATTCATAAATAACTTAAACAACATGTATTCCCCTCCCTAGTGTTACATATCAGAGCATGACGACCCGACTCACGGAGTGAAGCTAAAGGCCTTCACTAAGAATCACCTGCACGTTACCAACATAGGGGCAACATTCAAACAGGAAAGGGTGAGCATCATTTCAATCCATATAATAGAAAATATGATAAGTACTAATCATAGGCTACACACTAGAACAGTCAGCAACCAAAACACTAAATATCCATATCACAGTCATCATTCACATCGCTTACATTAACTCATCTCATGTCATGTAGATTTAT
Organism: Astragalus membranaceus; assembly: GCA_039519185.1. NCBI lineage: Eukaryota > Viridiplantae > Streptophyta > Magnoliopsida > Fabales > Fabaceae > Astragalus > Astragalus membranaceus. Next base: position 55,540,432 of record CM076854.1, on the reverse strand, counting down.
GAAATGCAACCCACTCGCGGGTATATGCATGAAGGTACCTTTTCACAAAACGTCGCTTAGCCACTCAGGCCTCATCATCACTTAGCCACTCAGGCCTCAAAACGTCACTGATTTTATGCATATGGGCATGAGATACTATGACATGCACCACTCACAACATACAACCACACGATTACTCAGATCATAGTCAACAATGTGACCCGCTACTTACCAGTTTGCCAAATAAAGGCACAGCACCTGTCATTTCGAAAATTCACACACAATTTACGTCACTTAGCCTTTTAGGCCTTAACATCACTTAGCCACTCAGGCCCCAACGTCACTTACACATAACCATCATTCAACTCAAGCATTAGCCACTGAGGGCAAAAACGTCATTTACACGTCACTATAAATAATACTAACCACAAAGGGCAGAACAGTCATTTACACATCACTATAATTAACAATAGCCACTAAGGGCGGAACAGTCATTTATACATCACTATAATGATTATTAGCCACCAAGGGCAAAACAGACTCCTACACGTCATTACAATTGTTATTAGCCACAGAGGGCAAAACCGTCATTTGACTAGCCACCAAGGGCATCCTCGTCATTTACACATCATTATCTACAACTTTGGCCACTAGGGGCAAAACAGTCTTTTACACGTCATAACTAATAATAAATAGCCACTAAGGGCGAAACAGTCATTTAACTAGCCACTAGGGGCATCCTCGTCAAAATCATCATTTTTGACATTACTTTGTTAAAAAACCACCGGTCGTACGCAAAAGAGAATTTTTAAAGGCGCCCAAAACATCTTTTCATTGCCACGGCAACGGTCACCGGGAACAGCCACTTGGGGCGCCCCAGCAACCTTCAGAAAATAACAACTTTTCATTTTAAAAATGAAACAAACAGATGAACAACGGAAAATGCTTCACAACGCTTTTTGAATCGTTCAAAACGGACATCCGGGTCAAAAGTTATAGCGAAAACAGTTTTCGAAAATATTTCGGGACATCCTGAAAACTGGCGCCATGGGCGCCCAGCGCCCAGGCACCTGGCGCCCAGCAAGGCGCAACACGCACACGCAACACACAAGGGCACTCAGCGCCCAGCGCCTTGGCGCAACACACACGCACACGCAACGCACACGGGCGCTCAGCGCCCAGCGCCTGGCGCCCAGCGCCTAGCGCCTAGCCACACAGGAATCCTGGCAACACACATCAACACACACAGGCCACAGGCGCCCAGCACAGGCACTTGGCGCCCAGAAAACAGCAACAACAAACCCAGAATTTTTCCAACACTCTTCAACACTAAACACCAAAAATCACCATTTTTCCCACAATATTCCAAAACACTAAAGATTGATTTTTAGCAATTTAACTCATCAAAATCTTAGAATCTTCAATACTCAAAACAACACTTAATTTAATCAATCAACAAACTCTTTTTGGGGCACTAAAACCATCATCACTTTGGCGCCCTAGGCGCCCTTGCACACCCACACTCAATTTGCGAAACATCAAGCTCCTTAACATATCAATTTACAATTTCATGAGCTCCCAAATATTAACATCATCAAAACACATACACAATTCGTATTATCTCAAGGTTCAAATACTAAATCAATTCGCGTATGACATACATATATATATACAATAATTCAACAATTCAATTCGCATATATATATATAAAAATCCACCATTCAATTCGCATACATATATATATATATAAAAATCAACCATTCAATTCGCATACACACATGTGAAATCAACATCAATAATGGATCAAGAACACATTCAAGAACTCATGGTATTCATCAATTCACATATACTTATAAAAATATCATCATCAACAATATATCAAGAACACAATCAAGAAATCTAGTCTAACCCTAGATCTAGGACCCATCATATAATTTATTAGATAGAATGATAGAGCTCCCCTAACCTCGAATTGGAGAGTAGGATTTCTAGGGATGATCATGAACGGAACTACGGCAACCGGATCACGCCTCCTCTTTCCTCCTTGAAGCTTGCGCTCTTCTCTTCTCCCTCTCCCTCTCTATGGTGCGACCTTCTCCTTCTCCTTTCTCTCCTCCCAATTTCGCAATTGCTCACAAAAACCCCTAACCTCACTTGGCTTGCCCCCCTTCGCATATGATCTAATTCATGGGCTTGGGCTTCTCACTTAAGCCCAAGTCCATCTAATTTGGCACCTCCATCTTCTAATACCCTCTACACATTTTAATACAATTTCTAATAATTAAATTATATCCACTTAATTAATTTAAATCCCTAAATACTTAATTAAATATTTTAATTAAATATTTTAGGGTGTTACAACTCTCCCCCACTTAGAATATTTCGTCCTCGAAATTCACCTGTCATCGCCAACACTCTCCCACTAAGGCCACTTAGACAACTAGTGCTATCATTCATGCTGATTACTATTGCTCTGATTACCGGCGGTAAGTGCTTGGGCGGCCGTCCCTCCTACTTGTTCAGCCAGGTAACTTCAAGCAGTAATAATCAGACTCATTCTCTACTCCGCTGCGCTACTCTGATAAACTAGCTCGCATCCTACCCCACTCATCTACCCATAAGGATAACAAACTACTTCAATCATCACAGCATCACAACGAAATTCACAGGGTGCGTAACAGTCATACAACAAGTCTCATAATCTTAGTAACACGACAACAGTCATCCACAAACAACTTTGCCACCCAGGCGACATCAACAATCACAACTGCCACTCGGGCGACATCAACAACTACCATTGCCACTCAGGCGACATCAACAATCACAACTGCCACTCAGGCGACATCAACAATCACAATTGCCACTCAGGCGACATCAACAATTACAATTGCCACTCAGGCGACATCAACAATTACAATTGCCACTCAGGCGACATCAACAACTAAAAACCAACAACAGAGCAACATCATCAACAACACAATATCAACAACTCTGTCACACAATCGGGCACTAAGGCACCGGCAACGGTTAACAATCGAATTAGGCACAACTCATAAAAATAGGGACAGCGCATAAGTTAGGAACAGTAGCAGCACTTTTCAGAAAACAGTAACATTTATTCTCCTGAAAACAGCCAATATAGTTTTTCGGAAAAACAGTAGCAATATTTTTCAGACAACAGCCTCAATAATTTCCAGAAAAACCGCAACAAAAGCAAAACAACGACAACAATAGCGTCAGCAACATCACGAGAAGTTTACCAAATACGTAGATATAGCAACAACAAGGCACACGGCACGGAAACAATGGCGTAGTGTCACATGGCAACCACCACAACAGTTTTTCAGGAAGTAACGACAATAATTTTCACAAAAACAGTAACAATAGTTTTCAGAAAACTGCAACAATAATTTTTCAATAACACAACATTTACATATAACATAAAAGCATATCACAAGGTGTTCAAGATCGAGGGATTAAGGAATATGGCACTAAGAAAATTTTATGACTAAGAATCAATGAACACCCAATGCACAAAAATTCACACAGCACAACAGTCGTAAGTAACAACCAAGAGATTTTCAAAAATCACTTTACTTTTAGATTTTCAAAACCACATGATAGAAATCCATAAGTAACAACCAAGAGGTTTGTCATAAAACTCCGGCACGCAAGATTACATCTAGAGGAAACCAGGCAAGTCAAATTAGTAACTCTATGATGTGGTAGTTCTCAGCTAAAATATTTACATCCGGTCGCAATTTTTCAAAAAGGAGTTTAGGACAAAATTAGTACACTTGAATGAAAACATTTTCGCTTGTAGTGATTAAAACCCCACGGTAGCTATTAGTGCAGTAACAACTTAAAATAGTCCATAAAAATAATTTTACAACGCATTTGGTTTCCAAACATCAAATCACATTGCACAAGACTTCTCACAGAGGCTTACTGTCGACCACTTAAGACAGTCCGGACAAAGCAACATAGGAGGGTAACATGCAACAAGGTAAGCTATCAGTAGCATACAGGCACAACAGACACACATGACAAGATCAGGCAAATAACATAGGCTGTAATTTACCATTTTAAAATGCAATCATGTTTTGTTCACACTCAAGGGACAATCAAACTCAGGATGGTACGCATGTAATATTATACTTTACAGATGCATGAGCATGCGAATACATGTCAAGTCAACATCTAGCAACAAACATCAATTACAAGAGCATCTGAGTGCATGTCAATCTAACATTTTACAACAAGCGGCAATTAATTTGAATATGATACAGGGTGCACCGAGCTCAATACCAACCAAAACACATGTGCGCATTTAAACAACAGAGCATACCCTTTAGAAACACGCAGCAAGGAGGTCAACAATAAGGACCACAACAGCAAAACACAGTCCTCACACTGAATACACAACAGGGCACACAGCACTAGTAGGGAAATCTCCCCCACTAGTTCACTTACCAATAGAACTTTCCGGTGTACCTGCAACACAACAACGGTCAGCACTGAACAGACAACAGTTGGTCACTATCTGACACAACGACTCGACGACTCGGCCGGACAGACCAACCATTGCTCTGATACCACTAATGTAACACCCCTTTTCTACCCGGTAATTTATTTAATAAAAATATCAGAGTTTTCAAAATTTGTTTACACCACAAGGGATGTCACACTTACTTCGCTAAACGTCACACTTCAAATAACTCGCTTTTCGAAAACAGTCTTATAATAACTTCAAAACGTCATTATCAGTTAAAATACAACCTCACATTGAGAATTCAACAGCTTAATCAAAAAGGCGTTACAACTATGCCAGGCTTGCAATACTAAAATTCAATAACCACATTATTCATAAATAACTTAAACAACATGTATTCCCCTCCCTAGTGTTACATATCAGAGCATGACGACCCGACTCACGGAGTGAAGCTAAAGGCCTTCACTAAGAATCACCTGCACGTTACCAACATAGGGGCAACATTCAAACAGGAAAGGGTGAGCATCATTTCAATCCATATAATAGAAAATATGATAAGTACTAATCATAGGCTACACACTAGAACAGTCAGCAACCAAAACACTAAATATCCATATCACAGTCATCATTCACATCGCTTACATTAACTCATCTCATGTCATGTAGATTTATGAAATGCAACCCACTCGCGGGTATATGCATGAAGGTACCTTTTCACAAAACGTCGCTTAGCCACTCAGGCCTCATCATCACTTAGCCACTCAGGCCTCAAAACGTCACTGATTTTATGCATATGGGCATGAGATACTATGACATGCACCACTCACAACATACAACCACACGATTACTCAGATCATAGTCAACAATGTGACCCGCTACTTACCAGTTTGCCAAATAAAGGCACAGCACCTGTCATTTCGAAAATTCACACACAATTTACGTCACTTAGCCTTTTAGGCCTTAACATCACTTAGCCACTCAGGCCCCAACGTCACTTACACATAACCATCATTCAACTCAAGCATTAGCCACTGAGGGCAAAAACGTCATTTACACGTCACTATAAATAATACTAACCACAAAGGGCAGAACAGTCATTTACACATCACTATAATTAACAATAGCCACTAAGGGCGGAACAGTCATTTATACATCACTATAATCATTATTAGCCACCAAGGGCAAAACAGACTCCTACACGTCATTACAATTGTTATTAGCCACAGAGGGCAAAACCGTCATTTGACTAGCCACCAAGGGCATCCTCGTCATTTACACATCATTATCTACAACTTTGGCCACTAGGGGCAAAACAGTCTTTTACACGTCATAACTAATAATAAATAGCCACTAAGGGCGAAACAGTCATTTAACTAGCCACTAGGGGCATCCTCGTCAAAATCATCATTTTTGACATTACTTTGTTAAAAAACCACCGGTCGTACGCAAAAGAGAATTTTTAAAGGCGCCCAAAACATCTTTTCATTGCCACGGCAACGGTCACCGGGAACAGCCACTTGGGGCGCCCCAGCAACCTTCAGAAAATAACAACTTTTCATTTTAAAAATGAAACACACAGATGAACAACGGAAAATGCTTCACAACGCTTTTTGAATCGTTCAAAACGGACATCCGGGTCAAAAGTTATAGCGAAAACAGTTTTCGAAAATATTTCGGGACATCCTGAAAACTGGCGCCATGGGCGCCCAGCGCCCAGGCACCTGGCGCCCAGCAAGGCGCAACACGCACACGCAACACACAAGGGCACTCAGCGCCCAGCGCCTTGGCGCAACACACACGCACACGCAACGCACACGGGCGCTCAGCGCCCAGCGCCTGGCGCCCAGCGCCTAGCGCCTAGCCACACAGGAATCCTGGCAACACACATCAACACACACAGGCCACAGGCGCCCAGCACAGGCACTTGGCGCCCAGAAAACAGCAACAACAAACCCAGAATTTTTCCAACACTCTTCAACACTAAACACCAAAAATCACCATTTTTCCCACAATATTCCAAAACACTAAAGATTGATTTTTAGCAATTTAACTCATCAAAATCTTAGAATCTTCAATACTCAAAACAACACTTAATTTAATCAATCAACAAACTCTTTTTGGGGCACTAAAACCATCATCACTTTGGCGCCCTAGGCGCCCTTGCACACCCACACTCAATTTGCGAAACATCAAGCTCCTTAACATATCAATTTACAATTTCATGAGCTCCCAAATATTAACATCATCAAAACACATACACAATTCGTATTATCTCAAGGTTCAAATACTAAATCAATTCGCGTATGACATACATATATATATACAATAATTCAACAATTCAATTCGCATATATATATATAAAAATCCACCATTCAATTCGCATACATATATATATATATAAAAATCAACCATTCAATTCGCATACACACATGTGAAATCAACATCAATAATGGATCAAGAACACATTCAAGAACTCATGGTATTCATCAATTCACATATACTTATAAAAATATCATCATCAACAATATATCAAGAACACAATCAAGAAATCTAGTCTAACCCTAGATCTAGGACCCATCATATAATTTATTAGATAGAATGATAGAGCTCCCCTAACCTCGAATTGGAGAGTAGGATTTCTAGGGATGATCATGAACGGAACTACGGCAACCGGATCACGCCTCCTCTTTCCTCCTTGAAGCTTGCGCTCTTCTCTTCTCCCTCTCCCTCTCTATGGTGCGACCTTCTCCTTCTCCTTTCTCTCCTCCCAATTTCGCAATTGCTCACAAAAACCCCTAACCTCACTTGGCTTGCCCCCCTTCGCATATGATCTAATTCATGGGCTTGGGCTTCTCACTTAAGCCCAAGTCCATCTAATTTGGCACCTCCATCTTCTAATACCCTCTACACATTTTAATACAATTTCTAATAATTAAATTATATCCACTTAATTAATTTAAATCCCTAAATACTTAATTAAATATTTTAATTAAATATTTTAGGGTGTTACAACTCTCCCCCACTTAGAATATTTCGTCCTCGAAATTCACCTGTCATCGCCAACACTCTCCCACTAAGGCCACTTAGACAACTAGTGCTATCATTCATGCTGATTACTATTGCTCTGATTACCGGCGGTAAGTGCTTGGGCGGCCGTCCCTCCTACTTGTTCAGCCAGGTAACTTCAAGCAGTAATAATCAGACTCATTCTCTACTCCGCTGCGCTACTCTGATAAACTAGCTCGCATCCTACCCCACTCATCTACCCATAAGGATAACAAACTACTTCAATCATCACAGCATCACAACGAAATTCACAGGGTGCGTAACAGTCATACAACAAGTCTCATAATCTTAGTAACACGACAACAGTCATCCACAAACAACTTTGCCACCCAGGCGACATCAACAATCACAACTGCCACTCGGGCGACATCAACAACTACCATTGCCACTCAGGCGACATCAACAATCACAACTGCCACTCAGGCGACATCAACAATCACAATTGCCACTCAGGCGACATCAACAATTACAATTGCCACTCAGGCGACATCAACAATTACAATTGCCACTCAGGCGACATCAACAACTAAAAACCAACAACAGAGCAACATCATCAACAACACAATATCAACAACTCTGTCACACAATCGGGCACTAAGGCACCGGCAACGGTTAACAATCGAATTAGGCACAACTCATAAAAATAGGGACAGCGCATAAGTTAGGAACAGTAGCAGCACTTTTCAGAAAACAGTAACATTTATTCTCCTGAAAACAGCCAATATAGTTTTTCGGAAAAACAGTAGCAATATTTTTCAGACAACAGCCTCAATAATTTCCAGAAAAACCGCAACAAAAGCAAAACAACGACAACAATAGCGTCAGCAACATCACGAGAAGTTTACCAAATACGTAGATATAGCAACAACAAGGCACACGGCACGGAAACAATGGCGTAGTGTCACATGGCAACCACCACAACAGTTTTTCAGGAAGTAACGACAATAATTTTCACAAAAACAGTAACAATAGTTTTCAGAAAACTGCAACAATAATTTTTCAATAACACAACATTTACATATAACATAAAAGCATATCACAAGGTGTTCAAGATCGAGGGATTAAGGAATATGGCACTAAGAAAATTTTATGACTAAGAATCAATGAACACCCAATGCACAAAAATTCACACAGCACAACAGTCGTAAGTAACAACCAAGAGATTTTCAAAAATCACTTTACTTTTAGATTTTCAAAACCACATGATAGAAATCCATAAGTAACAACCAAGAGGTTTGTCATAAAACTCCGGCACGCAAGATTACATCTAGAGGAAACCAGGCAAGTCAAATTAGTAACTCTATGATGTGGTAGTTCTCAGCTAAAATATTTACATCCGGTCGCAATTTTTCAAAAAGGAGTTTAGGACAAAATTAGTACACTTGAATGAAAACATTTTCGCTTGTAGTGATTAAAACCCCACGGTAGCTATTAGTGCAGTAACAACTTAAAATAGTCCATAAAAATAATTTTACAACGCATTTGGTTTCCAAACATCAAATCACATTGCACAAGACTTCTCACAGAGGCTTACTGTCGACCACTTAAGACAGTCCGGACAAAGCAACATAGGAGGGTAACATGCAACAAGGTAAGCTATCAGTAGCATACAGGCACAACAGACACACATGACAAGATCAGGCAAATAACATAGGCTGTAATTTACCATTTTAAAATGCAATCATGTTTTGTTCACACTCAAGGGACAATCAAACTCAGGATGGTACGCATGTAATATTATACTTTACAGATGCATGAGCATGCGAATACATGTCAAGTCAACATCTAGCAACAAACATCAATTACAAGAGCATCTGAGTGCATGTCAATCTAACATTTTACAACAAGCGGCAATTAATTTGAATATGATACAGGGTGCACCGAGCTCAATACCAACCAAAACACATGTGCGCATTTAAACAACAGAGCATACCCTTTAGAAACACGCAGCAAGGAGGTCAACAATAAGGACCACAACAGCAAAACACAGTCCTCACACTGAATACACAACAGGGCACACAGCACTAGTAGGGAAATCTCCCCCACTAGTTCACTTACCAATAGAACTTTCCGGTGTACCTGCAACACAACAACGGTCAGCACTGAACAGACAACAGTTGGTCACTATCTGACACAACGACTCGACGACTCGGCCGGACAGACCAACCATTGCTCTGATACCACTAATGTAACACCCCTTTTCTACCCGGTAATTTATTTAATAAAAATATCAGAGTTTTCAAAATTTGTTTACACCACAAGGGATGTCACACTTACTTCGCTAAACGTCACACTTCAAATAACTCGCTTTTCGAAAACAGTCTTATAATAACTTCAAAACGTCATTATCAGTTAAAATACAACCTCACATTGAGAATTCAACAGCTTAATCAAAAAGGCGTTACAACTATGCCAGGCTTGCAATACTAAAATTCAATAACCACATTATTCATAAATAACTTAAACAACATGTATTCCCCTCCCTAGTGTTACATATCAGAGCATGACGACCCGACTCACGGAGTGAAGCTAAAGGCCTTCACTAAGAATCACCTGCACGTTACCAACATAGGGGCAACATTCAAACAGGAAAGGGTGAGCATCATTTCAATCCATATAATAGAAAATATGATAAGTACTAATCATAGGCTACACACTAGAACAGTCAGCAACCAAAACACTAAATATCCATATCACAGTCATCATTCACATCGCTTACATTAACTCATCTCATGTCATGTAGATTTATGAAATGCAACCCACTCGCGGGTATATGCATGAAGGTACCTTTTCACAAAACGTCGCTTAGCCACTCAGGCCTCATCATCACTTAGCCACTCAGGCCTCAAAACGTCACTGATTTTATGCATATGGGCATGAGATACTATGACATGCACCACTCACAACATACAACCACACGATTACTCAGATCATAGTCAACAATGTGACCCGCTACTTACCAGTTTGCCAAATAAAGGCACAGCACCTGTCATTTCGAAAATTCACACACAATTTACGTCACTTAGCCTTTTAGGCCTTAACATCACTTAGCCACTCAGGCCCCAACGTCACTTACACATAACCATCATTCAACTCAAGCATTAGCCACTGAGGGCAAAAACGTCATTTACACGTCACTATAAATAATACTAACCACAAAGGGCAGAACAGTCATTTACACATCACTATAATTAACAATAGCCACTAAGGGCGGAACAGTCATTTATACATCACTATAATCATTATTAGCCACCAAGGGCAAAACAGACTCCTACACGTCATTACAATTGTTATTAGCCACAGAGGGCAAAACCGTCATTTGACTAGCCACCAAGGGCATCCTCGTCATTTACACATCATTATCTACAACTTTGGCCACTAGGGGCAAAACAGTCTTTTACACGTCATAACTAATAATAAATAGCCACTAAGGGCGAAACAGTCATTTAACTAGCCACTAGGGGCATCCTCGTCAAAATCATCATTTTTGACATTACTTTGTTAAAAAACCACCGGTCGTACGCAAAAGAGAATTTTTAAAGGCGCCCAAAACATCTTTTCATTGCCACGGCAACGGTCACCGGGAACAGCCACTTGGGGCGCCCCAGCAACCTTCAGAAAATAACAACTTTTCATTTTAAAAATGAAACACACAGATGAACAACGGAAAATGCTTCACAACGCTTTTTGAATCGTTCAAAACGGACATCCGGGTCAAAAGTTATAGCGAAAACAGTTTTCGAAAATATTTCGGGACATCCTGAAAACTGGCGCCATGGGCGCCCAGCGCCCAGGCACCTGGCGCCCAGCAAGGCGCAACACGCACACGCAACACACAAGGGCACTCAGCGCCCAGCGCCTTGGCGCAACACACACGCACACGCAACGCACACGGGCGCTCAGCGCCCAGCGCCTGGCGCCCAGCGCCTAGCGCCTAGCCACACAGGAATCCTGGCAACACACATCAACACACACAGGCCACAGGCGCCCAGCACAGGCACTTGGCGCCCAGAAAACAGCAACAACAAACCCAGAATTTTTCCAACACTCTTCAACACTAAACACCAAAAATCACCATTTTTCCCACAATATTCCAAAACACTAAAGATTGATTTTTAGCAATTTAACTCATCAAAATCTTAGAATCTTCAATACTCAAAACAACACTTAATTTAATCAATCAACAAACTCTTTTTGGGGCACTAAAACCATCATCACTTTGGCGCCCTAGGCGCCCTTGCACACCCACACTCAATTTGCGAAACATCAAGCTCCTTAACATATCAATTTACAATTTCATGAGCTCCCAAATATTAACATCATCAAAACACATACACAATTCGTATTATCTCAAGGTTCAAATACTAAATCAATTCGCGTATGACATACATATATATATACAATAATTCAACAATTCAATTCGCATATATATATATAAAAATCCACCATTCAATTCGCATACATATATATATATATAAAAATCAACCATTCAATTCGCATACACACATGTGAAATCAACATCAATAATGGATCAAGAACACATTCAAGAACTCATGGTATTCATCAATTCACATATACTTATAAAAATATCATCATCAACAATATATCAAGAACACAATCAAGAAATCTAGTCTAACCCTAGATCTAGGACCCATCATATAATTTATTAGATAGAATGATAGAGCTCCCCTAACCTCGAATTGGAGAGTAGGATTTCTAGGGATGATCATGAACGGAACTACGGCAACCGGATCACGCCTCCTCTTTCCTCCTTGAAGCTTGCGCTCTTCTCTTCTCCCTCTCCCTCTCTATGGTGCGACCTTCTCCTTCTCCTTTCTCTCCTCCCAATTTCGCAATTGCTCACAAAAACCCCTAACCTCACTTGGCTTGCCCCCCTTCGCATATGATCTAATTCATGGGCTTGGGCTTCTCACTTAAGCCCAAGTCCATCTAATTTGGCACCTCCATCTTCTAATACCCTCTACACATTTTAATACAATTTCTAATAATTAAATTATATCCACTTAATTAATTTAAATCCCTAAATACTTAATTAAATATTTTAATTAAATATTTTAGGGTGTTACACCTTCTCAAAGGTTTCAACGATAACTTTGCAATGGTACGCTAGCTCACAAATTCTATTGATGCCTACATTACCGTCAATTACTACCGTCTTTTCTATGGTAATCGAGCATGAGAGACAAAATGGACTCTCCCCTGTTCAAGATGATTCTATGCCTCAAATCAATGTTGTTGATGGCAAGCGTCATTTCAACAAGAATAAACTCTCAGGCCCTAGCCAATAAACATTCTGTAATAGGCAAGGTCATACTGTGGATACCTGCTATAAGAAACACAGATTTCCTTTTGGTTCCAAGAAAGATTGAAAACCTAGCCTCAATGTTCTTTCTGCTGAGAATGACAATCAAGGTGATGCTGCTACGCCTTCATCTCCTGCAGCCATCTCTCAAGAGGATTACAAACAACTCATGGATCTCTTGAAGAGGTGCAACCTTCAAGCCGACTCCTCTGCTACGGTCAACAATACTGAGGAACTTTCCATCAATCAACTTCGTATCACTGATGCTGAAGGTAATTTACCTGCTTCCTTTGATCCTATGTCTTTTATTGCCAATTGTGTGCAATTTGCCCCTTGGATCATAGACTCAGGAGCCACACATTATGTTTGCACTACTCTAAGCTTATTTGAATCATATAGGACCATTAAACCTCTTCATGTACAACTCCCTAATGGTACTTCTGCTGTAGTCTCCATTATAGGCTCAGTTAAACTCAATGCCAATTTTACCATCCATGATGTTATGTACATTCCTAGCTTCAATCTTAATTTGATATCAATTCCAAGATTGCTTGAGTACGGAATTGATGTTCATTTTTCTGCCTCCAACCTTATGTGTATCATTCAAAATTAGACATGTTGGAATTGGGCATGCTTCACATTCAAAATTAGACATGTTGTGTATGGATTTTCCTTCAATTGTTGCAAATAAAGACTTGGTGTGTGATATTTGTCACTTTGCTAGGCAACGTAAGCTTTCATTTCCTTTGAGTAGCAGTAGAACAGCTAATATTTTTGATCTCATTCATTTGGACGTCTGGGGACCTTGTCCCCTACCCTCAATTCTTGAATATAAATATTTTTTGACAATTGTTGATGATCATTCCCGGTTCACTTGGGTATTTCTTTTAAAATCCAAGTCTGATGTTAAGCAAACAATATTGAACTTTATCAAGATGCACTAGTGCAAAAAAGGGATTTAAAGTCAGGCGAAAAGGGGATTTAAAGTCAGGCGTCTGTGTACCACCCCTTTTCTACCCGTTAATTTAATTGGAAAATCAGAGTTTCAAAATTTCTTTTCATCGCAAGGAATGTTACACATACTCAAATCAAAACGTCGTACTTCAAATAAATAGTTCAACATCAAATAATTGTGCAATACGTAGCACGCCCCCAATGGGGAAAAACTCAAACATCATTCATTGTCACCACAGCCGTGGCATCAATAAAACCAACTACGCAACGGAAAATATAAATAAGAGAAAACCATCAAATAACATATAACAACCAAAATAGTCTTAAAATATCGAGTTCGTTTCCCCCCTGAGTGCTACGTATCAGAGCATGACGACCCGGCTCAAAATTAGTGAAGATACCTAGGTCTTCACTCGTGATCACCTGCACGTTACCGCATAGGGGTAACATTCAAACAGAAGGGTGAGTCCAATTCAATCCATATAATAAATCACATGATAAGCAATAAGTCAAGTCACAGCACTAGAGTAATCACATCACAATTCATCAATTACGTCATTACAACAACTCATCACAATGTCATGTGACTATATGAAATGCAACCCACTTGCGGGCATATATATGCATGAGGTACCTTTCATCATCGTCGCTTAGCCTTTATGGCCTCATCGTCGCTTAGCCTTTATGGCCTCATCGTCGCTGGGTTCATGCACATGGAATACATGAGACACTATGACATGCATCACACACAAACACACACAATCACAGTCAACTATGTGACCCGTCACTTACCAATTTGCCAAATAAGAGGCACAGCACCTGTCAATTCATAATTTACACACAACAACGTCGCTATATTTCATCGTCGCTTATTATCATCGTCGCTTAGCCTTTTGGGCCTCATCGTCACTTATCCATAAACGTCACCAAACAAACAATAGCCACTAAGGGCAAAACAGTCATTTACGCATCATCATCAATAATATTGGCCACTAAGGGCAAAAACGTCCTTTAACTAGCCACTAAGGGCATCATCGTCATTTACACATCATCATCAATAATATTAGCCACTAAGGGCAAAACGTCATTTAACTAGCCACTAAGGGCATCATCGTCATTATAGAAGCCACCAGAAAATAATAAGTTTTTATTTTAAAAATAAGACACACAGGTAGACAACTGGAAAAGCATCCCAACACTTTTTGAAACGTTCAAAACGGATGTTCGAGTCAAAAGATATAGCGAAAACAGTTTTCATAAAAGTTTGGGAACATCCTGAAAATGGCGCCCAGGCACTGGGCGCCTAAGACAGAAACTTAGACATCGCAGGCAACACAGGCAACACGCACTGAGACAACTCCAAAATGACACGTGCAAAAATAAAACCACTCGAGCCAAAATGTTTAAAATTGAATTTGGGCAGGCAAATACAAAAGATGGCACGGTAAAATATGCCCAGAATTTGAAATTTCACCCAACACACCCCATATACGCACACAAGCAACACCCAGTGAGACAACTTCAGAATGACACGTGCAAAAATAAAACCACTCGAGCCAAAATGTTTAAAATTGAATTTGGGCAGGCAAATACAAAACATGGCACGGTAAAATATGCCCAGAATTTGAAATTGCACCCAACACACCCCATATACGCACACAAGCAACACCCAATGAGACAACTTCAGAATTACACGTGCAAAGATAAAACCACTCGAGCCAAAATGCTTAAAATTGAATTTGGGCAGGCAAATACAAAAGATGGCACGGTAAAATGTGCCCAGAATTTGAAATTGCACCCAACACACCCCATATACGCACACAAGCAACACCCAGTGAGACAACTTCAGAATTACACGTGCAAAGATAAAACCACTCGAGCCAAAATGCTTAAAATTGAATTTGGTCACGCAAATACAAAATATGGCACGGTAAAATGTGCCCAGAATTTGAATTTGCTCCCAAAACCCCATTTACGCATACACAAGCAACACACTTGCAGCAACAGAAATTCAGCAACAATTCCAGCAACACAGAATCAAACATATGGCGCCCTAGGCGCCCATGCCACAACCAAAAATGGATTTTCAGCCACAAATCATGAAGAGCACATATATATCACTAACCAAACATGAAATTACACACAAATTCATGATCATGGAGAGATCTAAGCTATCACTACCTAAAACCTATCATACGAACTATTATATAAATTGATAGAACTCCCCTTACCTCGAATTTGAAGAAGGGAAGCCCTAGAGACAGTCACGAACAGAACCACGGCAACAAATCACGTCCCTCTTCTCCTTGGACCTCGCGATCTTCTTCTCCTCTTCCTTCCCTCTTCTACGGCGCTCTCACCCTCTCTATTCTTCTCCCTCAATTTCGCAAAATGACAACCAAAAACCCTAGCCTCACATGACCTAACAACTTCGCTTATCTCATTGGATCATGGGCTTGGGCTTTTCACTTAAGCCCAAGTTCATTCAACTGGCGCCCCCTTTTCCTAATACCACCAACATAAAATCAATATAATTTTAATTAATTAAATTATACCCAATAAATTAAAATAAATTCCTAAATACTTAATTAAATAAATTAATTAAATATTTAGGGTGTTACAACTCTCCCCCACTTAGAATATTTCGTCCTCGAAATTTACCTGATCAAACAACTCTGGGTAGGACTCCCGCATCCTGCTTTCCAGCTCCCAAGTCATACTCTCACCGGCAGCTCCTAGCCAAACCACTTTCACTAATGCAATCTCTTTTCCTCTAAGTGCTTTCACTTCACGATCCTCAATCCGTACGGGCATCGTCTCCACAGTGAGATTATCCCGCACCTCTACATCATCCATATGGATCACATGAGATGGATCCGAAACATACTTCCGAAGTTGCGACACATGAAACACGTCGTGCAAATTCGAAAGATTTGGCGGTAAAGCCACCCTATAAGCCACATTTCCGATTCTCTCAGAAATATGATAAGGACCAACAAAGCGAGGAGTGAGCTTCTTCGATTTCAACGCTCGACCAACACCGGTAATAGGAGAAACCCTCAAGAACACATGCTCACCCTCCTGAAACTCTAAATCTTTCCTCCGCTTGTCATGATAACTCTTCTGACGACTCTGCGAGCCTTCATCTTTTCACGGATCATCTTGATTTTCTCTGTAGTCTCCCGGACAATCTCCGGTCCCAACACTACACTCTCCCCCGACTCATACCAACACAACGGCGTTCTACACTTTCGACCATACAATGCTTCAAACGGTGCCATCCCGATACTGGAATGATAACTGTTGTTATAGGTAAACTCAATCAACGCAAGGTATGAATCCCATGAACCCCTTTGTTCCAAGACACAAGCCCTCAACAAATCTTCTAACGACTGAATTGTCCTCTCTGACTGACCATCTGTCTGAGGATGATATGCCGAACTCATTTTCAACTTTGAACCCAATTCCTTCTGCAAACCCGTCCAAAACTCAGAAGTGAACCTCGGATCCCTATCTGACACAATACTCTTCGGAACACCGTGCAACTTCATAATTTCTTTGACATAGACCTCTGCCAACCTCGACACCGGATAAGTGACATTAATAGGAATAAAGTGAGCAGACTTCGTTAGCCTATCAACGATCACCCAAATAGCGTCATGGCCCTTAACTGTATTCGGCAATCCCGTCACAAAATCCATCGCAATGCTATCCCACTTCCACTCTGGAAGTTCCAACGGTTGCATCAACCCTGCAGGCTTCTGATGCTCAACCTTCGACTTTTGACAGGTCAAACAGGCATACACAAACTGTGCCACATCTCTCTTCATACCATACCACCAAAACATCTTTTTCAGATCTTGATACATTTTCGTCGCTCCAGGATGGATACTCAACTTGCTACGGTGACCCTCCTCCAAAATTGCCTTTCTCATCTCCGCATCATCCGGAACACAGATCCTACCCCGGAATCTCAACACACCGCGAGAATCCAATTTGAAATCTTCATCTTCAGATTGACCAACACCATTAATTAAATCTACCAACTTGACATCTGACTTCTGAGCCTCTCTGATGCTGCCCAGAAAGTCATTATCGATCTTTAACATTCCCAGCTTGACACTACGAGGTGTCATCCTACAAACCAAACTCAAATATCGGAATTCCTCGATCAACTCTAATTCTTTCACCATCATTGCCGACATATGCAAAGACTTCCGGCTTAAAGCATCAGCCACGACATTAGCTTTGCTGGGATGATAATTCAAACCAAAGTCATAATCCTTCAAAAGCTTCAACCACCGACGCTGTCTCATATTCAACTCCTTCTGGTCGAACAGATACTTCAGACTCTTATGATCACTGAACACCTCAAACCTCGAACCATAAAGATAGTGCCTCCAAATCTTAAGCACAAATACCATAGCAGCCAATTCCAAATCATGCGTAGGGTAATTTTTCTCATGAACCCGCAACTGCCTCGACGCATACGCAACGACTTTCCCATCTTGCATCAGCACACCACCAAGACCCATCTTCGAAGCGTCACAATATACAACAAACGGTTCCTCCAGATTAGGCAACGTCAAAACAGGCGACGTTGTCAATCTCTTTTTCAGCTCCATAAAACTTTCCTCACACCGAGCATCCCAAACGAAAACTTTACCCTTACAAGTCAACTGAGTCAACGGAAGGGCCAACTTGGAAAAACCCTCGATGAACCTCCTGTAGTACCCAGCCAAACCCAAAAAAGCTTCTGATTTCTGTTGCGGATTTCGGAGCCTCCCACTCCAACACTGCTTCTATTTTTGCCGGATCAACTGCAATACCATTACCAGAAATCACGTGCCTAAGAAAACTCACCTCTTTCAGCCAGAACTCACACTTTGATAACTTAGCATACAACTTTTTCTCTTTCAGAACTTCCAATACTGACTTCAAGTCATGTTTTGGTTTACAGGTCAAGTCATGAGCAAAATGAGAGAATTTGAGCTTCTAAGGCATAAGGATGAAGTTCCAAGGCAAAAGGGTGTTGAGAGGAACTAAAATAACCAAGAAGAAGCAACTCAAATTTATTCTGCAGAAAACACAACTGCCCGTGTTTTTTAAACACGACCGTGTTTTCTGAACAGACCCCAAATTGTTGTTACTGTTTCTATTTATTGCTTGTAATTGGTTTTAATTAGCTTTGATGACCCTAGGCCTATAAATAGTACAAAATTTTGAGTGCTAAGGCATTATTCTTAATTCCCTTGAGGCATTTAAAAGGCATTGTTCTTAAAGGGTTTTGCTAACTTTCAACCATGAAAGTAGGATTGAAAGTTAGATCAAAACACATCATTGAGGAATTTGTTACTTTTATGGGTTGGTGAATGGTCTAAAGAATTACATGGCTTTCTCATATATTGTTGTGATAAAACTAATAACGCGAGATTCTTTACATTTCTAAATTTAAAACCAACCAAAAATCCTTTTACTGAAATCATTCCTTCTAGCTAATCACAACTTAAAATAATATTGGTAATCACATAAGTCCCTATGGATCGATACTTTCTATTATGCGATACAACCATTCACTTGCAGCCTATCAAATTTTTGGCGCCGTTGCCGGGGACTTTGTGATATTGATTGATTTTTCGGTGTCGGTTTGATAAGATCCCAGTAAGGAACATATATAGAAAATAGGATCTATCCTTCAGTGAATAATAAAATTAAAAGATACGAACAAAATACAATTCAAAGTAACAAAAATTAAAAAGATGGAGAAGATAGAAGATGGAAAAAGAAATGCGCCACACTCTCAATTCTATGAAGAACGGAGAAATGATAAGCCATGTGAAGAATTGCCGCAAAGGAATGGATGCCTTTGATAAGATCCAAATAAGTGATCTTCCACAAGAAGATACAAGAGGCACAAAGCTCTCAAAATGCTAACTGCATATAACTTTCATTATATCCCCAAATTGGGATTTTACAAGGGTATTTATAGGCTAAGCTTGAAAGATAGAAGTAACTTTCCACATTTACCTAGTGCATTTACCTAGAATATAACCACAAACTAGAAAATAAATTCCCACTAGCCACTATAATGAGTTAGAAAGTCTTTAAAACCTATAAACTAACTTGGGAAAGATCAAAAGACACTTAAACTTATTCAACCAAAATAAATCCAAAAATTGGGCAACCCATGAATTCTCCTTGATCATGTGCATTGGTCTTTTCCAAATTGTTGTCATCAAGTTGGACTAAATGGATCTTCATAGAATTGTTGAAATATGACCCGATTTGGTGCAATCTTCAACTGAAACAACTCCTAGTGCAAGTACTTATTTGAGTGATTTCTTATTGTTAAAGTTGACCGTTATTGGTTGTCATCACGGTTAGACTAAAATTCTTTTACTTTTTTTTGTCAATTTTTGCTTCTCTTCTTCTTTGAATGCGAAGAATCCGAAGTCTGGGAGAAATTGTTGAAGCAATTCCTGAGATTGAACGATTTTTACGTAGAAGACGGAGAGAACTACGCAACAACCAAGACATGGCAGCGCCTTCAACATTGGAGCCACATTCTAGTATTGTGCACCCCAATGTTGATGAGAACAATTTTGAGCTTAAGCCATCTTTGCTTTCCATGTTGCAGCAAAATCAATTCTCTGGTTCTCCTACAGATGACCCAAATCTTCATCTTTCTATCTTTCTTGAATATTGTGGTATTCTAAAACATAATGGAGTAACCCCTGAGGCCATAAGACAAAGGCTTTTCCCTTTTTCACTAAAGGATAGAGCTAGAGCATGGCTACATTCGTTACCAAATGAGTCCGTGACTACATGGGACCAACTGAGGCAAGCATTCCTTGCTAGATTTTACCCCCCAAGCAATACTGCACAAATGAGGAATCAAATTACACGATTCACTAAAAATGACGGGGAATCTCTTTATGATGCTTGGGAGCGTTTCAAGGAAAAGCTATAGCTATGCCCCAATCATGGACTAGAGAAATGGCTAATTATCCATACTTTCTACAATGGACTGCTATATGCCACTAGAATGAGTGTGGATGCTGCTGCGGGTGGAGCTCTGATGAACAAAAATATAGAAGAGGCTTATGCTCTCATTGAAGATAGGGCCCAAAACCATTATCAATGGACAAGTGAGTGAGCTGTAATTGCATCATCTCCACCCAAGAAGGAACTAGGTAATTATGAAATTTATGCTATTGATCATCTTGAAAAATTAAATATTAGTGCCGTCTCACCTTCTTCTTCTTCTTCAGGCTTATGCTCTCATTGACGATAGGGCCCAAAACCATTATCAATGGACGAGTGAGCTGTAACTGCATCATCTCCACCCAAGAAGGAACCAGGTAAGTATGAAATTTATGCTATTGATCATCTTGCTTCTAAGGTAGACACACTTTTCCAAAAATTTGAAAATCAAAAGGGTTACAAGACCCAAATTTTTCCTATAAAAACCCCCCATCCAATCCCTCTTTTCAACCAGCAGCTAGAACACCCCCCCAGTTTCCAAAATTTTCAAAATCAAAAGGGTTACAATATCCCTAAAAAATTCAACTTGGAAACCTTATTGGAAAATTTTGTGTTAACTTAAACCAAACAAAATGAAAAGTTCAAAAACCAAAACTCATTTTTGAATGACACTCTTATTAAGTTAACATCAAAAGTTGATTCCATTTCTACTCACAACAAAATGTCGGAAACCCAAATCACTCAAGTGGCTCAACAAGTCACTTCATCCTCTAGATCCTTGTTGTGCGAAAAGTAGTTGTGCAAGTGTACACAATCGCAACAAGTAATATAATGATAAAGTAAGGATCGTACCCACAGGGATTGATGTTAATTTAAGAGTTTAAGTGGTTGACAAATTAGTGAAATGGACAGAGTAAAAATAACAAGTTTTTAAACATGAAAATAAGGAAAGATATTGCTAATCAGTAAGAAAGTTCAAGAATTTATAAAATGAGTTGGACTGCTCTTTGTTATATAAATCCCCAAAAGTAAGGCGCTATAACATTGGACGCTATAGCGCTAAGTGCTGTAGCATATGATGTTGTGCCTTTCAGTCATTGACGCCAGGGTTTTGTTACAAGACTCTTATTTCTAAGTTCTAAATAAGTCCACCCCTATATAATGAAGAACCCACAGTATTCACCTTATGAACTATTTCTCCCCTATGTCTAGAGTTAAGCACAAGTTGTTTAAATGTCTTTAAACAACCTTTCATTCATATCAACCATTGAGTTCAAATCATGGACCATTTCTGTACCTGTAACACCCCTTTTCTACCCGGAAATTTTTTGACAAAAATCAGAGTTTCAAAACATTTTTCGCTACACCCACAAGGGATGCCACAATTCCACCATTAAAACATCACACGTCAATAAATAAAATTCACCATTAAAGTAGTACGATACATAACAGTAACTCCATCACCACACAGCGGAATAAAAATAAAGGTTTCGATAAAAAATCAAAACATCACCATAAACTTCAAAACTTAGAATAATAGAAACAACTAATAAAACTAGCGTTCATCCCCCCGAGTGCTACGTATCAGAGCGACGACACCGACTCAACTAGCGAACAGAAGGGGTGAGATATCTAACATTATAATAGCATATATGATAAGCAATATGCTAGAGTTACGATCACTATATCTACCGCTTCACAACAACATCAAATTACAAATCACCAAGAATTATCACCAACATCATGAGTAAGTATATGAGATGCAACCCACACCAACGGGTATATGCATGTGGTACCAATCATCACCAATAAAATAGCCAATAAGGGCAACATCGCCTGTATGAGCATCACCATCATCACCTATAGCTCCAAGGCCGAAGCCTTCATCACCAAAACAATGCATATGGAATGTATGAGACACCATGAACAATGCACCAAAGACAATCAACAACAATATCAACAAATGGTCATAGACCCGTCACCTATCACCTTAGCCCATGAAAGAGGCACATCACCTGTTACATCATCACCAATAACACCAACACCTATAGTACAGTCTAACAACATGACCGTAACGTCAACAACCACCGACACCAAAAACACCAATAGATTTACAACAAACAACAACATTAATTTTTAGCAACAGCGACATTGGTTCACAGCAACAGTAACAGTTATTTTACAGCAACAGCAACAGTTACTTTACAGCAACAGCAACATTCATTTTACAGCAACAGCACATTAATTTACAGCAACAACAGCATTTATTTTACAGCAAACAACACCCTAACTTACAGCAACAGCAACATTTATTTTATAGTAAACAGCAACATTAATTCATTTTACAGCAACAGCAGCAGACAGAAACTGGCGCCCAGCAACAAGGCGCCTAGCAGGCAACGGCAACAACAGAAACTGGCGCTCAGCAACAGGGCGCCTAGCAGGCAGCAACAACAACCAGAAACTGGCGCCCAGCAACAGCGCGCCTAGCACAACAGCCACACAGCAGGAACTGGCGCCCAGCAACAGGGCGCCTAGTGCAACAACATCACAACAGGAACTGGCGCCCAGCAACAGGGCGCCTAGAGCAACAGTGGCATCAACAGATATGGCGCCCAACAACAGGGCGCCTAGGACAACAGTGGCAACAACAGACTTGGCGCCCAGCAACAGGGCGCCTAGGATAGCAGCAGCAACAACAGAATTGGCGCCCAGGATCAGGGCGCCTAGGGCAACAACAACAACATCAGACATGGCGCCCAGGAGCAGGGCGCCTAGCACCACAGCAACAGAAACAGAATTGGCGCCCAGGAGCAGGGCGCCTACGACAATCAGCAACCAGACAGGTATGGCGCCCAGGGGCAGGGCGCCTACAGCAATCAGCAACAGAACAGCAACTGGCGCCCAGGAGCAGGGCGCCTTCAACAGAAACAGACACAGGCACGCAAACAACAACAGCAGAAACATGGGAACATCACTGGGCGCCTAGGGCGCCTTCCCCAACAACACCGAAACACGCAAGACAGCACTGGGCGCCTAGGGCGCCACTTTCGCAACACAGGGACACACTGGGTGCCTAGGGCGCCACTTTCAGCAGCACCTAGACGACACTGGGCGCCTTGGGCGCCAACTCCAGCAACCAAGACAGCAACATTGGGCGCCTAGGGCGCCACTTCCAGCAACAACAAAAACAGAACATCATGACTGGGCGCCTAGGGCGCCACATTCAGCAACAACAAAACAGAACACCATAGCAGGGCGCCTAGGGCGCCACATTCAGCATTGCCTACATAATTTTTTTTTTTTGTTTATGAACACATCAACCAATCAAACATCAAATTGCAAATCATCATGAATATTCAACATCATCATATAGACACCAACGAAATCAAAGAGGAAACATAGAGCCTATCTCCCACATAACACCCATCATACACCCTATTATAAGGATAGAACCCACCCTTACCTTAGATTTGCCGAATACGAGATCTCCTTGCACGAAGACTCCAAAGAACCACAGCAACAAAGCTCCTCTCCTCTTTCTCCTTGGTTTCGCGCCGTCCCCCTTCTCTTCTCTCTTCGCACTGTCTCTTTCTTTCTCTCAAAAATTCGCAAATGACCAAACCCTAGCCAATGCCTTCACCTATGCGCCTATGCCATTGGGCTCGTGGATCACGGGCCCCCTTCTACTATTCACTTAATTACTAAACACCACTCCCTGATTTAAATGAAACATCGTATTATTATTTTAATATGACCATATCAATAAAATACCTAAATAGTTTAATTAAATAAATAATTAAATTATTTGGGCGTTACAGTACCCACAACTCTACTCATTTCAGTTGGCCAATCCCAAAATAAGTTTCAAAGCGTTAAAATACAAGGATTCAAACGCAAAACATCACAATATTATATTAACAAAACTAAAGGTTCATTACAAACTAGAAGCAATCCAACTACTAAAAGTTTAGCTCATTACAAGCATCATCAACACAATACAAGACAAAATGCTCATATTACCGTACATGAATAAGGAATAAATGGTTACAAAAGATGCACTCCCTCTATTCCAAGTCATGCACAGCAGTATGATCCTGTAGTGTAGCTTCACAGCGCAGAAAGATAAGAAAATAAACTAAAAATTAAAGCTTGAAGATGAAGGTTTAATGGAGGAAATGTGTGTGTAGTTTTTCTCCCCAAAACTCTCCCTTAAAGTCGAATGTGTGAATGGGTTGGTGAAGATGGATAGATATTATCCTAATCTCATAAAGTAGCTTTATCAAAAAGGTGACTATGACACTTCTCACAAACTAAAAGCAATCCTTCAATAAAAATGCGCCAAGTGTCTTAGCTAGCCACTTGGAAGCGTCCGAGTCAGAGGGTACAGCAGGGGGAAAGATCTTCTGCCTTTGACAAGAAGCAACAGACGCCAAATTGTGACTTCACTTTTTGGCCTTCAGCTGGGTCCTTCATGTAGCGCTATAGCGCATACCGTTGCAGCACTAACAAAACATTAAAATATTCACAAGGGCACCCATTGTGCCAAATATTTAACCAATTAGTTCCTAACCCTTCTTTTCTCTAAATAACTAATATTTACTAAATAAAGCATGAATATTACTTGAGAACTTACATTAATTTAAGTAGTAAGAGCCTAAATAACTCATATAAATATGAGTTATCAATCCTCCAGAATATTTCCTTTGCAGCCTGAACCAAATCCCAAAGCCCAAATGAATGCTGTCACTTTAAGGACTGGAAAGCAACTAGAGGAACCCAAGGGTAGTGATGAGAAAAATGTGAGTGAAAAAGAAAAACCATATGTCTCTCCACCACCATACAAGCCCACCATACCCTTTCCACAAAGGTTTGCAAAAACTAAGCTGGATGACCAATTTAAAAAGTTTGTTGATCTTTTGAAAAATCTCTACATAAACATTCCTTTCACAGATGCTCTGTCTCAAATGCCATATTATGGAAAAAATTTAAAAGAAATTCTGTATAAGAAAAGAAAGATAGATGACAATGAGACAGTAGCTCTAACTGAAGAATGTAGTGCTATTATTCAAAATAAATTGCCTCCAATTATCCCTTTGTAAGAGACTGGGCATAGGAGATCTGAAACCCACAAAATGACCATACAATTAGCATACCTTTCCATCAAATATCCGACTGGGATTCTAGAAGATGTTCCTATTAAGGTAGGACAAATTTATATACCAGCTGATTTTGTTATGATGGAGATGGAAGAGGACTCCCAAGTTCCAATTCTTTTGGGGAGACCTTTCCTTGCTGCTGCTGGAGCTATAATTGATGTTAAACTTGGTAAGCTTGCTTTCAATTTGGGTGAAAGAAAATGGAATTTGATTTTGCTAACCTCATGAAGAGTCCTTTTATTAAGGATTCCTGCTGCAGGGTCGATATTCTTGACCATTGTGTGAAAGAGTTCTCGTTAGCATCATCTTCACACGATGTTTTGGAAGCATGTTTGGTAAGCAGCAAAAGCGGGGAATTGGCTGAAGACTTGGTTGGTATGCTAAATTGCTGGATGAAAACCCTCCCATAAAAGACTTGGGTATTGAAGACTTGGTTGGGGAAAAATCTGAAAGTCTTCCGAAAGGAGCTCCAAAGGTAGAACTGAAACCTCTGCCATCATCTCTAAGGTACGAATTTCTAGGCTCAAACTCTACTTTTCCTGTCATTGTAAATGCAAACTTAAGTGAGATAGAAACAAAGAAATTACTTGATGTTCTCATGAAATATCCTAAAGCCATAGGGTATATTATTGAGAACATTAAAGGAATAAATCCCTCGATTTGCATGCATTGTATACTACTTGAAGAGGATTATAAATAGAGCCCGTTTTTACATCCGGGCTTTTTAACCCGGTCCGCAAAAGCCCGAGCCCGCGTCGGGCTAGCCCGACCGGGCCATGGGTAGCCCTCAAGCCCGTATATATATATATATATATATATATATATATATACTTGTGATAAACTTGTGAAACTTGTGATTTGGAATCATAAACTTGTGAATCTGTATATATATACTTGGTGTTGAAAATATTCATTCTGTCAAATTAATAGGATCCTCAAGATGAAAAAGTTATTGAGAAAAGGAAAGAAGCTGAACCTCCTCCAAATGCTGCAGAAACAAAGAACAACAACAATTCAAGCATTCAGAACCCAAATACACGTTCTATTGAAATACGTATCACCATAAACCTTCCCTTCTTCATAACTATTCTGACCAAAATCATTTTCCCCAATATCAAGATCTCTATAATTCAAAAAAGCACTTCTAGGATTACTAGACACAAAAGGTGTCGGATGAAATTTCAGCCATTTTTCCACCATAAGGATTAAAAACAAATCCAGTTTGTCCGGTTACGTGATAGTGTCACTAAAAAATCGCGCATAATGCGGGCTAGCCCGAAAAGCCCGCAACCCGCACAGGGCCGGGCTTGGGCCATAAAGGGTGAGCCCGAATTTCAACCCGGGCTTTTTAGGCCAGCCCTTAAAAGCCCGAGCCCGTAGCGGGCCGGCCCGACATGGGCCGGGTAGCCCGTTTTGGCAGCTCTAATTATAAACCCTCCATTGAGCATCAAAGGAGATTAAATCCTAATATAAAGAAACTTGTAAAAAAAGAAGTACTCAAACTCCTTGATGCGGGGGCCATATATCCAATTTCTGATAGTAAATGGGTTATTCCTGGTCATATAGTACTTAAGAAGGGAGGCGTAATAGTTATCAAAAATGAGAAACATGAATCCAATGCTATTTGGACAACTATGGGGTAATGTGCATCGATTATAGGAAGTTGAATAAAACAACCTGTAAAGATCACTTTCCCCTCCCCTTTATTGATCAAATACTAGAAAGCTTAGCAAGACATTCACACTTAGCACATATGCCTATAGAAGGATGCCTTTTGTCCTGTGTAATGCTCCTGCTACTTTCAACGTTGTATGATGTCCATCTTTTCTGACTTTGTTGAAAATAATATGGAAGTTTTTATGGATAATTTCTCAGTGCATGGATCAAGTTTTGATAACTATGTGGCAAATTTAGAAAAAGTTCTTGAGAGGTGTGAGAAGGTAAATCTTGTTTTGGATTGGGAAAAGTGTCACTTTATGGTGACAGAATGTATTGTACTAAGGCACTTGGTGTCCGAAAGAGGTATTGAGTTGACTAAACCATTGACAAGCTAACTAAACCATTGACAAGCTTCTTGCAGGTTTCAAAAACAAAAGGATGCAACTCTAAACCATTGACAAGCTTCTCAGTGCATGTATTGTACTACCGCCGTTTTATAAAGGCATTTTCCAAGATAACTAAACCATGGACAAGCTTGCTCCATAAGGATGCAACTTTTGTTTTTGATGATTTGTGCCATGAGGCTTTTTGCAGGTAAAAAGAGGCTTTGACTGCTGCCCCAATCATGCAACCACCAGATTGGAATCTTCCAAGTGAGATAATGTGTGATGCAAGTGATTATGCAATTGGGGAAGTTTTGGGTCAAAAGAAGGACTAGAAGATGCATGCAATCTATTATGCTAGTAGGACCTTGGATGAAGCCCAAGTGAAATATGCCACAACAGAAAAAGAACTATTAGCACTAATTTTTGCCGTTGATAAATTCAGGCCATACCTGGTGGGGTCCAAAATCATCATCTACACAAATCACTCGGCAATAAAATATTTGTTGAATAAAAAAGATGTTAAGTCGAGATTGATTCGATAGATTTTGCTCCTCCAGAAATTTGACTTAGAGAAAAGAGATAAAAAAGGTACAGAAAATGTTGTGGCAGATCACTTGTCAAGGCTGCAAAAGAACAAAGAGAATGAGCCGCCGCTTGATGATTCCTTCCCAGAGCTTGGTATAAGAGACTGAGTTCCTCTTTGATCCAAAACGGTTTTTCAAGAGGTAAAATTGATGTTACACTCTTCAGAAAAATCCATAAAGATGAGTTATTAATTGTTCAAATCTATGTTGATGATATCATCTTTGGGGCAACAAATGAAAAACTTCGTAATGATTTTGGAAACTGTAACACCCCGATTTTCCGAGCGCTACGTAGTGAACCAAACTCTAAACGCATGATGACTTTAGTAAAATACTCTTCTTGCATTTTTGAAAACATGAGCATATTTTCTTTTTTCTTTATGCAACTTCTTTTCAAATCGCAATCAGAGTAATGCAACGTTATGAAACATGATGGAAGACTAACACATACTAAAAGTTCAATAAAATCTTTCATAAATATTGCTCTAAGGCGACTCATGCTTTCAAAGAAGGCCCAAGTTGAAAACGTGAATACATTTAAAGAAAATTATTACATCAGAAACACGAACGTTTTATGCTAGGATTGACTCATACCATTGATGTACTCTCAAAAGATACTCACATCGGAAATACTACTACAAGAGAAATATATTATATATTATGATACACCAAAGCCAACAGACTCCTATCGCTGATCACTAACACGAGTGTCTGAAACATAGAGTGACTATAGACGACATGTCACGCTTCTAAATGATAATAAATCCTCGACAATATAGTTGTAATCTCCAACCACAATGATAGCCCATCTACTATTGGAGTACCACAGGCAATGGTCATCTTCCAAACTAAAGAATAATAACAACAATATAATCACCACATGCAATATAAATACACAGTGCATATATGTAAATCAAATCCTTAGTAAATCCGAAACCATGTCGATGCATGTTTATGCATGAATCACGTGTGCACACGATTGCACTCCTTTTTTTGTGGAAGAGGATGCTAGGACAATCCACTATCATCGGATACTAAGACAACCCACTAGTATAAAAACTGTGACAATCCACCAGTATAATTCGGTCCATGGGAGGCAGGGATACTAATACAATCCACTCTTTCCCAGGGATATTAGGACAATCCACTAGTTCCCAAGGCACTAGACAATCCACCAGTGTCCAAGACACTAGGACAATCCACCAGGTCTATACCAAAATCCAATGCATGCTTCAATGTCATGATGAATCATGATTTCAATGATAGAATACGGTTCATCAGATAGCACCAATTCAATAACCAATGACAACCACGTGTAGCCAAATCAGTTCAACTTTCGAAATACTAACCCAATCAAACATATGATAACCCGAAGAGTATCACACAACAAAAGTATCAACCAAACAATCAAATCATTGAGACATGCCACAATCAATCACATCAACAATATTAATCACAATGACACTCGAACATTTCACATTTTAGCATACAATATAAGAAAACAATAATTTAGATGCCCTTACCTCAAATGCTTTCCTAAAATCACTGAAACTCACTGACCCGCTTGAAGTATCCCCTCGACCATAGATAAACCTTCAACATAAATCATACAAATTCTCATCTTAGATTCTTTGTCTAATGTTTAGGTAACCTTAACAGCTTCCTCCTGGAACTAAGGGTTTCAGAGAGACTCGATATTATTCCTTATGAATACTAGTTAAAGAGGTGGTAACTAAGGGTTTTAAAACACTAGTCCGTTTGTTACTAATACTTTTTCAAAACTTTTCTTTAAAGAAACTCTTCGTAAAATCACTCAAACGTTTCTAATGCTTCCAAGATCCGACCTTTATCAACACCATAGTTTTTTTCTTAGGATCCAAGACATCAAAATTAACATTTTTTTCAAAGATCAATATCATCCCTTATTTTCAAGACATCAAAATACATTATCAAGCTCAAACTTAACATAAAGTTAATATCTTTACTATCAAGAATCTAATATTTAGTCTTTTGGAAACAACTCAAAACCTTTAACTTAGATCGCTTCCCAAAAGTATTGTTCCTAAACACTTTCAACTTGTAAAAGTCACTAAATCATTCGTGATTTTTACAAGTTGGTCTAAGACAAAACAATGCTAACTGTCCTATTGAAACTCAAACTAGTACTTTCATAAGAAACTCCTTATATCTTTTTATACCATATCACTAAATCATTCTGAAAAAGTTGAATGACTCTAAATGAAGGTTACTTAAAACATAACAAAAGAGTTCTTTTTCACAAATCTACTTAATATCCTTTTTATAAAACAAGTTACTTTAAGCTAAAGTAAATATTTCTCGATCACTCTTAATCAAGTAAAACAACTTATAAAATAATATTTCTATACATGTAGGCTTTGTCTTAATCAACATAATAGCTTGGAGAAATTCTTTTCTTCAAACTTTCTTATTTTAAACGGTTAAGAAACTCGATTTTGTGATCTAATCACTTCCTTTCTGGTGTAAACGAAGTGAGAAAATGCTCATATCTCAAGTGTCGTTGTGATCTGATCACGGGAAAGTTTGTTTCGGGGAATAATTTCACCCGACAACTTAGTCTAAGACAAAACAATGTTAACTGTCCTATCGAAACTCAAACTAGTACTTTCATATAGGATATAAGATTGATGGCGGAATTGGCAAGTGTCCCAAATCGTCGCAAGTAATAATAAAACGGTAAGACCGGGTGTCGAACTCGAGGATTGAATGCAAATACCAATAAACGTTAACAACAACTAAACGAATACAAATGAACTGAAGTTTGAGTGATATTGTAAAGTAACGAGAACTTTTATAGTAAAGACAATAAAATGTTTTTGTATTTTTATTAATGAACGAAGAACACGAAGTTTACAAGATGATAAAAGAAGTTAGGGATGAACTTCCATTGGTTTCACACTATTGCAAACTGATTTAATAGAGAAAATAACCCCCTCTTTCACTTTGTAATCAAACCCACAACATTAATTAATCTCTAATTCTTTAGGCAACTAATCCTTTGTTCACAACTAAAAACCCTAATTCCTTAGGTGATTATAGATGACAACAAGCATTAGAATCAAGGGTTTGCAAGATACAACAACTCAAAGATTATTCCTAAGCTAAGAGTTGAAGGTATTCAATCTCAAACATTCAAGCATAAAATTTCCATTCCATAAATGAACCATATATCATTCCATGGTTGATCGAATCATGAAAGACTTTAAGAACAGAGATTAAACACACAAAGTAGGAGAGAGTGTAACCTCTCGGTATATTTATTTGTTAAAAACACCCAAGTGTGCCAACTATATTCATCAGAGATAATATTTCCTGCTCAGACACTGAATACCACTATAAAATTTTTGCTGAAATATAACATAACCGTCTTATACACAAATAAGACCATACGGTACTCAGACCATAAACTGTCAGCAATGTTGGTAGTCAGAGTCATACAAGAAAGCGGAATGAAAGATAAAGTACTAGATACATAGAATCTTAGTACATGGACAACAAAAAGGAAATATAACAAGCATAAGGCTATGTCAACGGCAACCATCCGAGCTCAACCTACTCGTGCCTCTTTGATTTCCGCTGTCCCTGTGTCTCTGTAAAAACAACAACATTTAAACAATGAGATACAATCTCAGTGAGTTCTACCGAGACCCCTACTAACACTCTCGGTTCAGTTATGAAATTCATTTATAATTCAGTGCGTCACCGACTGCCCCGAGGCTAATCCCGATGAATCACACTACAAAACCATGGTAACGTACCACTGACTGCCCCGAGGCTAATCCCGGCGAACGTTATTGTAACACCCCGGTATTTTTTATCGAGTAAAAATACCCAAGTGTACCATTCCTAAAACATCAGAGATATATTTCCTGTTTAAATACTGAACATCACTATAAAAATTTTCATTGAATAACCACAGAACAGTCTTAAACATAACTAAGACCATAAACCATCAGTGAAATACAGTGTTCAATATCAAACAAGAAAGCGGAAATAAATACATAACCTTTACAACAGCTAAAGCCATAATGTTGTGATACATAACTAACAAGGGGAAAATATAACTTAGCATAAAAGCTAAGTCTTCAGCAACCATCCGAGTACCACCTACTCGTGCCTCTTGGATCTCCACTTTCCCTGTTATCTGTAAAACCACAACATATAAACAATGAGATACAATCTCAGTGAGTTCTACCGAGACCCCTACTAACACTCTCGGTTCAATTATGAATTTTCATTTAATGTGACACGGCACCGACTGCGTTACCGCTTCCAAACCCGGTGAACCGCATTACTTAACTTTTAACAGATCACCGACTGCGTTACCGCTTCCAAACCCGGTGAACCTGTTGTGACTCAGTACGACACCGACTGCGTTACCGCTTCCAAACCCGGTGAATCGTACAACAAACAATTTGACATAACACCGACTGCGTAACCGCTTCCAAACCCGGTGAACCCCCTTACCAATAGTGTTTCCTAATGGCACGGAGCCTAGGGTAAGGGATCATGACTGCCCCGCCTAGTATGTCAACATGGGTCGTCACCCAAACTCGATATAATATATATATATATATCTACAGTACTATGAACCCACGGTCCATCAAATCAAACAATCAGTGAAACACTTTAATCCACATTTTATAAAATCCAAGTTCACACTCACACTCTAGTTGACCGCTTTTCTACACAATTTTCAATATCAAAAACAGTTCATTTTGCCTTAAAAATAGAATATTCAGTTAGGCCTCTGAATAAGCTTTCCAACGCATCTTAGAACACCTCAATCGGGTTCCCGGATCAAAAGTTATCGCGAAACGAAAAACAGTGTTTGGTTGCTGAAATTCTGCCAAATGGCGCTGGAGTCGCGCCTGGCGCGCAAGTGACGCGCGAACTGGCAGAAAGTTGTGCCAAATTGCGCTGGAGTCGCGCCTGGGGCGCAAGTGGAGCGCGAAATGGCAGCAAGGGGTCTGTTATGGCAGATTTTGGCGGTTTCGCGCGAAAACCGCGATTCCGCTCAATTCCGATTTTAGTTCCGATCGAAAACAGATTTGACAACCATAAAAACAGTTCCAATCAAAGTCACACAATCATTCCAGTCAATCAAAAACTCATTCAAAAATGGATTTTATCAAAACACGACATATTTCCCAATTAACGGTTTTTAAGTCAAAATCTTTCGAAATCAAATCACCAAAAATTCCATTTCAACGCGACACAATTCGAGACTCGCTCCGATGGATTCCTAATCCGAAACAGACAATATCCAGAAATATTCCAGTCCAGCGAAAGCGATAAAACAGTTAATTAATTAATTCGAAAAACAAAAATCCTAAACGTGAGTAGAACTCACCCTTGAAGCGTGAACCGACTCCGAGACCTCGAAATCACCGAGACTTCAAAATCGCCGAGTAACCACACGAACGTTCCCCGAATCCATTCCACGCTCCGGCGACGTCCGCAACCGCTTTCAATATTTCCGCTCAATCCCGAGACCTCCAAAATGCACTATTCATCTTCTTCAACCCCCAATTTACTATTCATCCATAACCCAAAATCTTGATTCCTCTAACCCTAACTCTTGAAACCTTTGATTCTTCATTCCAAGCTAGCAACCAACCACATATTCGACTTCCCTAACCTCTAGGACACTTGATGAAGAAGACAACACAACATTTCTTCTCCTCCCTCTCCAAATTCGAAAATGGTGAAATGGAGGATAAAGAATGGATGATGAAGATCCTGGTGTCAATATGAAGAGAAGGATGTGGGGAACATTTTTGGTGAAGGAAGCTTGAGGTTTGGGTGAGGTCTTCTCTCTCCCTCTTCTCTTCTTCCTCTACGTTTCCTCCCTTTCTCACTTTCTCCATTCTTTCTTTTCTTTCATTCTTTTCCTCTGTTTCACGCCTCCCCTTTCTTTCCTTTCTTTCTTAATTTAATTCTTTCCTTTCTTAATTTAACACACACACACACACGGTTACACATACATATATTTAATATATATTTAGTAACGTGGTCCAATTACCATATTGATCGAAATCTCCTATTTCGATTCCAAAACTTCCTTGGTCCGTATTATCCGGTTAACGATCCGCTGACAATAATTAAATAATTTTAGCACTCGATAAATTTACCAGTTAAGTACTAAATTGGTTTAATTGGGTTAACACCCAAATAATTCGGTTAATTATTTTGCGGATGTTACATTCTCCCCAACCTAAAAGAATTTTGTCCTCAAAATTTCGTCATGTAACACCCCGGTATTTCTTTAACAAAGAAATACCTAAATATACAATTTGGTATAAATCAGAGTATAAAAATTCCTGTTCAGATATACATCTTTACAAGAAACAGCGGAAACTAATAGATAAAATAATACAAGCTCGAGTCATACGACCGAATACAGATACTACTACAGAAGAACAAGGACAACCATAAATGAATCAATCTTCAATCTTCTCCTCGAACGTGACGACTAACTGTGCCGCCTGCTGTCCTTATAACCTGTTCTCTGTAAAAACAACAAATATGGATTGGGTGAGACAACTTGTCTCAGTGAGTCCTACCGTGCCCCCTCACTGACACTCGGTTCAATTGTTAAACCGTTACAACAAAATCTGACATAACAATGTCTTATTTATTAATCGAAATGCCACGCACTTCGTGAATTTAGTTAACACGTACCGACTGCAATCCAGTGCTAATCCCGGTAATCGTGTGTTCAACTTATTAAACCGTTATCAAATATAGATAATTAGCTATCACAAGCTATAATCGAAATGCCAAGCAAATCGTGTTCACATTTTTATTTAGTATAAACCGATTGTGAACCCAACGTCACGAATATCGGAAATACCATAGTCTTATTTTAGCATAAACCGATTGTGAACCCAACGTCACGAATATCGGTAATACCATAGTCTTAGTTTAGCATAAACCGATTGTGAACCCAACGTCACGAATATCGGTAACCCGTGAGTTGACCACGCCAAAACACATTCAGGGCCATAGGTAAGGGGTCATGACTACCCTCCCTAGTATGCTACTTGTCGGGTCGTCACCCAACGCAATACGTATGACAATACGCATCAAGTTCTCGAGAGTTAGATAATTTATATCTTTTTCATTTTGATCACCAAAGGATCAGTCACATAGTAATTGGATAAACAATATCCATATCGATCTATAACCCGTTTTGAGGAATTCATAAGTTAGACCTCCGGCATTATAATCATTTTCATTTGACATATATAAACATATATATTCAGTCAGTCCATCAGACGGTGTACCCACACGTATACTAGGGTTTCGGTTTTTCAATCAAATATGCTTTGAAACTCTTTTTCAAAATCGTGAGTCGAATAAGTTCAAAATACGGTTGTCAATAAGGCAATATCCTTACAATGGGTTGGGAGGAAGATTATAAGTGATTCGGGATCGAAAGGAGCGACGGAATGAGAAATCGGAGTCCGGTAACAGCAGCTCACGCACGGTCCGTGCCCAGGGGCGCACGACCCGTGCGTGATTTACCAAAATCACATAGCCAACCCGAAGATGACGCACGGTCCGTGCCCAGGGGCGCACGACCCGTGCGGCCTGTTCTGTTACCGAATTCTAGTTTCTCATTCCGCTTTCCATTTCTCGCCCAAATCGAATTCCGATCGTTCTCCAACCTGAAAACGGATTTAATAAACAAAATTCCAGACCATATTCCAGTGAAAGCGCTTAAAATCACAATTTCGTAAATTGTTCAACAATTCAATAAAAACCGTAAAAACGCGATATTGTTCAAAAACGGTTTTCGGTTCCAAAATCTTTCGAAATCTGATGATTGCCTTATGACTCAAACCGATATATTTTCAAGACACGAAAAATATCCCTATCCGTGAGTAGAACTCACCCGGTTGGCGATCTCGCGAGAATTCACGCCGGAACACGGACGGCCGGATTGTAAACACTCGAACAATCCCCGTAGTCACGTACACGCTCCTAGTGCCTCCGCATCTGAACTCGATGGGTCCCACATGCACCACCAGTAACTCGATCAAATTCTTGCTACTGAACCCCACTTCAGTATATCGAACTGATGGCGTTCGAGACTTCGGCGAACCGAACTCAAATTTGACGAAACATATTTCCAGCATTCTTCTTTCTGTTTTCCAGCAACATGACTCAGTTTTGCAACAGGCATAATTTGGTCAATCCGTGACCAAATCTATCCAAACCGGTGCTCATTGTGAAGGTAATTTCGTCTACTTTCAGATGGAAGAAGTTTCACGCGCATGCATCCAGTAGATTGAGAGATATTAACAAAACAAGGTGACTGGTCCAGGACAGTGTTGATTCTGAAACCGAAACTTGTAAACAGGATATCTCTCTCATTTCTCCATGAAATCATATGGTTCTTGTGCCCAAAATGAAGAGCTTTTTGTCTACTTTCTAGAGAAACAAGAATCACGATCATCGGAGTTGTGTGCAGGGAGATTCGATGAAATCACCGAAGGTATACCCTACGGGTTTTACCCAGAAATTTGCTGAACTTGCATCTTCACCCTCTAACTTGGAAATCCCAGCTCCATCCTTCTTCTGCTCGAAAATGGTGGATGGAGATGTAGGGGAAGATGATCAGAACCAGTGGTATCAAAGGGTAGAGGAAGAAAAATGGTGAAGGATGGCATGAAGATCACTCACATGCACCAAGGTTTTGAGATTTCCTCTTCTTCTCCTCTCTCTTCTCTTTCAACTCTCCTCTCCCCTCTCTCTTCAATTCTGTTTCTGGTTCTTCAGGGTTTCTGATTGTGAGGAAGCTGAGAGTGAGGGAATGATTTTTATCCAGCTGGGTTATTTAAAATGTTGAAAAGACTAAAATGCCCTTGCACTCCACTCATTAGTTAAACACTCCCTTAATTCCAACTCCCTCCATTTCTTCACAATTTCAGAATATGTTTGATGATTGGGGAGTGTGGTGTGGTTGGTTAGTAATGATCTGAAAGGAACATTTAAATGAGTGGGAAAAGACTAAAATGCCCTTCCCCTTAATTCTCGTTTAAATCCACTCTAATCCATCAAACATTCACACATTCTCATGACTTGGGGTTTGAATACCGTTCTAATGATCCTACTATGACTTGGACCCAATCTATTATTTCGTCCAAGGATACATCTTCGATATGAGGTGAAATGACCATTTTACCCTTGGGGTCTAATTCCCACCACAATTCACACAATTCGAATAATTTGAGTACATTTCATATGCTTGAGTGATTAAACATCGTTCCCACGAAATTGTCATATCCATGATCCGATTTATTATCTAATCGAATAATTAATTTGTTAGTTAATTTCGTAATCCGAAATTAACAAAATTAGGGATGTTACAATCACCCCAACTTGGAAGATTTTGTCCTCAAAATCGATTATAACCTATACACCTTGTTGACACAAAGTTCATCCGACAATCAACTACTCCGATCTTTTGATGGCAGCCACTAGTTGTTATGGACAAACGGAACACCTACAATCTGTTGAGAACACAAACTTGTAGCTTAGGGTATTTGCACATTCGGCACTATCGAAATCAGGAACTCGGAAGGTTTCGGCTTAGCCGTTACTTGAATTGGAGCGAAACGATGACTTTAAGAGAATTTCTTTGGAATCAAACCATACGGTATCCAGAAGAAAAGTTTTCTTCTCTTCCCGAGTTACGCTCACATAAGCGCTTGACTCATCTTACTAAAAATCTCGACTGAAGCAAACAGAGTTATTTTATAAAACAGGTTGACTTTCAGTCCAAGGAATCTAGAAACGATTTTCCTTGCAACCGAATCCAGGAAAAACTCTAGAATACTAGAAAAATTTTCTTTCATCAAATCAGTTCCAAAACTTGAAAGTACATTAGTTCCATTTGATTGAAAATTCTTTTCAATGGGGTTTCTAATGACGATAGTTTGAAAATACGACTATCCCAAAAAGTTAATTCACCCCAACTTATAGGTGGCCTTACTCAATGCACGGCGCTTCAATAAAGCGGAATCTCAATCTCAAATTTTTAAATTTGCCAGTTCAAAAGTGAGAATAAAGGTGTTATTTTGTTGGAGTCAACCATTTGTGCGATCAAAATCTCGCAAACTTTTATCGTGCTTGAGTTCGGTTCCGTTAAAACAAAACAATTGGGTTTGTTCGAGGAAGGGATCGGGAAGGACATTGAGCCGAAAAGAAAGCGGGTATTTGCTTTTTTTTTTTTTTATAAAAAAATTTTCCCAAGCCGTTATTCTATTCGATTCAATTCATTTCCCTTCAATTCCCTTCTCGAATCAGTTCAAGATAAAACTTCGAGGTTATAACAAAGGCTTGTATTTCGTGACAAAAATAGACACGACTCAATTGTCTCAAGGGACTACACAAAGGTTATAAAGTTCACTATCAAGGACTCGTGTGTCATACGGTCACTGTCCAATCATTTAGTCTCCGACCGACATACGGTTCATCCTCACTCACTCTACCATCAAACGGGTGTAGAAGGTGAAAAGGTAAAAACATTATAGGTACTCAACTCATTGGATTCTGAGAAAGCCTTGTGTACTGGCTAATTCAGACAACTCTGAATTCAGTACATACTTGCTTGATTGACATCTTGCCGATAGATTATTAGAATGGTGAAACTAGCTTCGATCCATCCGATGGATCAAAGTCATAACAATTTACTGTTGATCTTAACGAATTCAAGATTAACGATTGGAGTTTCACTTTAGTAGCGGAAGCTTGAATGCTATAACATTCGAAGGATGATTTCCCAAACATGGCTTTTTCGGAGTTTTCTAAGTCAACGACTTGTCCAATTTTGGCTGTCTTCCTAGATCAACTAGGCTTGAACTTTGATACCTATGTTTCATAGATCCTCGATCACTCATATCCTAAGGAGATGCAATTTTTCATATTAGGAATCCTACTAGAATGACATACGGTTTTCTTTCGAAGATGAGATTTAGAGTCATTCTAGACAATCCTTGGTCTCTCGATTAACTTCAGTACAACAACTATTCTCGGATTAGTTACGAATTTGGAATTGCGGTGGCACCAGGGGATTTTGAAAACAAAAGTTATTTCGGGAATCACACAAGCACACCATAAGTGTCCTTGTATGATTCGTTGAATTTGTCATTTAGAATTTTCCTTGGCCCAGCTTCTTTCCGAACTTCCGCGACTATCCAGACATAATTATTACATTACATTAATCAATATAGCTTCAGGACGGGTTCTACTCCCATGACAACATCATGTTCGCCACGTAGGTGACTTTAAGCTCCTCGTTTTTCAACCAGTTTGTTGAGGTATTATGGATTAAAATTTCAGAATCATTCCTAATGGTTGAATGGCCATCACTACTAATGGCAATTACCGGAAGTAGGTTCCTTGGAAAAGAGACTACAACAAACGTTATCCTGAATCGGTATCTGGGAGTTTAAACTGACTGATTGGAGATCCTTTTACCAGTTTCCCGTACAACAGGGAGGTCCACATTCCACGAATGTTTAGAGTTTACGGTTCAGATTTCAAAACAGAGGTACAATTCAAAATACAATTGAAGATACGGTTCACCACCCATTCATCGGTGTAGATATTTCCGTTAGCTTTCCAACGCCTCTCGGAACATAAAAATCGGAGTTCCGGAGCAGAAATTACGAACAAAATGATTCGGAAGACTACGAGAATTTCTCACAGACCGTGATCGGAATGCTTCCGGCAGCGGATTGAAATAGGGTCACTCCTACCGATTCCACATACTGATCTGCTTTGAAGGATCTGATTCATAATTCCTGATCGGGACTTAATCTGATCGGCACTTATGATTCCACTAGTCAATACTGACGTCGGAGTGTCTTTACTCAATTGGCTTGTCATCCGTCACATTGTGACTCCGAAGAAAAATTGGAATATATACTTAGAATTTACCGACATGGGTTTTCCTTGACTGCTGCCCTATCTGGGATTGACTGACACCAGAAGGTAAGATTTATGATGAAAACGATATCTCGAAAACTGATACGCTGACTAAATAAAGGTCAGGGTTTTGGGTGTTAACTAGTCTGACAGATTTCAGTACACTGACGTTCCTGCCGCACAACGGCTTCGCTTGATTCTTATTCCTCGATAAGATCTACGACGTTTCATGCCGCGACTCACTAGCCGCATCCAATTCACTTAGTGAACAGTCGCCCACAGTTCCCTCGAACCATCGCGGATGCCCATCCTTGTTTCCAAATGTAATATGTAGTCCTCTGCTGCCGCTGCACGTTCTGATGAAACGAGAAGGCTGAGAATCCTATGGTGTAGGGTCTCGGACATTTTCGGGGCTGAGGCAACTATCTGTCATAATTTTCAGTAACTTACATGAGACATTGAGTGGATCCTGACTCAATACGTCACATAATATACTAAAAAGGTCTGACATATAATTGTCTAAATCCCTAGCTGACTCGATCCTATGTTCTCGACCCGAAGGTCACTACGTCCGACAAGGCCGAACCGCTCTGATACCAAATGTAACACCCCGGTATTTCTTTAACAAAGAAATACCTAAATATACAATTTGGTATAAATCAGAGTATAAAAATTCCTGTTCAGATATACATCTTTACAAGAAACAGCGGAAACTAATAG
This sequence comes from Astragalus membranaceus, assembly GCA_039519185.1. Lineage (NCBI taxonomy): Eukaryota > Viridiplantae > Streptophyta > Magnoliopsida > Fabales > Fabaceae > Astragalus > Astragalus membranaceus. The sequence goes on along the minus strand of CM076854.1, from coordinate 55,499,147 downwards.
ATAAAATAATACAAGCTCGAGTCATACGACCGAATACAGATACTACTACAGAAGAACAAGGACAACCATAAATGAATCAATCTTCAATCTTCTCCTCGAACCTGACGACTAACTGTGCCGCCTGCTGTCCTTATAACCTGTTCTCTGTAAAAACAACAAATATGGATTGGGTGAGACAACTTGTCTCAGTGAGTCCTACCGTGCCCCCTCACTGACACTCGGTTCAATTGTTAAACCGTTACAACAAAATCTGACATAACAATGTCTTATTTATTAATCGAAATGCCACGCACTTCGTGAATTTAGTTAACACGTACCGACTGCAATCCAGTGCTAATCCCGGTAATCGTGTGTTCAACTTATTAAACCGTTATCAAATATAGATAATTAGCTATCACAAGCTATAATCGAAATGCCAAGCAAATCGTGTTCACATTTTTATTTAGTATAAACCGATTGTGAACCCAACGTCACGAATATCGGAAATACCATAGTCTTATTTTAGCATAAACCGATTGTGAACCCAACGTCACGAATATCGGTAATACCATAGTCTTAGTTTAGCATAAACCGATTGTGAACCCAACGTCACGAATATCGGTAACCCGTGAGTTGACCACGCCAAAACACATTCAGGGCCATAGGTAAGGGGTCATGACTACCCTCCCTAGTATGCTACTTGTCGGGTCGTCACCCAACGCAATACGTATGACAATACGCATCAAGTTCTCGAGAGTTAGATAATTTATATCTTTTTCATTTTGATCACCAAAGGATCAGTCACATAGTAATTGGATAAACAATATCCATATCGATCTATAACCCGTTTTGAGGAATTCATAAGTTAGACCTCCGGCATTATAATCATTTTCATTTGACATATATAAACATATATATTCAGTCAGTCCATCAGACGGTGTACCCACACGTATACTAGGGTTTCGGTTTTTCAATCAAATATGCTTTGAAACTCTTTTTCAAAATCGTGAGTCGAATAAGTTCAAAATACGGTTGTCAATAAGGCAATATCCTTACAATGGGTTGGGAGGAAGATTATAAGTGATTCGGGATCGAAAGGAGCGACGGAATGAGAAATCGGAGTCCGGTAACAGCAGCTCACGCACGGTCCGTGCCCAGGGGCGCACGACCCGTGCGTGATTTACCAAAATCACATAGCCAACCCGAAGAGGACGCACGGTCCGTGCCCAGGGGCGCACGACCCGTGCGGCCTGTTCTGTTACCGAATTCTAGTTTCTCATTCCGCTTTCCATTTCTCGCCCAAATCGAATTCCGATCGTTCTCCAACCTGAAAACGGATTTAATAAACAAAATTCCAGACCATATTCCAGTGAAAGCGCTTAAAATCACAATTTCGTAAATTGTTCAACAATTCAATAAAAACCGTAAAAACGCGATATTGTTCAAAAACGGTTTTCGGTTCCAAAATCTTTCGAAATCTGATAATTGCCTTATGACTCAAACCGATATATTTTCAAGACACGAAAAATATCCCTATCCGTGAGTAGAACTCACCCGGTTGGCGATCTCGCGAGAATTCACGCCGGAACACGGACGGCCGGATTGTAAACACTCGAACAATCCCCGTAGTCACGTACACGCTCCTAGTGCCTCCGCATCTGAACTCGATGGGTCCCACATGCACCACCAGTAACTCGATCAAATTCTTGCTACTGAACCCCACTTCAGTATATCGAACTGATGGCGTTCGAGACTTCGGCGAACCGAACTCAAATTTGACGAAACATATTTCCAGCATTCTTCTTTCTGTTTTCCAGCAACATGACTCAGTTTTGCAACAGGCATAATTTGGTCAATCCGTGACCAAATCTATCCAAACCGGTGCTCATTGTGAAGGTAATTTCGTCTACTTTCAGATGGAAGAAGTTTCACGCGCATGCATCCAGTAGATTGAGAGATATTAACAAAACAAGGTGACTGGTCCAGGACAGTGTTGATTCTGAAACCGAAACGTGTAAACAGGATATCTCTCTCATTTCTCCATGAAATCATATGGTTCTTGTGCCCAAAATGAAGAGCTTTTTGTCTACTTTCGAGAGAAACAAGAATCACGATCATCGGAGTTGTGTGCAGGGAGATTCGATGAAATCACCGAAGGTATACCCTACGGGTTTTACCCAGAAATTTGCTGAACTTGCATCTTCACCCTCTAACTTGGAAATCCCAGCTCCATCCTTCTTCTGCTCGAAAATGGTGGATGGAGATGTAGGGGAAGATGATCAGAACCAGTGGTATCAAAGGGTAGAGGAAGAAAAATGGTGAAGGATGGCATGAAGATCACTCACATGCACCAAGGTTTTGAGATTTCCTCTTCTTCTCCTCTCTCTTCTCTTTCAACTCTCCTCTCCCCTCTCTCTTCAATTCTGTTTCTGGTTCTTCAGGGTTTCTGATTGTGAGGAAGCTGAGAGTGAGGGAATGATTTTTATCCAGCTGGGTTATTTAAAATGTTGAAAAGACTAAAATGCCCTTGCACTCCACTCATTAGTTAAACACTCCCTTAATTCCAACTCCCTCCATTTCTTCACAATTTCAGAATATGTTTGATGATTGGGGAGTGTGGTGTGGTTGGTTAGTAATGATCTGAAAGGAACATTTAAATGAGTGGGAAAAGACTAAAATGCCCTTCCCCTTAATTCTCGTTTAAATCCACTCTAATCCATCAAACATTCACACATTCTCATGACTTGGGGTTTGAATACCGTTCTAATGATCCTACTATGACTTGGACCCAATCTATTATTTCGTCCAAGGATACATCTTCGATATGAGGTGAAATGACCATTTTACCCTTGGGGTCTAATTCCCACCACAATTCACACAATTCGAATAATTTGAGTACATTTCATATGCTTGAGTGATTAAACATCGTTCCCACGAAATTGTCATATCCATGATCCGATTTATTATCTAATCGAATAATTAATTTGTTAGTTAATTTCGTAATCCGAAATTAACAAAATTAGGGATGTTACACGTCAAGTCTTTCATCTGACTAATCGAGAATCGACATTCTCAGAAAGGTCTTAAATTGCTGGAACACAACCTTGAGTTAACGAAATGAGTGTAGAAAATCTTCTCAAGTTGTCACGTCAACCTCTAAGTACGTTCCACTACCACCCTAGAACGCTCTAAGGTTATAGTTCGAACTCTCTCGTTACGAATCAATACGAGAAACCCCTCTTTCGCCTACATAGGCTTGGCACCGCGTTCGAAAACACTTCCTAAGCTTCATTCCTCACTTGCTCCCCAACTTTGATTAATCCAGATCAAAGTACTCCTCGGTAGACGTAAAAACAAACACGCTTTCCTCGAAAGGTGTAAACACTTTCTCAACAAGTCTTCTAATATCCATAACGGTTCTCGTACATACCGACAATGTGACGAAAAAGTCACTTGTGAAACTTCTTGACTCGCTTCCAAGTCTTCGAGGTAAAACTTTTTCAAAAAGATGAGATTTGGGTTTTATCAAAAGCTCTGACCTTAAACGTAGAAACAAACCACGGGGACATCAAATAAATTGAACGTAATGAAAACCACCTCAGTTTTTGTCCAAACCACTATCAAACAGAACTTAGAGCTCCTTTCCGAATTAGTCAATAGCGTTGAGAGCTTCCCCTCAACCTAAGCAATCCTCCTAGGATTTTCCTTCTCAATCATATCCTATTAGCCTCTTAATTCGTTCCCAAAATTAACTTTAGCATGCGGGTTTTCACAAAAACGATTTTTCAAAACTATTACACCGCACGCCAAGCTTCACTTCGGAAATTTCAGTCACTTACAAGCAGATCCATCAATTAATCCTTTGATGGCTATTCGTAACGCGAAAACAATCAGCAGTTACCTCACTTACATATTCGTATTCACGTTTGACTCGTCAAACGGAATCACATAATACTATCTCCTTGTTAACCTTCACAAGGAGAGGTTAACAAACTAATACCTCGCCACTAATACATCTGCTTTATATTCTGTACACCCTGGAACAGAATATAAACTTCGGTATGCTTCCTCTAACACTTGCCTTTTATCGTTCTCATCATCGGCCGCACAGATTCTACCGTTGAAACAACTGACTCCATCACTATCCATGGTAAAATCTGGAAATACCTTTGTGATTGTAGCTTCACATCAACTTCCTGTGCCAAGCGTATAGAATCCCTTAGGGAACTAGAGATCCTCATATGGCTCAACACTAACCGGTTCCTCCTAGATCTTGAATTCGGATTTAAGTCTCTAAAAGACTCCGATAATTCCATCTCATGCATCAAGAAACTCGGCCACGCAGTGCATCAGTTACAACACTGGCCTCTCTTGAAGGCTACATCAACACGAATTTATAATCCTCCAGAAACTCAACACACTTCTCTGCCTGCTATTCAGTTCTTTCTGATCAAACAGATACCTTGAACTCTTGTGATCACTAAAGACTTCGAAACGAGACCCATACAAGTAACGTCTCCAAATCTTCAGTGCATACACAATAGATGCCAATTACAAATCATGAGTTGGATAATTCTCCTCATGAGTCTTCAATTGTCTGGACGCATAAGCTACCTCTTGTTGATTCTACACAAGGACACCGCCTAAACCCTTCCCAGAAACATCGCCGTAAGTTTGGAATTTCAAAGACGGATCCGGAAGAATCAGGAATGGAGCAGAAGTCAACCAAACCTTCAATTCTTGAAAACATTCTTCACAATCAGCATCCCACGTAAACGGATGACCCTTACGAGTTAACCGAGTAAGTGGACAACTAACTGTGAGAACCCTTTAACAAACCTCTTACAGTAACCGGCTAGATCCAGAAACTTTTGATCTCTGCGACTGATGTGGGCCACTCCCATTCAACACCGCTTCCTTCTTACTGGGATCTACAGAAACTCCCGGCTTGGGAAATCACATGTCCCAAAGACTTTACCTCTGACACCCAAAAATCACACTCCCAAGGTTTTAAGTACAACTCCTTTTCTCGGAGTACACTCAGAACAATGAGGAGATGTTGGACATGCTCCTCAATGGTCTTCGAGCACATCAAGATATCATCGATGAAAACGACTTCAAACTGATCCTAATACGTATGAAAAACTCGGTTCATGTAATCCATGAATACCGCTGGAGCATTAGGTAGACCGAAAGGCATCACTACTAACTCGTAATGTCCATACCTAGTACGGAAAGCTGTCTTCGGAATATCTAAGGCTCTAACTCTTATTCGATGATATCCTGACTTCAGATCAATTTTAGAAACACTGAAGCACCTCAAATTGTTCAAGCAATTCTTCTATCCTTGGTAAGGGATATTTATTCTTGATCGTCACTTTGTTGAGTTGTCGATAATTAATGCACAATCTCATACTACTATATTCCTTTTGACTAATCACACCAGAGCACTCCCTAGAGAAGTACTCAGTCGAATAAATTTCTTTAACATCGACTATTCAAGTTGAAACTCCATTTCCTTTAATTCTCAAGAAACCTTCAATAAGAAACAATAGATATTGATCCCGTGCTAGGAACCAATTCTACAGTAAACTCTACCTCTCGCTCTGGAGGTTCAGAAGAAACTTCATTGTGAAGACATCCATAAAGTCATTCACGACCTGAACGTTCGCAAAATCTAAACTAGTTCCAGTGGATGCGGATAACATACTAACATGTGCTCCCGCACCTTGGAATGAAGATTGACCGTCTAAGGTGAACTGGGTAACCGCTTCAGAATTTGTCCTAGACAATTCAACTGATTCTGAAGCGAAGCTGATAGTTGATTAATACAGTCGATTGCAACATGATTTGCAGTCATCCAATTCATACCCAAAATGGTGTCCACACTTCTCATAGGCAAACAATAAATTCTACAACGAAATTTCTGCCTCCTATGACAAGTAGACAATTCGATACAAAGATTATGTCTGGACACGACCCTTAGCAGCAGTTTAAAACAGTTATCGACTCGGATAGCGATGATAAGGCTAATCCCAACCGATTCACACGCGATCGGGATATACAGCAATAGGTTGCACCCGAATCATATAATATACTGATCGAGTTATTGAAAACTGATCCCATACCCCTCAGTAGATTGTCTGCAGTTGTAACTGTCTAAACATCCCGAGTGTTGACTCGTCCTCGTCTTGGAGCTGCTTGTAACCCCTTGGAACTCGTCCTTACAGGGCACTCTATACCATAGTGACCCTCTACATTTCTATAATAACACTGATTAGATCTTTGCTGATAATCACCACTGTGATGCTTTCCATAGTTAAAATATATTCTGGCCTTTGAAGAATCGGGGAATTGCACCTGCTTTTCCTTTGAAGAAATTATCTTAGGACTTTGCATTCGGAGTTGATAATTCAACTACCTTCCTTCCTTTCTCATATTTCCTATGAGATCATCCTCGGCGACATAGGCTGATTGCACTAAGGCAACATAATTGGTAGCAGTATAAGAACTGAGACCATAAATCATAAAAGCACTTATGCCCGTCTTATACTTCTGCATTCTCCGTTCGTCATTCGAAGCTTACTTTACCACTTGGTAAAACTGAGACAACTTTTCAAACTTAGCGGTGTATTCTTCCACCGTCATGTCACCTTTCCTGAGGATGCACCGGTTGAAGATTCCGGTTTTGGTCGAGGATTGCGTCTTGATCATCCTTCCATAATTCCGCTTATGATGCACTAAGTATTAAGTTGATCAGGCTCAATGTCTCTTAGCATCACAAGTGTAATTATAAAAAGGGCTAACAAGGAATCGACTCAACCCTAGGTCGAACTGCTCTGATACCAACTGTAACACCCCGGTATTTTTTATCGAGTAAAAATACCCAAGTGTACCATTCCTAAAACATCAGAGATATATTTCCTGTTTAAATACTGAACATCACTATAAAAATTTTCACTGAATAACCACAGAACAGTCTTAAACATAACTAAGACCATAAACCATCAGTGAAATACAGTGTTCAATATCAAACAAGAAAGCGGAAATAAATACATAACCTTTACAACAGCTAAAGCCATAATGTTGTGATACATAACTAACAAGGGGAAAATATAACTTAGCATAAAAGCTAAGTCTTCAGCAACCATCCGAGTACCACCTACTCGTGCCTCCTGAATCTCCACTTTCCCTGTTATCTGTAAAACCACAACATATAAACAATGAGATACAATCTCAGTGAGTTCTACCGAGACCCCTACTAACACTCTCGGTTCAATTATGAATTTTCATTTAATGTGACACGGCACCGACTGCGTTACCGCTTCCAAACCCGGTGAACCGCATTACTTAACTTTTAACAGATCACCGACTGCGTTACCGCTTCCAAACCCGGTGAACCTGTTGTGACTCAGTACGACACCGACTGCGTTACCGCTTCCAAACCCGGTGAATCGTACAACAAACAATTTGACATAACACCGACTGCGTAACCGCTTCCAAACCCGGTGAACCCCCTTACCAATAGTGTTTCCTAATGGCACGGAGCCTAGGGTAAGGGATCATGACTGCCCCGCCTAGTATGTCAACATGGGTCGTCACCCAAACTCGATATAATATATATATATATATATCTACAGTACTATGAACCCACGGTCCATCAAATCAAACAATCAGTGAAACACTTTAATCCACATTTTATAAAATCCAAGTTCACACTCGCACTCTAGTTGACCGCTTTTCGACACAATTTTCAATATCAAAAACAGTTCATTTTGCCTTAAAAATAGAATATTCAGTTAGGCCTCTGAATAAGCTTTCCAACGCATCTTAGAACACCTCAATCGGGTTCCCGGATCAAAAGTTATCGCGAAACGAAAAACAGTGTTTGGTTGCTGAAATTCTGCCAAATGGCGCTGGAGTCGCGCCTGGCGCGCAAGTGACGCGCGAACTGGCAGAAAGTTGTGCCAAATTGCGCTGGAGTCGCGCCTGGGGTGCAAGTGGAGCGCGAAATGGCAGCAAGGGGTCTGTTATGGCAGATTTTGGCGGTTTCGCGCAAAAACCGCGATTCCGCTCAATTCCGATTTTAGTTCCGATCGAAAACAGATTTGACAACCATAAAAACAGTTCCAATCAAAGTCACACAATCATTCCAGTCAATCAAAAACTCATTCAAAAACGGATTTTATCAAAACACGACATATTTCCCAATTAACGGTTTTTAAGTCAAAATCTTTCGAAATCAAATCACCAAAAATTCCATTTCAACGCGACACAATTCGAGACTCGCTCTGATCGATTCCTAATCCGAAACAGACAATATCCAGAAATATTCCAGTCCAGCGAAAGCGATAAAACAGTTAATTAATTAATTCGAAAAACAAAAATCCTAAACGTGAGTAGAACTCACCCTTGAAGCGTGAACCGACTCCGAGACCTCGAAATCACCGAGACTTCAAAATCGCCGAGTAACCACACGAACGTTCCCCGAATCCATTCCACGCTCCGGCGACGTCCGCAACCGCTTTCAATATTTCCGCTCAATCCCGAGACCTCCAAAATGCACTATTCATCTTCTTCAACCCCCAATTTACTATTCATCCATAACCCAAAATCTTGATTCCTCTAACCCTAACTCTTGAAACCTTTGATTCTTCATTCCAAGCTAGCAACCAACCACATATTCGACTTCCCTAACCTCTAGGACACTTGATGAAGAAGACAACACAACATTTCTTCTCCTCCCTCTCCAAATTCGAAAATGGTGAAATGGAGGATAAAGAATGGATGATGAAGATCCTGGTGTCAATATGAAGAGAAGGATGTGGGGAACATTTTTGGTGAAGGAAGCTTGAGGTTTGGGTGAGGTCTTCTCTCTCCCTCTTCTCTTCTTCCTCTACGTTTCCTCCCTTTCTCACTTTCTCCATTCTTTCTTTTCTTTCATTCTTTTCCTCTGTTTCATGCCTCCCCTTTCTTTCCTTTCTTTCTTAATTTAATTCTTTCCTTTCTTAATTTAACACACACACACACGGTTACACATACATATATTTAATATATATTTAGTAACGTGGTCCAATTACCATATTGATCGAAATCTCCTATTTCGATTCCAAAACTTCCTTGGTCCGTATTATCCGGTTAACGATCCGCTGACAATAATTAAATAATTTTAGCACTCGATAAATTTACCAGTTAAGTACTAAATTGGTTTAATTGGGTTAACACCCAAATAATTCGGTTAATTATTTTGCGGATGTTACAGTTATCCAATACTCTTCAACACCCCACCGACTGCCCCGAGGCGAATCCCGGCAAACCCCTTACCAATAACAGTTTCGCTATTGGCCTCAGAGCCTAGGGTACGGGATCATGACTTCCCCTCCTAGTATGCCAACATGGGTCGTCACCCAAACTCGATATAATATATATATATATATATATATATATATATATATATATATATATATATCTTCAATCATATGAACTCATAGTTCATTTGCATTATACTTTACCACGTAGGACCCATAGTCCACTTTGTTATCAATAAAACATATCCGCACACGTATGCTATTATTCGGTTTTTAGAAACGATTTGGACATCAAAAGTATTTTATAAAACCTTTTTGAAACATACCCAAAATCATGGCCTTATAAGCCTAATATCATTATAGAAGGGTTAGGAAAGGATTAGGAGAGGATTGGAATCGAAACGGAATCATTTAGGGCACTTTGAAAAATTTGGACAGAACCATGCGCACGGGTCGTGCCCCTAGGACGCACGGATCGTGCTCATGCGCACGGATCGTGCCCGGATCGTGCCCCGGGGACGCACGAATCGTGCGCCCTGTTAGACATTTTTAAAAACTGAAACCGTACCAGGCGCACGGATCGTGCCCCTGGGACGCACGGATCGTGCGCATTTGACAGCATTACAAAAATAGCCATTTTCATGAAAATTCGCTTTCCGTTTAATCCGAAACTCGCTCCGATCGATTCCTAACTCGAAAACAGATCATACCAGGAAATATTCCAGTCCAATCAACATCAAACATTCAAGCAATTCAATCAAAAACCCAACAATTACGAATTTCGTCGAAACACGATATTTTTCAAAATAACGTTTTCGACTCAAAATCCTTCGAAACCAAGTCACACAAAAATGCATTTCAAAACGGAATAAACCTAAACGTGAGTAAAACTCACCCTTGAAGCGAGAGCCGATATCGAACCGAATTTTGCCGAGACTTGAAAACTCTCGAACGGAACCCTACTTCACCAAACTGCTCCAAACTTCGATTCGAACTTCACAACGCGATCAATCCGCTCCTAGCTTCGATCCTAAACATAACCCAATGATCAACACAACCTATCAATCCATGATTTCAACAAATTTCCCCCACAAAACCCTCAATTTTCGAAGTCAAAAGCAAGGGGAAAAATGGAGGGGAATCTTACCAAGCTCTTGGGTTATGATGAGGGAGGGGAGATGATGAAGATGATGAATTTTGGAGGGATGGGCTTCACTTCTCCTTCTTCCCTTCTCTTCTTCTTTCCTCTTCTTCTTTCTCTTCTTTTCTTCCTCTTTTCCTCTTCTGTTCGAGTCCTCCTCTTTCTTTCTTTCTTTAACACACACACACACACACACATATTTAATTAATAAATAAGTGGTAACGTGGTCCAATTACCATATTGATCTCAATCCCTTATTTCGATTCCAAAACTTCCCTGACCCGTATTATCCGGTTAACGATCCAATGACAACCAATACATAATTTTAGCACTCAATAAATTTACCAGTCAAGTACTAAATTATTCCAATTTGGTTAACATCCAAATAATTCGCCTAATAATTTTGAGGATGTTACATTCTCCCCCACTTAAAAGAATGTTGTCCTCAAAATTAAACACAACGTACCTCAAGAAAACAAATACGGATACTGAGTCTGTATATCGTCCTCAAACTCCCAAGTAGCTTCCTCGAAGGAAAAACTATCCTAAACCACCTTGACAATGGGAATTGACTTCGTCCGTAGCGTCCTCTCGCCACGTTCCATGATGTAATTTGGATGAGGTTGGAAAGACAAGTCCGGTCGAAGGTCAATCGTTTCAAAATCTAACGGTTGACTTGGATCGGGAATGTAATTCCGCAACCGAGACACATGGAATACATCATGCAGATTTGACAATGGCGGAGGCAAAGCAATACGGTATGCAAGAGGCCCGACTCGCTCGATAATTTGGAAGGGTCCAATATACCGAGGACTGAGTTTCATCACTCGTAATGCCCTACCTGTGCCAATTGTTGGTGACAATCTCAAAAACACATGATCACCCAACTCAAACTCTAACGGCCTTCTCCTTTTGTCGGCATAACTCTTTTACCTACTCTGAGCAGCTTTCATTCTTTCCCTGATCTGGCGGATCTTTTCAGTAGTGTCATGAATCATCTCGGGTCCTAACAATCGGTTCTCACCGGCTTCCCACCAACACAATGGAGTTCTACATTTCCTACCGTACAAAGCTTCAAAAGGTGCCATTCCGATACTGGAATGATAACTGTTGTTGTAAGAGAATTCCACCAATGGAAGATGATCCTCCCATTTCTTCCCGTTATCAAGTACCGAAGCCCTAAGCATATCCTCTAATGTTTGGATAGTCCTCTCGGTCTGACCATCGGTCTGCGGGTGATAAGTGGTACTAAGAAGTACTTTAGTCCCCAATGCTTCATTCAGAGCTTTCCAAAATCGAGAAGTGAATTTCGGATCTCGATCCGACACTATACTGGTAGGAACCCCATGTAACCTTACTATGTTCTTCAAATACACCTCAGCTAACTTGGATACTTTACTGCTCGAACGAACTGGAATGAAATGAGCTGATTTGGTTAACCGATCCACAACTACCCAAATGGAGTCGTTACCGGCTTGAGACCTTGGCAACGCCATTACAAAATCCATAGAAATGTCTTCCCACTTCCACACTGGCACGTCTAGTGGCCGTAACAGACCATCGGGCTTCTGATGTTCTATCTTAACTCTTTGGCAAGTTAAGCATTGAGATACAAACTCAGCAATCTGTAACTTCATTCCATGCCACCAATACATCTGCTTTAAATCTCTATACATCTTGGTGGATCCAGGATGTACAGAAAATAAACTTCGGTGTGCTTCTTCTAGCACTTGCTTTTTAATCTCTTCATTATCGGGCACACAGATCCTACCGTTGAAACAAATAACTCCATCACTATCTTCGGTAAAGTCCGGCAACACTTTTTGTGATTGTAGCTTCACATCAATTTCCTGCGCTAGACGAATAGAATCCCTTAACGAACTAGAGATCCTCATATGGCTCAACACTAACCGGTTCTTCCTTGATCTTGCATTCATATTTAAGTCTCTAAAGGACTCCAACAATTTCGTTTCATGCATCATAAACTCTGCTATGTGAATGGATTTCCTACTTAGTGCATCAGCTACAACATTAGCCTTTCCCGGATGATACTTCAATTCGAAGTCATAATCCTTCAGAAATTCTACCCACCTTCTCTGCCTGTTATTCAACTCCTTCTGATCAAACAAATATTTCAAGCTTTTATGATCACTAAAGACTTCGAAACGAGACCCATATAGGTAATGTCTCCAAATCTTCAGTGCGTACACAATAGCTGCCAACTCCAAATCATGAGTCGGGTAATTCTCTTCATGAGTTTTCAACTGTCTGGAGGCATAAGCTACAACTTGTTGGTTCTGCATGAGAACACATCCCAGACCCTTTCCAGAAGCATCGCTGAAAATTTGAAAATTCAAAGACGGATCTGGAAGAACTAGGATTGGAGCAGAAGTCAACCTAACTTTCAATTCTTGAAAACATTCCTCACAATCGGCATTCCATGTAAACGGTTGGCCCTTGCGAGTTAACCGGGTAAGTGGAAGAACCAATTGTTAGAATCCTTGAATAAATCTCCTGTAGTAACCGACTAGACCCAAGAAACTTCTTATTTCAGTGACAGATGTTGGTCGTTCCCAGTTCAACACTGCTTCCACCTTACTGGGGTCCACCGCAACTCCCGATTGGGAAATCACGTGTCCCAAAAATTTCACTTCCGGCATCCAAAAATCACACTTCGACGGCTTGGCATACAACTTCTTCTCTCGGAGTACGTTCAGAACAATGCGGAGATGTTGAACATGGTCCTCAATGGTCTTAGAGTAAACCAAGATATCATCAATAAAAACTACTACATACTGATCGAGATAAGTGTGGAACACTCGGTTCATGTAATCCATGAATACGGCTGGAGCATTAGTCAAACCGAAGGGAATTACTACGAACTCGTAATGTCCATACCTCGTACGGAAAGCTGTCTTCGGAATATCTAAGGCTCGTACCTTTATTTGATGATAGCCCGACCTCAGATCAATTTTTGAAAATACCACTACACCTCGAAGTTGGTCAAGCAACCTCATGCTACCATCCTTAAGTGTTTGGGAAGCTTGATCGTCACTTTATTCAGTTGTCGATAATCTATGCACAACCTCATGCTACCATCCTTCTTTTTGACTAGCAACACCGAAGCACCACATGGAGAAGCGCTCGGTCGAATGAACCTCTTTGAGATCAACTCTTCAAGTTGAGACTTCAATTCCTTTAATTCTAAAGGAGACATTCTATAAGGAGCAATAGATATTGATCCTGTACCAGGAACCAATTCTATAGAAAATTCTACCTCTCGGTCAGGAGGTAAGGATGAAACTTCCTCTGGAAAGACATCTAGAAATTCATTTACCACTTGCACAGATGACAAATCTAAACCCGTTTCAGTAGATGCAGACAACATAATAAGAATAGCTTCCGCACCTTGGAATAATGACTGGCTTGCTTCGGTGTAAGAGATCGTTGCTTCAGAATCTGCCTGTGTCAATCCTACAGATTCGGAGGCGAAGCTAATTGTTCGATCAGCACAGTTGATTGTTACATGATTTTCAGCCATCCAATTCATACCCAGAACAATATCCATACTTCTCATAGGCAAGCAAATAAATTTCACAACAAATTGTCTGTCCCCTATGACAAGTAGGCAATTTTCACACAATGATTGGGTCTGGACACGACCCTTGGCAGCAGTTAAAATAGTTATCGGTTCGGATAGCTCAGATAATGCTAATCCCAACCGATCTACACACCCTTGCAAAAATCTGTCCCTTCATCACTGATCAAAGCTCTAGGCACTTCAAAGCGTGAAAATATATTTTTCTTCAAGAAACCGATTACAACTTGTGCATCATTTGTTTGAGTGGCTATTGCTTCCACCCACTTCGACACGTAATCGACTGCAACCAAGATGTACAATTTAGAGAATGAGGATGGGAATGGTCCCGTAAAGTCAATCCCCCAGACATCAAAAACTTCAACTTCAAGAACGGGATTTTGTGGCATCTCGTTTCTTTTTGAAATGTTTCCCGTTCTTTGACAGCGGTCACATCTCTTCACATAGGCAAATGGATCTTTGAACAATGAAGGCCAATACAACCCGGATTGAAGGACTTTTGCAGCTGTAAGGTCTCCACTAAAGTATCCTCCATAGACCGAATCATGACAATTGTCATACCCCAATTTTGTCCGGCTTAGGTCCAAACCCTAATTTTCCACACAAAAAGAAAAAATATAAAAAATAACTTATGCATTGCATTTTGGGTCCTAGATACCATTCCAAAGTTTTTAAAATCATTTTTAGGGTTAGAATGCACTTTTTGGGAAATTAGGGTTTTTAGGGTCAAAAAGGGCATTTTGGTCATTTCTCACAAAGGGGTCTATAAAAATAATTTTTGCATGAAAATATTTTTCAATAAGCCTCATGCATGAAAATAATTTTTTAGAAAGTATAAAATTGATTTTATCATGCATATAATATATTCTTGATGAATAAGGAAGGTGTCCATATTTTCAGGAAAGCAAATAATCGATTACCTTCTTGTTTCATTTAAGCCAATAATCGATTATTTGCTCTAAGAAAACAAGCCAATAATCGATTATTTGCTCTAAGAAAACAAGCCAATAATCGATTATTTGCTCTAAGAAAACAAGCAAATAATCGATTATCCCTTTCCCCTTTTGAAGCACATAATCGATTATTAAGATGTCCATATTTTCAGGAAAGCAAATAATTGATTACCTTCTTATTTCATTCAAGCAAATAATCGATTATTTGCTCTGTGAAAACAAGCAAATAATCGATTATCCCCTTCCCCTTTTGAAGCACATAATCGATTACCACCTTTTAAGGAAGGTTGATAATCGATTATGCACCTGTTTTGCCTTACAACAATAATCGATTATCATCTCACCAAAGTTTCCATCTTCATCAACATAATCGATTAGCATATGTTTTAATTGAAAGACATAATCGATTATGTCATGCATTAATTGTTGAGTTTTTGAAACTCTATAAATAGGAAGCTACGCTTCACCATTTCTCACACACACAGACACTTCACACAAGATCAGAGAGAAGAATTGCTACACACATTTTTCACGAGATCTGACACACACTTTCACGAGATCTGAGAAGAATTGTTCCAGAGACATTTTCACGAGATCTGGGAAAAATTGTTCCAGAGACATTTTCACGAGATCTGGGAAGACAATTCTCGCAAATCTCATTCTCCAGTCCTCCGCTTCATTTTTGTTCTACTCGCGCCGTTGGTCCGTCTGAGCTGATCTCCTGCACGGGTTAGTCGAGGTTTGCGTTCTTCAGATCTGTAATATCTGTCTTCATCAGAGGTATTTCAGTCTTTTCATTTGTTAGTATTTAATTATCGTGATCCATGTGACTTAATTTAGCTACAGCGTTTATCTACTCGTTCTTGTATATTATCGTCCATCGCTGGTGACGAACCATATGATTCCCACTTATGCCTAGTGCATCATGTTCTAAGTGATGAAGATGGTCTCAGGTGATTCAGCTTGCCCCTTTTAAATCCTTTTAAAAACATTTTTTATTTAGAACTACGTCGCTTTGATTCCCGTTTGGGATACGTAGGAGCGAGCCACGTCCTCGTCAAGCGCAACAAATAAAAATTCTTTTCATCCCCCTAAACCAATCATTTTCATAAAGCAAACAAAAATCATTTTTCAAACCCATTGTTGCTAGTAGCTCATCAGAGCCTCTGTTCGTTTAGCTATTAGTGGCAATGTCTTTTTCTCATAAGGATAATAAACGATGGTCCATCATAACCTTTGTTAGTTTGATCATTGTGCAAATCAATCTTTTTCGAAAATCACTTTCAAAAAGATAATAAAAACAAGTTGTTATCAATAGTCCATCAGAACCTTTGTTCGTTTGACTGGCGGTACAACTCTTTTTGAGCATTTAGCAGTGATTCATCATAGCCTCTGCTAGTTTAATCATTTGCTAATGCTCGTCCTATTTCAAAAAACTCACTAAAAAAGATAAAAAAACAAAAACTTTAAAAAAGGAACCAAGAACTACGTAGCTTTGGATTCTCCATCGCACCGGGAGATACGTAGGAGCGGGCCATGTCCCGTCAAGCACTTTTTCCTAAAAACCCTTTTTCCCCCCTTTCTCGCAACAAATAAGATTTCCAGTAAGTTTTCCCATTCGTCTTCAAACAAGAAATAAATAGGCAAATCTAGGTATTTTTCAAATCAAACGTTAAAACCACACATTTAATTAGAGGTTCCCTTTCGGTAGAAAGGACGTGCGCGGTGCTAACACCTTCCTCGCACGTAATCGACCCCCGAACCTATATCTCTAGTTTTCAAAAGACCATCCGCCTTGTCCAAAAGACCTTTTTTCAATGTTTTGGTCTTAAAATTAAAATATTGGTGGCGGCTCCAAAATTATTCCACGTTGTACATTGAGAAACCCAACCGGGGATTTTTCGGGGTGCAACAGCTGGCGACTCCACTGGGGACATTTTTTTTTTTAAAAAAAGGACGAGGGTCAAGCCTAACTAATTTAAATGTGTGGTTTAATGTATTGTTGATTTGATTAAAACCCTGTTTGCCTTTCTTTCTTATCTTTTATTCCCTTTCTTTTATCGCTTATGCCCTTGCATTTTTTCAATCCCCATGATCCCCTCTTCTTGGCTCCTTTTCCTAAGGTGAGCAATATCCTTGTCAATAGATATTCTAGGTATGGAACCCTAGGGTAGATAACTTGTTATGGCTTGCTTTGGTCTGGACTGCTCTGGTTTTCATTTCAGGTGGGGGTAGTACTAGGGAAAATGCCCTTGACACACACTACACTTATACCCTGTGACTATGTGCTTTGAGTGGGACCATAACCCAGGTCTGCAAAAACTTAGGAGAGTGGATTCGAGTAGTGAGAGCCCATCAGGACCTTTGTCCGTTTGGCTACTTGCGAAAGTTTCAACCAGAGTTGTGCTCTTTCATGATGCCTCACACCTAGTAGTTTGCTGCATTTGTGGGGAATTTTGTGAAAGGGACTGTAGCTCTGGTGGCCTTGTGAGGAAGTGAATAGAGCTACACGGAAGGATTACCCTTTTAATTGCCCTAGATCATAGGTCTTACCTCTTTTTAGGTCACAAGGGCTTTTCCAAATTGTGTGTGCATTATTGCATCTAGTGTAGTTCACTCTCGCCAACATTTTTGAAAAAACAACAAAATCAACCAAAAAAGAATATATTTTTCCTTCTCTTTCATGAATACCTATGTGAGGTGGCATATAGGGTATACTGCCCTAAAATTTCAAAACCCCCACCTGCAAATGTCTGTCTTTATAACAAGCATCCTCATCACCCGCATTTTACATCATAACAGCATGCATTCCATAAGCAAAATTCTGAAAAATTCATACCGCATTCATTTACTTGCATTCATATTACATCTCATTTGCATTCTGCTTGCTGGGGATCACCAAATAGTGTACCGTCTTGTCATATGTGCATCAGAATAGAATCGAATAGCAAGGCTTCACTTACTTCTCGCTTCCCAGTTATGAAGAAGGTTGAGTTGCTATTTCGATTCCTCGTTTACTTCACTTCCTAGATCAAAAACAAAAAGCTTATGCGCTTGTGACAAGATAAGGCACCTGTAGTTCCCGGCATCAAGTAAACATTGTACATACATTCATACATCCATTCATACATTTATTTTGATTCTTATGTAATAAAAATCTAAACAAACAGATGAAAGGTAAGCTGGTTCACCAACACCGATACTCCACCCGTCTGCAATCAAGGTTTATGGCTAGTAATCGGAATCTTAAGAATAAGGGCCGCCGGAGCCAGGAGGAGTTAGTTGCAGAGGTTCTTAATCCTGAGCAGCTGGATCGGGAGAGTCAAGCTCCAAAGACTAAAGATGAAGAAGCACAGATAACCGAAGAAATGAGTATGCTGCAGAGGGGTGAGGCCGCTGTTGGGGCTATCGCTGTTGAAAATCCTGGAGGAGTTGTTACTTTCATTCCTCCTAAATTCAAAGTACCTGACTTTGATAAATATCGCGGCACCGGGTGTCCATCTAGCCATTTGACGATGTATGTTAGGAAGATGGCAGCTTATGCCCATGATGATAAAGTGTTGATCAATTTCTTTCCGAACAGTCTGACTGGAGCGTCTCTAGACTGGTATATGCAGCTGCCATCCTCCGATGTTCATAGTTGGAAGAATCTCTTTAAAACATTTCTGAAGTACTACCAGCATAACTTGGACCCAGCTCCAGACCGGTCTCAGTTACAGTTTATGAGCAAGAAAGATCGTGAGTCTTTTGAGGAATATGCCCAGCGGTGGAGAAGTGTAGCTGCACAAGTGAAGCCCCCGTTGACTGAGAAGGAAATAGTGTCTATGTTCATGGATACCCTCCCAGCTGTTTTCTACAAACGTCTGATCGGAAGGGGACCTTCAAGCTTCTCAGATGTGGTCAGAGTGGGGGCAAGACTCGAAGTTGAGATAAAAAGAGGAAGAGTCCCCTGCCATCATATTGGCGCCAACAATGCTATAGGGGAACGAAGAAAGTCGCGTCAGTTTGACTCCATCCCCATGCCATACACAGATCTCTTTAACTGCCTCATCACAAGCAAGCTCATTACCACAAGACCAATGAAACCCGTCCGACCACCATATTTCAGAGGATACAACCCTAACAGTACCTGTGCCTTCCATGAGGGAGCGGTGGGGCATGTCGTGGAGAACTGTAAAGCCTTCAAGCATGCAGTGCAAGACTTGGTAGATGCTGATCGGATCTCGTTTAAGCAGAATAGCTCGAATACAACAACCAATCCACGGCCAGGCCTTGAAAAGTCGGCCGCCAATGCAATTGAAAGCTCTGTTGGGCGGGTGATAAGAAGTGCTGAGAAGGTTAAGACTCCCTTAGAGGTTCTTCATGCAGAGCTGTGCAAATTCGGAGTTATCAAGGGAGGTTGCACTCAGAAAGGAATCTATGTTGATGTCAATTGTACTGGGGCATGCGAGGCCTTCAAGACAGTTTTGCAAGACCTATTAGATCGTCATACGACCGAAATAGGTGTGCGAGAGTACAAGGATGGGCATGGGTTAGGATATCGGCCCACTCAAGCTGACAAAAAGAGAATGGCTGAGGAAAAACAAGAAAAGAGGTCAGCTAAGCTTCAAAGGCGGGAACCAAACTTGCAGGAGGTTCCTATTTATGATTCCTTCCTGAGCATTCCTGTTTGTGATATTCGCCAGAGCTTCGTGAGTGCTGGGTTGCTTGATCACAACCAAATTGCTGCCATTGGTAATGGATCCGAAGCTGAAGAAAGTGAGACTGGTCTGGTTCGTCGCTGCCTTGCCAGAGAAAGTTGAAGAATGGGGAAGCTGCTGCCTTTCCTGTGACTTTTAAATTCAATATGATCATTGTAATGCAACTCTGTGGTTCTGCCCAAGGTCATAGAGCAAGTTGTTAGGGGCAATCATGTTTTTATTTTCAGAATCATCATCATTAATAAAAACGTTGTTTTTGAATTCCAATCAATAAAAATTAATTCCTTTTCATTTCGTGTGTCTTTTCCTTGCATTATTATTGCTTGTTTGTTTGTTTCGCCTTTCATTCTGCTTTTTCGCCTCAGTAAAAAGCGGATCCACAGCAATTGTCTCTCAAAATAACAGTGCCAACAGTCCATATTTTGACTTTGATCACCTTATCAATCAAGCAGAGTGGGACGTTGAGAAAGACCGGGAAAATCCTCCAGAAGGTTAATGAAGCAAGGAGAAAGAGTTATTCAGCATCACAGGGAATCCACTGAAGTGATCAACTTGGGAACCACTGAGAACAAAAAAGAGGTCAGGATGGGTACTTCAATAAAGGAAAATTAGAGCTCAAAAGGGAAATAAAGAAGAAGGGCAAGTGCATGAAAATAAGTGAACTATTGTCCCAGAGTTAATTCTTGAGGAAATAAGCAATCATGATTTGAAATGAAGTCGGACTACCATTCCATACCCAAAAACAAAATCCTCTCTTAACCACCTTAAGCCAAGAAAATCCCAAAGAGAAAAACAAAATCCTCTCCTAACCACCTTAAGCCAAGAAAATCCCAAAGAGAAAAACATAATCCTTTCCGACCCATCTTAAGCCAAGAAAAAGCCAAAAATCCAAAAGCCACCTTAGACAAAGATCACCTCGAATAAAAAAAAACAGTGCATCGTTCTTTATCAACTCACCCAAGCTCAAGAAAAAGAAGAAGTCAAAGAAGGAAAAATCATTCAAAAGGAAAATCCCAAAACCAAAAGAAAAATACAAAAAAAGATGTAAGTATTGAGTTGATACATGTTACCACAAAACCCAAGAGATCCTCGTCTCAATAAACCTTCAAACACTTTCTCATTCCATGCGCCCCTCCTCTCATAAACCGCAAACACTCTCCTTTGACCTCGACAGCCCGCCCTCCATAAACCCTTAGCCAGGAATAAAACCTCCTAATACCTCATCAAGCCAGTTAACCGTCATAAATCATCGATCAACAGCCAACACCAAATAAACACCATCCTGCCATTAGCCCCAAATACTTCATTAAGCCTACTCATCTCTCCTCCACAAAACACCACAATCCCGAAAGGTCCATCCCGATCAATGATTGATTGCTGTTGTTTTCTCAAGGTTTTAGCTCAAGGACAAGTAAATTCATTTGTTTACAATATGCCAAGTGGGGCAATCCTGTCGCTCTTCACCCCTCCTACAACTGGGGAAATTGACCCTACACCTATCTCATCCCTTGTCACATTCATTGAAATCATACAGGGGCAACCCCCTTTCTTCTCTAGTGAATGGGTCAGAAGCAGTTCTTCTCATCAAGGTTGAAACACCCTCTCTACAAGTAGTCATGGAGGCCAGGTTAGAAGAAGCAAAATGGATCCAAGCTCGTCTAGATCAACTGAAAAGAATTGCTGCCCTGCGCCATGGCCAGTTGTACCAACAAAAGATGAAGGCAGCTTTCGGCAAGCAAGTCCGCCTTCGAGAATTCGGCGTTGGAGACCCTGTACTCAAAAAGATCCTACCTATCCGGACTGACTCCGTGAGAAGTTGAGGCCCACTTATGACGGTCCATGTGAAGTCAAGAAAGCTTTTTCCAGAGGAGCGCCGATACTCATAAACATAGACGGCGAAGATCTCAGGAATCCAGTCAATTCAGATCAAGTGAAGAAGTATTATGCCTAAAAGAAATAGATGAAAAAAGAGAAAGACAAGCCAAGTAAGAATTAGCTCACTAGGTTGAAAACCCGCAAAGGGCGGCCTAGGCAAAATCAGAGCGACCCGGTGGATTGAAAACCCACAAAGGGCGATCCAGGCAAAAATTAGGGTCTGAAAACTTAGGCATGAAAAGTAAAGAAAGGCATACAACTCTCCTACAAGCTTGGATGAGGGAGTGATCAAGGTCAAGGACATAGATGTTTGGCACTGTTCCACAGAGACGGACAGTCAGAATTCAGCTTCTCTCCTTTTTTCGTGTCTTTTTACAGTTTAAACTTTCAAGTGTAATAAATAATCGGCGTAACTTCTTGTGCGACCGGTTTCCACATTAATAAAGTTCAAATTTCTCGTATCTGTTCATTTTTTTATTTTCTGCTTTTTCTGCTCAAAATAAACGTTTTATGATGATGATGGTCCTGAACTGTAAAACATGTGCATACATCATAGAGCATTGCAAATCATTACGAGATTCTTAAGAGTCCCGGGAGAAGGCAATTCCCCAAAGCCAGTCACTCATGCAAGAGAGCAACTACATCCACGATTGCTTCAAACCAGCAAAGTCAAGACCAACATGCACTCGGCCCATGAGCCCCGCAAATCCAACAGCTTCCTCAGTCTCATGTCATGAGTGTCGCGGGTTGGCTGAACCAGCAAAAATAAAAATAAGCAAAAAAAAAAAGGGGGCAATAAACAAACACAGTCATGCATTACATTCATCATGCATAAAATCATGCATTTATCAGACATAAAAATAATGATAAAGAAAAAGAGATTCAGGCATTTGCATTCATCATAAGAGAAAGAAAAAGAAAATAGCAATCATGGCATTTGCATCATGCATCGCATAGAGAAAAAATAAAACGAAGTCTTCCATTGCATACGCTGGCATTCCATGCGGTCAAACCAGACCTTTGTGTCCTTAAGCCAGATCATTGTGGTCCATAAACCAGACCTTCGTGTCCTTAAACCATACCTTTAGGGTCCATAAATCAGACCAGTATGCAGACACAAATTGCTCCATAAACCAGGCTTGTCGGCCCATAAACCAGACTCGTTGTGATCCTTAAATCAGACTAATGTCAAGTCCATAACTTAGCATTCCAAGGCATTTCACAACTCTCAAGCATTGCATTTGCATACACACACTTCATAAAAAGGGAAAAGAACAAAATCATCGTATGTCATTCATCATTAGAGCATTACATTTGGCATCAGATATTTCATAGAAAAAGCAAAGAAAGTAAACAAATATAAGAAACCACAAAAGCAACACAAAAACATTCCCTGTCGTCCAGCATTCCATATCATTCAGCATTCCTTTGTCATTCAATCATCAAACATTAAAGCATTGCATATGCATCATATTAACAAGAATCATTGCATCAAACATCAAAGCATTGCATCATAGAAAAAGCAAAAAGAAACAAACAGAAGTTAGAACAAGAGCCTTTCATTCATCAAAGCATCAATCACCGCATACATTTGCATTTAAACATCAAAGCAATACAGTTGCATCACATTAATACTGGCATCTCATAAAAAAAAAAGGGCAAAAGAACAAATAAAGTCAGGCATTGCATTCATCAAGCATATAGGAACAGTAAAAGATCATGCATTCATCCGACATAGACAAAGGAAATAAGAAACTCATCATTCATCATAAGAAAAAAAGAAAACAGCAATCATGGCATTTGCATTACATGCATTTATTCATTTTCAGCTACAGGTACAAAGAGAGGATGAGCACTTCGGTGTTAGCCCTCGCCCCCAGATTCCAGAAAATGTTCCCCCAAGTTGGGAGTTCAGAAAGAAAAAAGAAGAAAAAAGAGAAATAGAAAGGAAGGAGAGAAAAGAAAAGAGAGCGCTCAAGCGTGCATTGCGGATTGGAGCACAGAGATCATCGCTCCCTTCTGCCCAGGTCTCACATCGTGTACGAGCAACGCGATGGACCGCAGCCCCATGTGAGGTTCAACGAAATAGTTGTATCAGCCTAAGATACAGTGGACGCCGTGCATTGATCAGTATATCAGTTCCGGAGCTGATAACGATCCCCCCGGTCGCTCGAAAAGGCCAACAGGAAGAGCGTGCTCCTCAAAGCCACATGCAAACTCGGATTCGTCAAAGAGTTCGTTTAAGGATTACAGGTTTTAGGCAGCCTGGGCAATTTACCGTTTTCTGCACGCAAGTGCCCATTTTACTTTTCTGTTTGCACGCAAGTGCCCATTTTACTTTTCTGTCTGCACGCAAGTGCCCATTTTACTTTTCTGTCTGCACGCAAGTGCCCATTTTACTTTTCTGTCTGCACGCAAGTGCCCATTTTACTTTTCTGTCTGCACGCAAGTGCCCATTTTACTTTTCTGTCTGCACGCAAGTGCCCATTTTACTTTTCTGTCTGCACGCAAGTGCCCATTTTACTTTTCTGTCTGCACGCAAGTGCCCATTTTACTTTTCTGTCTGCACGCAAGTGCCCATTTTTACTTTTCTATCTGCACGCAAGTGCCCATTTACTGCTTTCTGCACGCCAAGTGCCCACTTTACCGCTTTCTGCACAAAAGTGCCCATCTTTTCAAAAAAAAATCTAGAAAAAGAAAAAAGAGGAAAATTCGGGTTTTCCCAAGTGGACAAAATCGGTATAATTTCTGAATTCTTTATCTTCATTTTTCCTTGGAATATGTTTCGGCCAATTCATATTCCTCGTTAAAATTCAGATAAAGAGGGGCAGCTGTCATACCCCAATTTTGTCCGGCTTAGGTCCAAACCCTAATTTTCCACACAAAAAGAAAAAATATAAAAAATAACTTATGCATTGCATTTTGGGTCCTAGATACCATTCCAAAGTTTTTAAAATCATTTTTAGGGTTAGAATGCACTTTTTGGGAAATTAGGGTTTTTAGGGTCAAAAAGGGCATTTTGGTCATTTCTCACAAAGGGGTCTATAAAAATAATTTTTGCATGAAAATATTTTTCAATAAGCCTCATGCATGAAAATAATTTTTTAGAAAGTATAAAATTGATTTTATCATGCATATAATATATTCTTGATGAATAAGGAAGGTGTCCATATTTTCAGGAAAGCAAATAATCGATTACCTTCTTGTTTCATTTAAGCCAATAATCGATTATTTGCTCTAAGTAAACAAGCCAATAATCGATTATTTGCTCTAAGAAAACAAGCCAATAATCGATTATTTGCTCTAAGAAAACAAGCAAATAATCGATTATCCCTTTCCCCTTTTGAAGCACATAATCGATTATTAAGATGTCCATATTTTCAGGAAAGCAAATAATTGATTACCTTCTTATTTCATTCAAGCAAATAATCGATTATTTGCTCTGTGAAAACAAGCAAATAATCGATTATCCCCTTCCCCTTTTGAAGCACATAATCGATTACCACCTTTTAAGGAAGGTTGATAATCGATTATGCACCTGTTTTGCCTTACAACAATAATCGATTATCATCTCACCAAAGTTTCCATCTTCATCAACATAATCGATTAGCATATGTTTTAATTGAAAGACATAATCGATTATGTCATGCATTAATTGTTGAGTTTTTGAAACTCTATAAATAGGAAGCTACGCTTCACCATTTCTCACACACACAGACACTTCACACAAGATCAGAGAGAAGAATTGCTACACACATTTTTCACGAGATCTGACACACACTTTCACGAGATCTGAGAAGAATTGTTCCAGAGACATTTTCACGAGATCTGGGAAAAATTGTTCCAGAGACATTTTCACGAGATCTGGGAAGACAATTCTCGCAAATCTCATTCTCCAGTCCTCCGCTTCATTTTTGTTCTACTCGCGCCGTTGGTCCGTCTGAGCTGATCTCCTGCACGGGTTAGTCGAGGTTTGCGTTCTTCAGATCTGTAATATCTGTCTTCATCAGAGGTATTTCAGTCTTTTCATTTGTTAGTATTTAATTATCGTGATCCATGTGACTTAATTTAGCTACAGCGTTTATCTACTCGTTCTTGTATATTATCGTCCATCGCTGGTGACGAACCATATGATTCCCACTTATGCCTAGTGCATCATGTTCTAAGTGATGAAGATGGTCTCGGGTGATTCAGCTTGCCCCTTTTAAATCCTTTTAAAAACATTTTTTATTTAGAACTACGTCGCTTTGATTCCCGTTTGGGATACGTAGGAGCGAGCCACGTCCTCGTCAAGCGCAACAAATAAAAATTCTTTTCATCCCCCTAAACCAATCATTTTCATAAAGCAAACAAAAATCATTTTTCAAACCCATTGTTGCTAGTAGCTCATCAGAGCCTCTGTTCGTTTAGCTATTAGTGGCAATGTCTTTTTCTCATAAGGATAATAAACGATGGTCCATCATAACCTTTGTTAGTTTGATCATTGTGCAAATCAATCTTTTTCGAAAATCACTTTCAAAAAGATAATAAAAACAAGTTGTTATCAATAGTCCATCAGAACCTTTGTTCGTTTGACTGGCGGTACAACTCTTTTTGAGCATTTAGCAGTGATTCATCATAGCCTCTGCTAGTTTAATCATTTGCTAATGCTCGTCCTATTTCAAAAAACTCACTAAAAAAGATAAAAAAACAAAAACTTTAAAAAAGGAACCAAGAACTACGTAGCTTTGAATTCTCCATCGCACCGGGAGATACGTAGGAGCGGGCCATGTCCCGTCAAGCACTTTTTCCTAAAAACCCTTTTCCCCCCTTTCTCGCAACAAATAAGATTTCCAGTAAGTTTTCTCATTCGTCTTCAAACAAGAAATAAATAGGCAAATCTAGGTATTTTTCAAATCAAACGTTAAAACCACACATTTAATTAGAGGTTCCCTTTCGGTAGAAAGGACGTGCGCGGTGCTAACACCTTCCTCGCACGTAATCGACCCCCGAACCTATATCTCTAGTTTTCAAAAGACCATCCGCCTTGTCCAAAAGACCTTTTTTCAATGTTTTGGTCTTAAAATTAAAATATTGGTGGCGGCTCCAAAATTATTCCACGTTGTACATTGAGAAACCCAACCGGGGATTTTTCGGGGTGCAACAACAATGCCAAAGAATTTTTTCTTATTCTTCTTCAGGCACACACCTACGCAGCAAACCATCAACGCCTCTTTTGTACAAGTATGGCTCATTCGAAACATAGAATTTAGCTTCATGAAGAAACCTCTTTCTTTGTTCGGAGTTGAAATCAGCAGGAATTGCATTGCCCACCTTGTAGTTTACAAAGTCCGCAAACCAAGGTATGGTGATAATAGAGAAGATGTGTTCATCAACAAAAGTGTCCTGAATAGGCCTTAACTCATCATTCTCCTCCATCTTCTCTAGGCGAGAGAGATGGTCTGCCACTGAATTCTCTGAACCCTTCTTATCTCGAATCTCGAGATCAAATTCTTGAAGCAAGAGGATCCATCTAAGTAGCCTTGGCTTTGATTCCTGGGTAGCAAATAAATACCTTAGTGCAGCATGGTCAGTGTAAACAATAACTTTCGAACACAACAAATAGGAATGAAGTTGAGCAGGATTCAAGACATGACTAGCATAGTAAATCACATGCAACAACTTCTCCTTTCTTTGCCCTACGACTGCCCCCACAGCAATGTCACTTGCATCACACATAATTTCAAAAGGTAAGGTCCAATCAGGAGCAGTGACAACAGGGGCAGTTACCAATCTATCTTTTAGAGTGTTAAAGGCATTTAGACATTCCTCATTGAACACAAAGGGATCATCCTTCACAAGCAGATTAGTAAGAGGTTTGGCAATCTATGAAATTTTTTTTATGAACCTCCTATAAAATTCAGCATGGCCTAAAAATCTTCTAATGCCTTTTTCATTGGTAGGAGGGGGAAGTTTTTCAATAACTTCAACTTTAGCACGGTCAATCTCAATCCCTTTGTGGGAGATGCGGTGGCCCAAAACAATTCCCTCTCTTTCTATAAAATGACATTTTTCCCAATTTAAGACCAAGTTGGATTTCTTACATCTTTCTAACACAAGATACAAATTATGCAAAAAATCATCAAAAGAGTTACCAAAGACAGAGAAATCGTCCATAAACACCTCGATATGTTTTTCAATCATATCGGAGAATATGGACATCATGCACCTTTGAAAAGTAACCGGAGCATTGCAAAGCCCGAAGGGCATCCTCCGATAAGCAAATATACGATATGGACAGGTAAAAGTGGTCTTCTCTTGATTTTCTGGAGCCACTGCAATCTGGTTGTAACCAGAATAACCGTCCAGGAAACAATAAAAATCATGACCCGCCAACCTCTCCAACATCTGATCAATGAAAGGCAAAGGGAAATGGTCCTTCCTCGTAGCATTATTCAACCTTCTATAATCAATACAAACTCGCCATCCCGTGACAGTTCTTCTAGGGATTGTCATACCCCAATTTTGTCCGGTTTAGGTCAAAACCCTAATTTTCCCCAAAAAATAAATAAAATAAGTTATGCATTGCATTTTGGGTCCTAGAAGTCATTCCAAGGTCTTTAAAATCATTTTTAGGGTTGGAATGCATTTTTTAGGCAAATTAGGATTTTAGGGTCAAAAGGGGCATTTTGGTCATTTTTCGCAAAAAGATGATTTTCTCGCAAAAAATGCACATCAACAAAAAGTACATTTTTATTCTATCAAGGATAATTTTTGTACAATTTTTAGAAAGAAAGCCCTAGTCAAAAATAATTAAAAATGTATTTTTCCATTTTTAGTGCATAGAAAAATAAAAAAAGGGACCATTAAATATTCCTCAATTTTTAAGTGACAATTTTTATTGTCATGGGTGACTAGAAGGAATATTTTATGGTGCCCAAAAAAAAATATGCGACACATTTCCAATAGGTGCATTTTTTATTCCCATGACCAAAATTCAAACTCAAAATAAGGAAGTGTCCTCAATAAGACAAAATACCAAAAAAAACAAGTTTTTTTTCTCTCTTCCTCTCCCCACCTACGAATTCTCTCTCTCTCTCTCCAATTTCTTCCACACTCTTCCATTATACCCTCTTTGGTAAATTACTCCACTCACTTACACTAACCTATTCATAAGAAAACCCAAAGTTCCCTCTTTGGTAACAATTCTCCCCTAAAATGCCCTTAACCCTACTTCACATAAAATATCTCTTCTAAAATAAGAAATTCATTTTTCTTTTCCTTTATCTCTCCTCACTTTCGCCCCTCTCTCATTCCCTCTCACATTTTGTGTTTTCTTCCCACCCTCAATCCATGTGATGATGCATCTCCACCCTCCATTCAAATTTAAAGTCTAATCCTAGTGCACCTCTCAAAGCCAATGACTAAAATACCCTCTAACTTGGTGACCAAGTTCAAATTAATTTTATTTATTAATATTCAGCTGAATATTAATTGATTTAATTGGTTTGATTACCATTTTACCCCAAAGCTCACTCCCACTCTATAAGTACCTTCCATATTCTCTCTTTCCCAACTTTTGCCCATTCATTCTCTCACTTGAAAACAACACATCACTCTCCTCTCATCCCTTCCCTCTCATATGCGTAGCCCTCACCCTCTCCCTCTCCTCCATTTATTTCATTTTTCTTCACCAAATCACCTAAAATCCACTCCTCCTTCATAGATCTTCCTCCTTTAACCATCCATTTCATATCCTCCTCATCAAGCACTTGAGTATTTGGGAATTTGCGTGGGGTTCTTGGACCATTTCTTGAAGACTCTAGTTGATTTGGTTACTTGTTCTTCATTTCCTACTTCTATTAGCTTGGATCCAAGGTAAATCCTTAAAACTCTTGCATCATCTCTCACATTTTTGCATTAAAACCCATTTTTCTTTTCATCACGTTTTTGCATCTTCATCGTTAAAATGTAGTTGTTGTTGTTGTTGGGGTGAGAGTTAGCATCTCACCCTTGAATAAATTGTGTTTTTGTGATTTTCATCTTGTTCCTTGCATTTAGTGAAAGTAAATGATGTTTTAAGCCTTATATATGTTTCGCACCCCTTGGTCTTGACATGATTTTATTGTTCCTCTTGGTTTGTTGATGTTTAATACTTATTATTAGCATTTGATTTTGTTGTTAAATGTCTATTTTCACCATTTTTACTTGCAAGTGTTTGTTATGTTGATGATCTAGCAACTTGATCCTCACTTGTGCTTAGAGCACTATGATTTAAGTGAGGGGATTGCTAGGTGTGATTCAACTCTAAGTGATGAGAATTACCTAAAATGATTCAACTTCTTTTTGCAATTCTTAATGAACAAAAATGCAAGTTTTAAGTTTCCTTTCTTGCTAATTAACCTTGGTCATAAAAATAACTTGTAAGTGCTTTCATTTGGTCATTTGTAGTCTTGCAAATGTGATATTCATTCTAGGTCTATAATTTGTTTTAGTGTTGATGATTTGGTAAAAGGACTAGACACTTATGCACTTGTGCATTGTTCCAAGTGTCAAGGATTACCAAAAGGGATTCAACCTCGTGCTTTATCATGTGTTGATACCTAGATTGATTTGAATTTTTGCATCACCACTTTGTGTACTCTTTCTTGCAAGTTATGTGGTTAGTGTTGATCTTACATATGCATGCCATCCATAAGGCGCATATTCTCTCCCATCAGTGCATACTTGACTTTTTGGTTCATTCTCACTAACACTCTAAGTCCTCCATGCTGGGGCAATTCTGTGATCACTAACTTTCTTTATCGGCATTAGTTTCCTTCAGTGCAAGTCTTTCCAAAAAACAAAAACAAAAAAAAAAGAGAAGAGATAAACGAGAAGAACAAGCTCGCTAGGTTGAAAACCCGCAAAGGGCAGCCTAGGCAAAAAGGAGCGCCCGGTGGATTGAAAACTCGCAAAGAGCGGTCCAGGCAAAAATTAGGGCATAAAAAAATGCAAAGAAAAGAGCAAACACATATAGATAGATAAATTGTTGTCAAGTTTTTACGAAAAAATAAGCAATCGGAATTTGAAATGAAGTTTGGCCATCCAAAAGTTCCCTTTCCTACCCACCTTAAGCCAAGAAAAACCAAAATCCAAAAATCACCCTAGACAAGGATCACCTCAAATATCCAAAAAAAAAAAGAAAGAAAAAAAGTGCATCACTTTTTATCAGCTCACCCGAGTCAAAGAAGGAAAAGAATCATAAAACAAAAAAGAGAGAGAAAATCAAAAAAGGGATTCAAAAATGAAAATCCCAAAACAAAAGAAAATACAAAAGAAATGTAAGTGGTGAGCTGGTACATGTTACCACAAAACACAAGAGATCCTTGTCTCAATAACCTTCAAACACTTCATACACCCCTCCTTCCATAAACCGCAAACACTTCCCTTTGACCTCAGTAACCCGCCCTCCACAAACCCTTAGCCAAGAATAAAACTTCCAAACACCTCATCAAGCCAATTAACCATCATAAATCATCGATCGTCAGCCAACGCCGAATAAAAATCATCCTACCATTAGCCCCCAAGCTCTTCATTAAGGCCAATCATCCCTCCTCCACAAAACACCACAATCCCGAAAAGTCCATTCCGATCAATGACCGAATGCTGTTGTTTTCTCAAATTTTAAATCTTAGGACCACTAAGTTTATCTGTCTACAATGTGTTTGCTCAAAAGAAAAAAAAACAAACGATCAGAAAAGAGAAAGCTGATCAAGGAAAAACAAACCCTCAGGAAAAAGAGATGAGGGAACAAAAATAAACAGTCGGAAAAAAGAAAGCTGACGGAAAAAGGAAGACTTGCACTTCAAACGCATTCAAGTTGCATTAAAACAAGGCTTAGTGATCACCAAGTGAGGCTTCTTTCATACTAAAAGTCAAAACTTTCATTGCATTTGAGTTTTTCTTAAAGAGAATCAATGATGTGTACTAGGGGACATTTCCTTCACCTCTCACTCCACTCAACCATGGGGAGATTTGTTCGTCGTCTATCCCGTTCACATACCACCCTCCGTATATGACCGTCACCATAACTCTATCACCTTTCACAACCTCACTCAAAGAAACCTTTTGAAATGTCATTCCAAAGTGGGGCAAGTGCATTCCCATTCCTTCACCTCATTCATTCCCATAAAAACCTCATCGGGGCAATCTCTCAACTCACTATCCTAAATAAGGCCTCGTCATTCTAATTGGGGCAACTTTGTTTCGTCCTGACTGGGGCAACACCAAACTTTGTTTCATTCCACCTTTCATCCCAAGAGCCGAAGTGTTCCCAATTCATCATCTCCTACACCCCTAGTCATTATCACCAACAGGCAGAGGCAAGCTTATTCACTCATCAAAAGCCCGACCGGGGCAGCCTTGCATCCCTTGGTCCCTCATGAGCGTCGGTAATAATCATGTTTGTCATCCCTTCAATTGTCATACATATCCTAAACCAATCCCAAGTTAACAGACTCACTCATTCACATTTGCACTCCTATGCGTGCTTACTAGGCAATGTTTCAAAGAGAGAGAACACAAGTTAGTCATGCGGTATCTAAGATTCAGTCGTCATTGGAAGGGAGAGAAAACAAGTGAGTTTGTTTGTAAATAAAAACCTTGAGAACACCGGAGTTTGAATCAAATTTAATTTTTCATTAAAATGGTCAATAATCATCCCAATTCCTTGCATTCGAAGTCTTGCATCTCATCATCACAAAAATGTTTAATCATTCATATCTTATTTTTCGCCTCATGCATTTAGGCGTTCCATTTTGTCTATCATAGTGTCCCATTTGCATCGTGCCAACATCATCAAAAAAAAAGAAGCAACGGATAAAAGCAAAAATCTTCCATTTCATTCCATCAAGCATCAAAGCATTGCATTATAAAGAAAGAAAAAGCAAAAATACAAGCACTCCATAATATTTCAACATCATTGTATCGAACATCAAATCCTTTTCAATAAATGGGGGGGGCTAAGTCGAATACACATTCAGGATAGTCATCAGGACGTTTGAATTGATCACTCAAGAATCCGAAAGTCCCTGTGCCAAAAAAAAGTAAAAACACGTCATCCCATGTCATTGCATTTGCATCATATTAATGTTTGCATTTCATAAAAGGGAAAGAACCAAAGTCCTTGCATCAAAGCATTACATGTGCATCATGCAAGGCAAACACAAAGGCTCCCCATGTCCTTCGTCATTCTATTATCGTTCATTCCTTCATGCCACTCATCGACACATTGCATTCGCATGCCCGCATTTCATGAAAAGAGAAAGAAATGAGCAGAAAATAAAACAAAGAGCATTCTATTCATCAAAACATGAATCACTGTCATTGCATCGCACACTTGCATTACAAGTATCAATCTTTGCATCAAACATTAAAGCACTACATTTGCATATTCGCATTTCATAAAGAGCAAAAGAAAACAAGCAAAGAAAAGCAGATGATCAGAAAAAGAAAGCTGATCAGGAAAAATCATTCAACAAAAAAACAACAAACAAAGAAAAACAAACGATCAGAAAAAAGAAAGCTGATCAAAGAATGAAAAAGCAAAGAAAAACAAACAGTCAGAAAGGAGAAAACTGACAAAAGAGATGAAGAATCAGGAATAGCATTTCACCACATTCATCATCACACCAAAATCATAGCATTGCATGCACGTGCATAACATGCCCTTGCATAACATGCACCCATACTCCATGCACCATTCCTTGCATGAACTAACGTATGCAGGTACCTCAATCCAATACAGCAGCATCGGTCATTCCAAATCAACCAATCAACAGAACTTGTGAGCCCTCTGTGCTCCTCCTGAGCCCTCTGTGCTCCTCCTGAGCCCTCTGTGCTCCTCCTGAGCCCTCTGTGCTCATCCTGAGCCCTCTGTACTCCTGCTGAGCCCTCTGCGCTCCTCCCGAGCCCTCTGTGCTCATCCTGGGCCCTCTGTGCTCCTCCTGAGCCCTCTGTGCTCCTCCTGAGCCCTCTATGCTCCTCCTGAGCCCTCTGTGCTCCTCCTGAGCCCTCTGTGCTCCTCCTGAGCCCTCTGTGCTCCTCCTGAGCCCTCTGCGCTCCTCCTGAGCCCTCTGTGCTCCCCCTGAGCCCTCTGCGCTCATCCTGAGCCCTCTGTGCTCCTCCTGAGCCCTCTGCGCTCCTCCTGAGCCCTCTGTGCTCCCCCTGAGTCCTCTGCGCTCATCCTGAGCCCTCTGTGCTCCTCCTGAGCCCTCTGTGCTCATCCTGAGCCCTCCGCGCTCATCCTGAGCCCTCGGTGCTCCTTCTTTACTGCATTCTTTACCGCGTTCTTTACCGCTTTATTTCCTGCTTTTGCACGCCAAGTGTTAAACTCACAAATCGTTGTTAGCACGCCAAGTGGTGATTCAAAAATATCTAATCTGTTTTTGCATGCATATTGCATTTTTCATCTGACATCAACAAAAACAAAAAAATGAGAAAAGAAAAAATGGGAAAATTCGGGTTTTTCCCTAAGGAGACAAAATCGGTATAATTCCTGAATTCTTTATCTCTATTTTACCTCGGAATATGTTTCAGCCAATCCATATTCCTCGTTAAAATTCAGATAAAGAGGGGCAGCTGTCATACCCCAATTTTGTCCGGCTTAGGTCAAAACCCTAATTTTCCCCAAAAAATAAATAAAATAAGTTATGCATTACATTTTGGGTCCTAGAAGTCATTCCAAGGTCTTTAAAATCATTTTTAGGGTTGGAATGCACTTTTTAGGCAAATTAGGGTTTTAGGGTCAAAAGGGGCATTTTGGTCATTTTTCGCAAAAAGATGATTTTCTCGCAAAAAATGCACATCCACAAAAAGTACATTTTTATTCTTTCAAGGATAATTTTTGTACAATTTTTAGAAAGAAAATCCTAGTCAAAAATAATTAAAAATGTATTTTTCCATTTTTAGTGCATAGAAAAATAAAAAAAGGGACCATTAAATATTCCTCAATTTTTAAGTGACAATTTTTATTGTCATGGGTGACTAGAAGGAATATTTTATGGTGCCCAAAAAAAAATATGTGACACATTTCCAATAGGTGCATTTTTTATTCCCATGACCAAAATTCAAACTCAAAATAAGGAAGTGTCCTCAATAAATTACTCCACTCACTTACACTAACCTATTCATAAGAAAACCCAAAGTTCCCTCTTTGGTAACAATTCTCCCCTAAAATGCCCTTAACCCTACTTCACATAAAATATCTCTTCTAAAATAAGAAATTCATTTTTCTTTTCCTTTTTCTCTCCTCACTTTTGCCCCTCTCTCATTCCCTCACACATTTTGTGTTTTCTTCCCACCCTCAATCCATGTGATGATGCATCTCCACCCTCCATTCAAATTTAAAGTCTAATCCTAGTGCACCTCTCAAAGCCAATGACTACAATACCCTCTAACTTGGTGACCAAGTTCAAATTAATTTTATTTATTAATATTCAGCTGAATATTAATTGATTTAATTGGTTTGATTACCATTTTACCCCAAAGCTCACTCCCACTCTATAAGTACCTTCCATATTCTCTCTTTCCCAACTTTTGCTCATTCATTCTCTCACTTGAAATCAACACAGCACTCTCCTCTCATCCCTTCCCTCTCATAAGCGTAGCCCTCACCCTCTCCCTCTCCTCCATTTATTTCATTTTTCTTCACCAAATCACCTCAAATCCACTCCTCCTTCATAGATCTTCCTCCTTTCACCATCCATTTCATATCCTCCTCATCAAGCACTTGGGTATTTGGGAATTTGCGTGGGGTTCTTGGACCATTTCTTGAAGACTCTAGTTGATTTGGTTACTTGTTCTTCATTTCCTACTGCTATTAGCTTGGATCCAAGGTAAATCCTTAAAACTCTTGCATCATCTCTCACATTTTTGCATTAAAACCCATTTTTCTTTTCATCACATTTTTGCATCTTCATCGTTAAAATGTAGTTGTTGTTGTTGTTGGGGTGAGAGTTAGCATCTCACCCTTGAATAAATTGTGTTTTTGTGATTTTCCTCTTGTTCCTTGCATTTAGTGAAAGTAAATGATGTTTTAAGCCTTATATATGTTTCGCACCCCTTGGTCTTGACATGATTTTATTGTTCCTCTTGGTTTGTTGATGTTTAATACTTATTATTAGCATTTGATTTTGTTGTTAAATGTCTATTTTCACCATTTTTACTTGCAAGTGTTTGTTATGTTGATGATCTAGCAACTTGATCCTCACTTGTGCTTAGAGCACTATGATTTAAGTGAGGGGATTGCTAGGTGTGATTCAACTCTAAGTGATGAGAATTACCTAAAATGATTCAACTTCTTTTTGCAATTCTTAATGAACAAAAATGCAAGTTTTAAGTTTCCTTTCTTGCTAATTAACCTTGGTCATAAAAATAACTTGTAAGTGCTTTCATTTGGTCATTTGTAGTCTTGCAAATGTGATATTCATTCTAGGTCTATAATTTGTTTTAGTGTTGATGATTTGGTAAAAGGACTAGACACTTATGCACTTGTGCATTGTTCCAAGTGTCAAGGATTACCAAAAGGGATTCAACCTCGTGCTTTATCATGTGTTGATACCTAGATTGATTTGAATTTTTGCATCACCACTTTGTGTACTCTTTCTTGCAAGTTATGTGGTTAGTGTTGATCTTACATATGCATGCCATTAAATGTTGGAGACTAATTGTCATCCTTGTGCGCAAATGTTATAATTGGTAATGTGTATGCCTATGCTTGCATTGATGATTGCTTTGCTTGCAATTTGTTAAAATTCGCACTTTGGTTCTTGACTTGGAAATTGATTGAATTCTCTACTTCTTTTTCTTTTGGATGCCACGCCATCCCAACAAACTCTTTGTGATCAATATCACCCTCAAACTCTCTTCCCCTTTCTTCAAATCAATTCTTTTCCAAAGCTTTTTCCAAAGCTCAACTTTTCTCAAGTTGTTTTCATAAGACAATCAAATTCTTTCTAGGATCAATAACAAACCCTTTTGAAAGCTCATAAGGAGTCAAGTCGGACGTACGGCCAGTGTTGACTAGTGTCCTAAGATCGGAGTTGTACAACTCAAACATCTTGGGATACTTATGAGAATTAAAGCAAGTAGTTAACAACTTGAACCCTATTTCAAAAATGAGTAAGGAATCAAGTCGGATGGACATCCGAGTTGGTTAGCGTCTTAGGGTTAGCGAGCTGTACAGTTCGTGCGAGCCTAAGATACTTGCTCAAATAAAAGCAACCAACCTCACAACAAGTCTTTTCCTCAAATAATTCAAATCATTTTCAATAAGTAGGGGGCACGTCGTCTGTACAGGCGGGGATGTCTATGTTTTAGGGAGAGTGAGCTGTACAGTTCAAGCCCGAGAACCCCTGCAATAAAAAAAAAAACACCAACACACCAAAGTTCCTCGACACAGGAGAACTACGTAGCTTTGATTTCCTCATTGCATTTGAGGATACGTAGGAGCGGGCCACGTCCTGTCAAGCACCCTTTTCAAAAAATACCAAAAAAATCTTTCGTCAAGCACCCTTTTCAAAAAATACCAAAAAAAATCTTTCGTCAAGCACCCTTTTCAAAAAATACCAAAAAAAATCTTTCTTTTCCCCGTGTTCTTTCCAAACGCTTTTCTCAAATAAAAAAGAAAAACGAAAAGAAATAGAACGTCGTTTCAAATCAAACTTTGTCGAAACCACACATCAAATTAATGGTTCCCTTTCGGTAGAAAGGAGATGCGGGGTGCTTATACCTTCCCCGTGTCTAACCGACCCCCGAACCTACATCTCCTGATTTCGAAAAGACCACCCGCCTTGTATAAAAAGACGTTTTTTCAATGTTTTCGTCTAAAAACTAAAATATTGATGGCGGCTTCATTTATCTTCCACGTTGTACATCGAGAAATCGCTACCGGATTTCTCGGGGTGCAACAGGGATCAACTCATTTTTTTCATTCATGACGACAGTGGTCCCGCCCTTTTTAGGAACAACATGGACGGGACTCACCCAAGAACTATCTAAGATGGGATAAATAAGGCCGGCTTCAAGGAGCTTGACAACTTCTTATCTTATCACTTCTTTCATAGCTGGATTTAATCTTCTTTGTGGTTGTACCACCTGCTTATGATCTTCCTTCAAATCCTCAATGGACCAACCAATAGCACTCTTGTGCGCTTTCAAGATTCTGAGTAGCTTCTCGTCCCGCAGTTGGCTCAAGTTGGAGTTAATGATAGCGGGATACACATTCCCCTCACCAAGGAACACATATTTCAAATGGGAGGGTAATTGGTTGAGCTCAACAACAGGTGTTTTCTTCACTTCATCTTGGATGAATTTTTCTTGAATTTTCAATTCTTCCCACTTAGGAGGTGCATGGAGAAAGTAAGATGGGGAGGCATCTAACATAGCAATGGCTTCTTTTACCTCGGAATTACACCTTTCTTCAACCTCCTCATTTGATGACACGATAGCTTTCTCAAGAGGTAAGTAAGGAATTTGGTCTTGAAATTCCTTATCAATGATGGAATCAAGAACCTCAATTCGGTAGCACCCTTCCTTTCCCTTTGGATGCTCCACAGCCTTGAGCACATTAAAGGTCACAGCTTCATTTTGGACTTTCAATGTTAAAGTTCCATCCGCCACATCAATTATAGCTCTACCAGTAGCTAGAAAAGGTCTGGCCAAGATCAATGGGATGTCATTGTCTTCTTCCATGTCAAGAACCACAAAATTCACAGGAAAGATAAATTTGTCAATTTTCACAAGAACATCTTGAACTACACCATATGGATGCTTCACTGAACGATCAGCTAGATGCAAAGTCATCGTGGTGTTCTTTATCTGACCAATCCCCAGCTTTTTGAAAATGGATAGTGGCATTAAATTGATACTCGCCCCATAATCACACAGAGCTTTCCCAAAAGTTCTATCCCCAATAGTGCAAGGAATAGAGAAACTTCCGGGATCATTGAGTTTTTGTGGAAGCTTTCTTTGTAAGATTGCACTGCACTCCTCGGTGAGTATGACGATCGCCTCATCCACGATCCTCCTCTTTTTTGAAAGAATATCTTTCATGAACTTCGCATATGTGGGCATTTGTTCAAGAGCTTCTGCAAAAGGAATGTTGATTTGTAACTTTTTGAAAACATCTAGGATCCTCAATCTTTGAGGGAAAGGTAGCTTGATGATTGGCTTTGGAAGCTTAGACTCCTCTTGCACAGTAGGATCCTCTTGCACCTTAGAAGGTTCAACAACACCCGCTGAAGCTTTGTCACTAGACTCAGTGACATCTTCTGAGCTCTTTTTTTTCACAGCTTCAACCG
The DNA here is from genome assembly GCA_039519185.1 of Astragalus membranaceus. NCBI lineage: Eukaryota > Viridiplantae > Streptophyta > Magnoliopsida > Fabales > Fabaceae > Astragalus > Astragalus membranaceus. The sequence continues at coordinate 55,460,272 of CM076854.1, read as the reverse complement.
TTTTTCCACTCCTTGTGGTCACAACATTCACTGTTTCATTGCCCCTTGGATTAGGGACAGTGTCACTAGGAAGAGTTTCCCGGAGGTCTTTGAGCAATTTGCTTGGCCAATTGGCCCACTTGAGTCTCAAGATTTCTGATGGATGCCTCTTGATTTCTAGAGCTAGCTTCTTGATTTTTAAAACCAATCCTTGTCTCCTCCATGAATGAAGAAGTTTTTGTAGCTAGTTTCTCAATGGCTATCTCCCAATCTGCTTTCTTCTGAGGAGCATTTTGGCTTTGCCCTTGATCCTTCCAAGAGAAATTTGGATGATTCCTCCACCCCGGATTTTAGGTGTTGGAAAATGGATTATTTTTGACAAAAAATATCTACTCTTGGACTGTTAGGGGAAGTTCACAATCCGTATTAGAATGTGGACCTTTACAGTAGTCACACTTCAACTTTAGAGCAGAATGGTGTTTCACAAAATTCAACTTTAGAGATTCCATTCCCTTTTTCAGTTCCTCCAATTGTTGAGTTATTATCTTTTGTTGAGCCAACCCGGTAGTCAGAGCATCTAAGTCAAGAAGACCTCTTATAGATGTACCTCCTCTCTCATGAGCCGCCAAGTAATCATTTGAAACCATAGCTTCAATTATTTGTCTTTCTTCTATCACGGTCTTGAAATTTAAAGAACCACCTGCTGACGCATCAAGTATCATCTTGGCATTCGGTCTCAACCCAGTACAAAAGTTTTGCATCTGTTGATGATCATCAAAACCACGATTCAGGCTAGCCATCAGTGTGATTTTGAATCTTTTGTAAGGCTCATAAAGTGACTCACCCTCTTTTTGCTCAAAACCGTTGATTTCTCCCCTCTTCTTAATGAACATGGAAGGGGGGAAAAATTGTTCAAGGAACTTGTCTTCAAGATCATTCCAAGTGGTGATACTACCTTCAGGTTGTGAATCAAACCACTCTTTGGCTTCATCCTTCAGAGAGAATGGAAAAAGCCTCAATTTCTTAGCTTCATCAGTATTACCATCCACTTTCACTGTTTCACATAGTTGTGAAAAATTGGTGAGATGCTTGTTTGCTTCTTCACATGGTCTTCCACCAAATTGCATCTCCCTCAATTCACGGAACAGTCCAGGATTGATGAGCAATCGGTAATGTTTGCCTGTTTCTGTCACGATTTCCATAATCACCAAGAGTGCGTCTAACCGGAGGGTCGGCCATCTCTTGAATCACAGGAACCTCACACACAGTCTCTTCTTCTCTTACTGCCTCTCTTTCTCTCAGTATCCTCTCTTTTGCAGGCTTTCGAATTACTTTAGCAGTCTTACTAGTGAAAAACAGAAATCTCAAACAAGCGTCAAATCAAAATGTGTAAAATAAGGTATAAAGTAATAAAAAACAAAACTAACAACAAACTAAAATATATACGGGTTCGAATTACTAGTTGCCTTCAAATTTACTAGTAAATGTAATTTCGATCCCCGGCAACGGCGCCAAAAACGGGATGGCGGAATTGGCAAGTGTACCAAATCGTCGCAAGTAATAATAAAATGGTAAGACCGAATGTTGTAACACCCTTTTCTACCCAGCATTTCTTAATAAAAATATCAGAGTTTCCAACGGCAAAAGAGTGTCACATTTTTCGACTTGAAAATCGCCGTGAAATCATACTTCAAGAATAATTAACTTTCATTAAAAATGCAGCGAAAAATCAATGAGTTAAACTCGGCAGCAATAACCTCAAGCGGTTCGTAACATCACTAGTCATAAAAACATAGTTCGAAAACTCAACAACGATAAACAATGAAAATAACACAAAGAGCGTCCCCCCGAGTGCTACGTATCAAAGCAGAAGACACCAGACCATATGAAGGTACTCAGCCTTCACGCGTTATCACCTGCACGTTACCAACATAGGGGTAACATTCAAACAGAAGGGGTGAGATATCACTCTACATAATGGATAATATGAAAAGCATTATATAATCAGTCAGGTCATCGTAATCATCATATCACCCACAATGACCCGCATCATGACAATAACGACAACAGCGACACACAACAACGGCAACAATATTTACATCAACAACTCGCCACTCGGGCACTCAATCACAACCGGCACTCAGCCTTGGCATGCAGCCTACAACAAACCGGCACTCAGCCTTGGCAAGCAGCCTACAACAAACCGGCACTCAGCCTTGGCACGCAGCCTACAACAAACCGGCACTCAGCCTCGGCACGCGGCCTACAAAAACAAACAACACTGGCCATTGGCCCACAACGACAAATCCATGCCTACAAATATGGGCAATTCACCGACCAAGGGACCAACATTGTCCATCACTAGCATAGCAACAACATCACAACATCACAACATCAATGGGCGCTATGGCGCCGACAACCCACACCAACAAACTTAGGCACTAGAGGCACTAACGATATCACAACAAACTTAGACACTAAGGGCACCAACAATCTTTCCAAAACGACGCTTTTCCAAAATACTCGAGACACCAAAACACCCAAAAGAACACCATTTACAATACCTAAGACCAACATCGGACAAAGGGTTCACATTGCCTTAAAATTAGAATATTCAGTTAGGCCTCTGAATAAGCTTTCCAAAACATCTTGAAATGCCTCAATCGGACTTCCGAGTCAAAAGTTATTTCGAAAACAATTTAGGAGAAAAACTAAGACATCCTGAAAATGGCGCCCAGGAGCAGGGATCCAGGCGCAGGAACTGGCGCAGGAACTGGCGCAGGATTTGGCGCCCAGCAACAAGGAACCTGGCGCCCAGTGAGGCGCCTAGAGAGCCAACGCCAAAGCAAATAGAAACACGCATAAAATAACTCCTAGGGGGAAACCAAGCGTCAGAACAACAACAACAACCCACCAAAACGAAAAGAGCATGGCGCCCATGGATAGGGATCCGAAAACAGCAACACAACACAGAAGGGCAACACAGTACAGAATTCGGCTCCTAGGGACAGGGAACCAACCAGAATGACACAACAGTGAACAATTCGCCCAGGAGCAAGGACCATTCAACAACATACAATAAGACATTAGGTTCTGGGCGCATGGGGCGCCAGAACCAGCGACACACGCGCGGGGACAAGTGCATGGGCGCCTAGGGAGCCTTCCCCAGAACCACCGGAACAGCAAGGAGCAAAACTGGAAACGCTTAGAATCAATAGGTAAGGCTTCTAGGGGCAGGGCGCCTTCAACCAGGCACGAAACAAAAGTTTGACATGGCGCCCAGCCATGGGGATCCAAACCCAGCAACATAAAAACACAACAATGGCGCCTAAGGCGCCTAGGAACCATTCTTTTGGTTTCTCGTCAATTAAATCACCAATATAAACATTAATTACCATAATCATCACCATTTATCATCAATCAAAAACACTATCAAAACATTAATCAAACACTTGGCATACGATCATGAATTTTCAACAACAACTCATCATATGTTCAAGGCTTATTCCAATCATCATAAATCAAACACAATTTCAGACCTATGGCAATATAATGCCTACCCCATACATAACCCCCTTCATATAAACCCATTAGAAAAAGGAACCCCACCGTTACCTTCTAGAAGAATTCGAAATCCCTTTAGCCTTAGAACCTTGGAGCCCTAGTTTTTTCCTTCTCTCTCTCTTGTTCTTGGTTCACACCTCTTCTCCTTTCTTTTCCTCTAAGAGTCGTCGCACTCTCCTCTCCCTTCTCACGCAAATCCTTCCTCTTTTTTTTTTTCTAAACATGAATGAAACTCTAATTACTAAACCCTTCTCATGACTTACCACTCCTTTGGGCTTTTTCTTCTTACTAACTAATTCGAATACCATGGTGGGCTTATCCACCTCACTTAATTATTTTCTAACCCCTCTATGGACCAACCCACCCACAACACCACACGTCTATTTTATTATTATATTTAACACACAATTTCTAATATAATTAATCAAATAAGTACACTAATAAATATTTAATTAATTTTTTGGGGTGTTACAAATGTCGAACTCAAGGATCGAATGAAAATACCAATAAATGTTAACAACAACTAAACGAATACAAATGAACCGAAGTTTGAGTGATATTGTAAAGTAACGAGAACTTTTATAGTAGAGACAATAAAATGTTTTTGTATTTTTAATAAAGAACGAAGAATGTGAAGTTTACGAGATGATAAAAGAAGTTAGGGATGAACTTCCATTGGTTTCACACTATTTCAAACTAATTTAATAGAGAAAATAACCCTCTCTTTCAGTTTGTTATCAAACCCACAACATTAATTAATCCCTAATTCCTTAGGTAATTAATCCTTTGTTCACAACTAAAAACCCTAATTCCTTAGGTGATTATAGATGACAACAAGCATTAGAATCAAGGGTTTGTGTAGCACCCCTTTTCTACCCCATCATTTATACGTCATTTATCAGAGTAATTCTTTTTCGCAAACATTAATTCAACTGATAGAAAAGAAATGCCACATCGTCATTAACAAAACTCATCAATTTCACCCATCAAGGTTTGTGCAACAAGGCACCCGTCATGAATGTTAAACTCCAAAAATCACATCACAGCGGAATAAAACAATAACTCACTAATACCACTCAAACACGTCTCACATCATCGACATAATCATTAAACAACTAGTTAATTAATTAACAAATTCCAACCACGCCCCCTAGGTGCCACAGTATCAGAGAGAGACTCGACAGACATCCCAACAGCTATTAAAGAAGGCAGCAGGACCTTCACTCGCGGTTACCTGCAGCGTTGCCACAATAGAGCAACATTCCAAGCAGAAGGGGTGAGAATTTCAACAAAACATAATTAGGCACATAATAGAGTAATGTGAACAAAACAGTCATACAACATCGTCATCACCACCAACATCATCGTCACTGAACACTAACTCAAATCACAATTTTTACCACAAGTCATAAATCATGAATGTGCATGGAAAAGCAACCCACGCCTGGGTATATGCATGATGGTACCATTCTCGTCATAATTAAGCCACTATGGGCACATCATCACTGTTTTACGTCAATAAGAGGCCGAAGCCTATTCGTCATAATATGCACATGCTATGAGACACTATGGACACATTGTCATACCCCAATTTTGTCCGGCTTAGGTCCAAACCCTAATTTTCCACACAAAAAGAAAAAATATAAAAAAATAACTTATGCATTGCATTTTTGGCCCTAGAAATCACTCCAAAGTTTTTGAAATCATTTTTAGGGTTAGAATGCACTTTTGGGAAATTAGGGTTTTTAGGGTCAAAAAGGGCATTTTGGTCATTTCTCACAAAAGGGTCTATAAAAATAATTTTTGCATGAAAATATTTTTCAATAAGCCTCATGCATAAAAATAATTTTTTTTAGAAGGTATAAAATTGATTTTATCATGCATATAATGTATTCTTGATGAATAAGGAAATAATCGATTACATCATATCCTTCCTTCAAGCAAATAATCGATTATTCCACTCCTTTCAGTCAGGAGCATAATCGATTATTCACTTCCTTCCTTACAGGCCAATAATCGATTATGTCACCTAATTTGGAAAGTGCCTAATCGATTTACTCAGGCTCCTAATCGATTATCTACCTGAAATCTTCTGAGCTCCTAATCGATTATCCCACTTTTAACTACACACCATAATCGATTATCACCTCTTTTGGAAAGTTTCTAATCGATTACTCAAGGCTCATAATCGATTATCATTGTCAAACATCCTGAGCCAATAATCGATTAACATACACCAAGTGTTTTTAACATAATCGATTATCATGCTTCCTAAAATAGATCAAATCTGATTTCCTATAAATAGGACGTTCATTTCTCATTTCCAGGAGACGGATTTCACACGGATTTTCATCACAATTTCACAACTTCTCTCTACACGGACACTTTTCAGGAGATCTGAGGAGAATTGCTCCACACGCATTTTCACGAGATCAGAGAAAAAACTAATTTTTCGAAATCTCTCACATAAAAAAAAACTCTTATACGCTTTATTTTTTCGCTCTATTCGTTCCGTTGGTCCGTCAGAGTCGATCTTCTGCAAGAGTTAGTCGGGGTTTGCGTTCTTCAGATCTATAATATCTGTCTTCATCAGAGGTATTTCAGTCTTTTAATTTGTTAATATTTAGTTATTGTGATCCATGTGATTTAACTTAGCTATAGCGCTTATCTACTCGTTCTTGTATATTATCGTCCGTTGCTGATGACGAACCATATGATTCCCACTGATGCCTAGTGCATCATGTTCTAAGTGGTGAAGATGGTCTCGGGTGATTCAGCTTGCCACTTTCAAACCCCTTTCAAAAACATCTTTTAGAACTACGTCGCTTTGATTCCCGTTTGGGATACGTAGGAGCGAGCCACGTTCTCGTCAAGCGCATCAAATAAAAATTCTTTTCATCCCCATAAACAAATTATTTTCATAAAAACAAACAAAAAAGAATCATTTTCAAACCCATTGTTGCTAGTAGCTCATCAGAGCCTCTGTTCGTTTAGCTATTAGTGACAATGTCCTTTTCTCCTAAAAAATAATAAACGATGATCCATCATAACCTTTGTTAGTTTGATCATCGTGCGAATCAATCTCTTTCGAAAATCATTTTCAAAAACATAATAAAAACAAGTTGTTATCAATAGTCCATCAGAACCTTTGTTCGTTTGACTAGCGGTACAACTCTTTTTGAGCATTTAGCAGTGATTCATCATAGCCTCTGCTAGTTTAATCATTTGCTAATGCTCGTCCTATTTCAAAAAACTCACTAAAAAAGATAAAAACAAAAACTTTTCAAAAAGAACCAAGAACTACGTAGCTTTGAATTCTCCATCGCACCGGGAGATACGTAGGAGCGGGCCATGTCCCGTCAAGCACTTTTTTTCTAAAAACCCTTTTTTCCCCCCTTCTCACCTAAAATAAAATTTTCATTAAAGATTTCCCATTCATCTCCGAATAAGAAATAAATAGGCAAATCTAGGTATTTTTCAAATCAAACGTTAAAACCACACATTTAATTAGAGGTTCCCTTTCGGTAGAAAGGACGTGCGCGGTGCTAACACCTTCCTCGCACGTAATCGACCCCCGAACCCATATCTCTAGTTTCAAAAGACCATTCGCCTTGTTCAAAAGACCTTTTTTCAATGTTTTGGTCTTAAAATTAAAATATTGGTGGCGGCTCCAAAATTATTCCACGTTGTACATTGAGAAACCCCAAACCGGGGATTTTTCGGGGTGCAACAGCTGGCGACTCCACTGGGGACATTTTTTTAAGACGAGGGTCAAGCCTAACTAATTTAAATGTGTGGTTTAATGTATTGTTGATTCGATTAATACCTTGTTTGCCTTTCTTTCTTATCATTGATTGTAGGCATATGCATTTGTCTTCTTTGTTATTCCCTTCTTTTAATCCTTTTCGTTTTATGTGTTTATGCTCATGCATTCTTCCAACCCCCATGTTCCCTTCTTTCTTTGCTCCTTTTCTTCAAGGTAAGCTCATGCATTTCTCCCCAATTCTATCATGTCCCTTCTTCTCAGCTCCCTTTCTAAAGTAAGTAATGTGTTCGTTGTTGGTACCCTAGGCTAGTTGTATTTGAATGATATTGAACCCTAGGGTAGACGACATGCTATTGTCTGGACTGTCTGGATTCTCATTTGCAGGTGGGGTAGTGTTAGGGAAAATGCCCTTCACACACACTACACTTATACCCTGTGACTATGTGGGACCATAACCCAGGTCTGCAAAAACTTAAGAGAGTGGATTCGAGTAGTGAGAGCCCATCAGGACCTTTGTCCGTTTGGCTACTTGCGAAAGTTTCAACCAGAGTTGTGCTCTTTCATGATGCCTCACACCTAGCAGTTTGCTGCATTTGTGGGAAATTTTGTGAAAGGGACTGTAGCCCTGGTGGCCTTGTGAGGAAGTGAATAGAGCTACACGGAAGGATTACCCTTTTAATTGCCCTAGATCATAGGTCTTACCTCTTTTTAGGTCACAAGGGCTTTTCCAAATTGTGTGTGCATTATTGCATCTAGTGTAGTTCACTCCCGCCAACATTTTTTGAAAAAACAACAAAATCAACCAAAAAAGAATATATTTTTCCTTCTCTTTCATGAATACCTATGTGAGGTGGCATATAGGGTATACTGCCCTAAAATTTCAAAACCCCCACCTGCAAATGTCTGTCTTTATAACAAGCATCCTCATCACCCGCATTTTACATCATAACAGCATGCATTCCATAAGCAAAATTCTGAAAAATTCATACCGCATTCATTTACTTGCATTCATATTACATCTCATTTGCATTCTGCTTGCTGGGGATCACTAAATAGTGTACCGTCTTGTCATATGTGCATCAGAATAGAATCGAATAGCAAGGCTTCACTTACTTCTCGCTTCCCAGTTATGAAGAAGGTTGAGTTGCTATTTCGATTCCTCGTTTACTTCACTTCCTAGATCAAAAACAAAAAGCTTATGCGCTTGTGACAAGATAAGGCACCTGTAGTTCCCGGCATCAAGTAAACATTGTACATACATTCATACATCCATTCATACATTTATTTTGATTCTTATGTAATAAAAATCTAAACAAACAGATGAAAGGTAAGCTGGTTCACCAACACCGATACTCCACCCGTCTGCAATCAAGGTTTATGGCTAGTAATCGGAATCTTAAGAATAAGGGCCGCCGGAGCCAGGAGGAGTTAGTTGCAGAGGTTCTTAATCCTGAGCAGCTGGATCGGGAGAGTCAAGCTCCAAAGACTAAAGCTGAAGAAGCACATATAACCGAAGAAATGAGTATGCTGCAGAGGGGTGAGGCCGCTGTTGGGGCTATCGCTGTTGAAAATCCTGGAGGAGTTGTTACTTTCATTCCTCCTAAATTCAAAGTACCTGACTTTGATAAATATCGCGGCACTGGGTGTCCATCTAACCATCTGAAGATGTATGTTAGGAAGATGGCAGCTTATGCCCATGATGATAAAGTGTTGATCAATTTCTTTCCAAACAGTCTGACTGGAGCGTCTCTAGACTGGTATATGCAGCTGCCATCCTCCGATGTTCATAGTTGGAAGAATCTCTTTAAAGCATTTCTGAAGTACTACCAGCATAACTTGGACCCAGCTCCAGACCGGTCTCAGTTACAGTTTATGAGCAAGAAAGATCGTGAGTCTTTTGAGGAATATGCCCAGCGGTGGAGAAGTGTAGCTGCACAAGTGAAGCCCCCGTTGACTGAGAAGGAAATAGTGTCTATGTTCATGGATACCCTCCCAGCTGTTTTCTACAAACGTCTGATCGGAAGGGGACCTTCAAGCTTCTCAGATGTGGTCAGAGTAGGGGCAAGACTCGAAGTTGAGATAAAAAGAGGAAGAGTCCCCTGCCATCCTATTGGCGCCAACAATGCTATAGGGGAACGAAGAAAGTCGCGTCCGTTTGACTCCATCCCCATGCCATACACAGATCTCTTTAACTGCCTCATCACAAGCAAGCTCATTACCACAAGACCAATGAAACCCGTCCGACCACCATATTTCAGAGGATACAACCCTAACAGCACCTGTGCCTTCCATGAGGGAGCGGTGGGGCATGTCATGGAGAACTGTAAAGCCTTCAAGCATGCAGTGCAAGACTTGGTAGATGCTGATCGGATCTCGTTTAAGCAGAATAGCTCGAATACAACAACCAATCCACGGCCAGGCCTTGAAAAGTCGGCCGCCAATGCAATTGAAAGCTCTGTTGGGCGGGTGATAAGAAGTGCTGAGAAGGTTAAGACTCCCTTAGAGGTTCTTCATGCAGAGCTGTGCAAATTCGGAGTTATCAAGGGAGGTTGCACTCAGAAAGGAATCTATGTTGATGTCAATTGTACTGGGGCATGCGAGGCCTTCAAGACAGTTTTGCAAGACCTATTAGATCGTCATACGACCCAAATAGGTGTGCAAGAGTACAAGGATGGGCATGGGTTAGGATATCGGCCCACTCAAGCTGACAAAAAGAGAATGGCTAAGGAAAAACAAGAAAAGAGGTCAGCTAAGCTTCAAAGGCGGGAACCAAACTTGCAGGAGGTTCCTATTTATGATTCCTTCCTGAGCATTCCTGTTTGTGATATCCGCCAGAGCTTCGTGAGTGCTGGGTTGCTTGATCACAACCAAATTGCTGCCATTGGTAATGGATCCGAAGCTGAAGAAAGTGAGACTGGTCTGGTTCGTCGCTGCCTTGCCAGAGAAAGTTGAAGAAAGGGGAAGCTGCTGCCTTTATTGTGACTTTTAAATTCAATATGATCATTGTAATGCAACTCTGTGGTTCTGCCCAAGGTCATAGAGCAAGTTGTTAGGGGCAATCATGTTTTTATTTTCAGAATCATCATCATTAATAAAAACGTTGTTTTTGAATTCCAATCAATAAAAATCAATTCCTTTTCATTTCGTGTGTCTTTTCCTTGCATTATTATTGCTTGTTTGTTTGTTTCGCCTTTCATTCTGCTTTTTCGCCTCAGTAAAAAGCGGATCCACGGCAATTGTTTCTCAAAATAACAGTGCCAACAGTCCATATTTTGACTTTGATCACCTTATCAATCAAGCAGAGTGGGACGTTGAGAAAGACCGGGAAAATCCTCCAGAAGGTTAATGAAGCAAGGAGAAAGAGTTATTCAGCATCACAGGGAATCCACTGAAGTGATCAACTTGGGAACCGCTGAGAACAAGAAAGAGGTCAGGATGGGTACTTCAATAAAGGAAAATTAGAGCTCAAAAGGGAAATAAAGAAGAAGGGCAAGTACATGAAAATAAGTGAACTATTGTCCCAGAGTTAATTCTTGAGGAAATAAGCAATCATGATTTGAAATGAAGTCAGACTACCATTCCATACCCAAAAACAAAATCCTCTCTTAACCCATCTTAAGCCAAGAAAAAGCCAAAAATCCAAAAGTCACCTTAGACAAGGATCACCTCGAATTAAAAAACAGTGCATCGTTCTTTATCAGCTCACCCAAGCTCAAGAAAAAGAAGAAGTCAAAGAAGGAAAAATCATTCAAAAAGGAAAATCCCAAAACCAAAAGAAAAATACAAAAGAAATAGTGAGTTGATACATGTTACCACAAAACCCAAGAGATCCTCGTCTCAATAAACCTTCAAACATTTCCATGCACCCCTCCTCTCATAAACCGCAAACACTCTCCTTTGACCTCGACAGCCCGCCCTCCATAAACCCTTAGCCAGGAATAAAACCTCCTAATACCTCATCAAGCCAGTTAACCGTCATAAATCATCGATCAACAGCCAACACCAAATAAACACCATCCTGCCATTAGCCCCAAATACTTCATTAAGCTTACTCATCTCTCCTCCACAAAACACCACAATCCCGAAAGGTCCATCCCGATCAATGATTGATTGCTGTTGTTTTCTCAAGGTTTTAGCTCAAGGACAAGTAAATTCATTTGTTTACCATGTGCCAAGTGGGGCAATTCTGTCGCTCTTCACCCCTCCTACAACTGGGGAAATTGACCCTACACCTATCTCATCCCTTGTCGCACTCACATTCATTGAAATCATACAGGGGCAACCCCCTTTCTTCTCTAGTGAATGGGTCAGAAGCAGTTCTTCTCATCAAGGTTGAAACACCCTCTCTACAAGTAGTCATGGAGGCCAGGTTAGAAGAAGCAAAATGGATCCAAGCTCGTCTAGATCAACTGAAAAGAATTGCTGCCCTGCGCCATGGCCAGTTGTACCAACAAAAGATGAAGGCAGCTTTCGGCAAGCAAGTCCGCCTTCGAGAATTCGGCGTTGGAGACCCTGTACTCAAAAAGATCCTACCTATCCGGACTGACTCCGTGAGAAGTTGAGGCCCACTTATGACGGTCCATGTGAAGTCAAGAAAGCTTTTTCCAGAGGAGCGCCGATACTCATAAACATAGACGGCGAAGATCTCAGGAATCCAGTCAATTCAGATCAAGTGAAGAAGTATTATGCCTAAAAGAAATAGATGAAAAAAGAGAAAGACAAGCCAAGTAAGAATTAGCTCGCTAGGTTGAAAACCCGCAAAGGGCGACGTAGGCAAAATCAGAGCGACCCGGTGGATTGAAAACCCGCAAAGGGCGATCCAGGCAAAAATTAGGGTCTGAAAACTTAGGCATGAAAAGTAAAGAAAGGCATACAACTCTCCTACAAGCTTGGATGAGGGAGTGATCAAGGTCAAGGACATAGATGTTTGGCACTGTTCCACAGAGACAGACAGTCAGAATTCAGCTTCTCTCCTTTTTCGTGTCTTTTTACAGTTTAAACTTTCAAGTGTAATAAATAATCGGCGTAACTTCTTGTGCGACCGGTTTCCACATTAATAAAGTTCAAATTTCTCGTATCTGTTCACTCTTTTATTTTCTGCTTTTTCTGCTCAAAATAAACGTTTTATGATGATGATGGTCCTGAACTGTAAAACATGTGCATATATCATAGAGCATTGCAAATCATTACGAGATTCTTAAGAGTCCCGGGAGAAGGCAATTCCCCAAAATCAAGTCAATCATGCACAAGAGAGCAACTACATCCACGATTGCTTCAAACCAGCAAAGTCAAGACCAACATGCACTCGGCCCATGAGCCCCGCAAGTCCAACAGGTTCCTCAGTCTCGTGTCATGAGTGTCGCGGGTTGGCTGAACCAAGAAAAAAAAAAAAAGGGCAATAAACAAACACAGTCATGCATTACATTCATCATGCATAAAATCATGCATTTATCAGGCAGGAAAATAATAAGAGAAATTCAGGCATTTGCATTCATCATAAGAGAAAGAAAAAGAAAATAGCAATCATGGCATTTGCATCATGCATCTCATAGAAAAAACAAAACGAAGCCTTCCATTGCATACACTGGCATTCCATGCGGTCAAACCAGACCTTTGTGATCCATAAACCAGACCTTTGTGTCCTTAAACCAGACCTTTTAGGTCCATAAATCAGACCAATAAGCAGACACATATTGCTCCATAATTTAGCATTTCATCAAATAAACCAAGGCATTTCACAGCTCTCAAGCATTGCATTTGCATGCCCGCATTTCATAAATATCAAAAACATCCAGCATTGTATGCATCAGCGTCACATGCATCTATATAGCATACATCTGCATTACATTGGCATGACCGCATCTTGTGCATTCATCACATTCATCATTACACCAAAATCATAGCATTGCATGCACATGCATAACATGTCCATGCATAACATGTCCATGCATAACATGCCCTTGCATAACATACACTCATTGCATGTCCATGCATAACATGCCCTTGCATAACATGCACATGCATAACATGCCATTGCATAACATGCACTCATAACATGCACTCATAACATGCACTCATTGCATGCACATGCATAACATGCACTCATAACATGCACTCATACTCCATGCACCATTCCTTGCATCAACTAACGTATGCAGGTACCTCAATCCAATACAGCAGCATCGGTCATTTCAAATCGACCAATCAACTGAATTTGTGAGCCCTCTGTGCTCCCTCCTGAGCCCTTTGTGCTCCCTCCTGAGCCCTCTGTGCTCCCTCCTGAGCCCTCTGTGCTCATCCTGAGCCCTCTGTGCTCATCCTGAGCCCTTTGTGCTCCCTCCTGAGCCCTCTGTGCTCACCCTGAGCCCTCTGTGCTCCCTCCTGAGCCCTCTGTGCTCATCCTGAGCCCTCTGTGCTCATCCTGAGCCCTCTGTGCTCCCTCCTGAGCCCTCTGTGCTCACCCTGAGCCCTCTGTGCTCCCTCCTGAGCCCTCTGTGCTCATCCTGAGCCCTCTGTGCTCCCTCCTGAGCCCTCTGTGCTCATCCTGAGCCCTCTGTGCTCATCCTGAGCCCTCTGTGCTCCCTCCTGAGCCCTCTGTGCTCACCCTGAGCCCTCTGTGCTCCCTCCTGAGCCCTCTGTGCTCATCCTGAGCCCTCTCTGCTCCCTCCTGAGCCCTCGGTGCTCACCCTGAGCCCTCTTTGCTCCCTCCTGAGCCCTCTGTGCTCACCCTGAGCCCTCTGTGCTCCCTCCTGAGCCCTCTGCTCATCCTGAGCCCTCTGTGCTCATCCTGAGCCCTCTGTGCTCATCCTGAGCCCTCTGTGCTCATCCTGAGCCCTCTGTGCTCCCTCCTGAGCCCTCTGTGCTCATCCTCAGCCCCCAGTGCTCCTTCCTTACTGTTTTCTTTACCGCATTCTTTACCGCCTTATTTCCTGTTTCTGCATGCCAAGTGCCCTTTTTACTTTTCTGTTTGCACGCCAAGTGCCCATTTTACTATTCTGTCTGCTTTAGTTGAATATTTCAATCAGTCAACCAACAGGATTCGTGAATCCCTTCAGGACCCAAGTGTCCCTTCAAAAACAGACTTCACCTCGTATTCGAGCTGCGGGTAAGTCCTTCAGACCCCGAGTGGTCCTTCAGACTAGTTGTGTCAGCCTAAGACACAATGGACGTCCTTCAGAGTCAGCATATCAGTTCCGGAGCTGATCTTGACCCATCATGGCCGCTCGAAGGGCCCCCTCAGACCGTTTTACTAGTACCATAGCTAGTAGCGCTCCTTCAGACCACGATAGTCCTTCAATTAAGGCCTAGGCAGCCTTCCAGACCCTGAGTGGTCCTTCAGAGCCTTAGTGCTCCTACAGACCCTGAGCGGTCCTTCAGAGCCTTAGTGCTCCTTCAGATCCCGAGTGGTCCATCATTTTCTTTCCCTCGGTTAATACGCCAAGTGTTAGCCGTTCCCCGTCTGTTCTCAAGCCCATCTATTCAAAAAATATAGAAAAAGAAAAAGAGGAAAATTCGGGTTTACCCAAGTGGACAAAATCGGTATAATTTCTGAATTCTTTATCTTCATTTTGCCTTGGAATATGTTTCGGCCAATTCATATTCCTCGTTAAAATTCAGATAAAGAGGGGCAGCTGTCATACCCCAATTTTGTCCGGCTTAGGTCCAAACCCTAATTTTCCACACAAAAAGAAAAAATATAAAAAATAACTTATGCATTGCATTTTTGGCCCTAGAAATCACTCCAAAGTTTTTGAAATCATTTTTAGGGTTAGAATGCACTTTTGGGAAATTAGGGTTTTTAGGGTCAAAAAGGGCATTTTGGTCATTTCTCACAAAAGGGTCTATAAAAATAATTTTTGCATGAAAATATTTTTCAATAAGCCTCATGCATAAAAATAAATTTTTTTAGAAGGTATAAAATTGATTTTATCATGCATATAATGTATTCTTGATGAATAAGGAAATAATCGATTACATCATATCCTTCCTTCAAGCAAATAATCGATTATTCCACTCCTTTCAGTCAGGAGCATAATCGATTATTCACTTCCTTCCTTACAGGCCAATAATCGATTATGTCACCTAATTTGGAAAGTGCCTAATCGATTTACTCAGGCTCCTAATCGATTATCTACCTGAAATATTTTGAGCTCCTAATCGATTATCCCACTTTTAACTACACACCATAATCGATTATCACCTCTTTTGGAAAGTTTCTAATCGATTACTCAAGGCTCATAATCGATTATCATTGTCAAACATCCTGAGCCAATAATCGATTAACATACACCAAGTGTTTTTAACATAATCGATTATCATGCTTCCTAAAATAGATCAAATCTGATTTCCTATAAATAGGACGTTCATTTCTCATTTCCAGGAGACGGATTTCACACGGATTTTCATCACAAATTCACAACTTCTCTCTACACGGACACTTTTCAGGAGATCTGAGGAGAATTGCTCCACACGCATTTTCACGAGATCAGAGAAAAAACTCATTTTTCGAAATCTCTCACATAAAAAAAAAACTCTTATACGCTTTATTTTTTCGCTCTATTCGTTCCGTTGGTCCGTCAGAGTCGATCTTCTGCAAGAGTTAGTCGGGGTTTGCGTTCTTCAGATCTATAATATCTGTCTTCATCAGAGGTATTTCAGTCTTTTAATTTGTTAATATTTAGTTATTGTGATCCATGTGATTTAACTTAGCTATAGCGCTTATCTACTCGTTCTTGTATATTATCGTCCGTTGCTGATGACGAACCATATGATTCCCACTCATGCCTAGTGCATCATGTTCTAAGTGGTGAAGATGGTCTCGGGTGATTCAGCTTGCCACTTTCAAACCCCTTTCAAAAACATCTTTTAGAACTACGTCGCTTTGATTCCCGTTTGGGATACGTAGGAGCGAGCCACGTTCTCGTCAAGCGCATCAAATAAAAATTCTTTTCATCCCCATAAACAAATTATTTTCATAAAAACAAACAAAAAAGAATCATTTTCAAACCCATTGTTGCTAGTAGCTCATCAGAGCCTCTGTTCGTTTAGCTATTAGTGACAATGTCCTTTTCTCCTAAAAAATAAAAAACGATGATCCATCATAACCTTTGTTAGTTTGATCATCGTGCGAATCAATCTCTTTCGAAAATCATTTTCAAAAACATAATAAAAACAAGTTGTTATCAATAGTCCATCAGAACCTTTGTTCGTTTGACTAGCGGTACAACTCTTTTTGAGCATTTAGCAGTGATTCATCATAGCCTCTGCTAGTTTAATCATTTGCTAATGCTCGTCCTATTTCAAAAAACTCACTAAAAAAGATAAAAACAAAAACTTTTCAAAAAGAACCAAGAACTACGTAGCTTTGAATTCTCCATCGCACCGGGAGATACGTAGGAGCGGGCCATGTCCCGTCAAGCACTTTTTTTCTAAAAACCCCTTTTTCCCCCCTTCTGACCTAAAATAAAATTTTCATTAAAGATTTCCCATTCATCTCCGAATAAGAAATAAATAGGCAAATCTAGGTATTTTTCAAATCAAACGTTAAAACCACACATTTAATTAGAGGTTCCCTTTCGGTAGAAAGGACGTGCGCGGTGCTAACACCTTCCTCGCACGTAATCGACCCCCGAACCCATATCTCTAGTTTCAAAAGACCATTCGCCTTGTTCAAAAGACCTTTTTTCAATGTTTTGGTCTTAAAATTAAAATATTGGTGGCGGCTCCAAAATTATTCAACGTTGTACATTGAGAAACCCCAAACCGGGGATTTTTTGGGGTGCAACACACATGTGCCACACCAAATCACTCACCTGGAGTCCTCGTCATCGTCGTCATAAAAACACTCATAGAGTGTACTCGTCATAATCATCACAATTATATCACATCATCGTCATAAACATCACATTTAAATTGAGAAAAACAGCACCTTAACATTTAAGGAAACAGCAGCAAAAACAGCCTAAAAACGGCAACATTATTTGATTAAAAGAGCAACAGCAAGAGGGTAAAAACAACAACAGCAAAGGCCAAAAACAACAACAAAACGAAGTGGAAAACAGTAGCCTTTTTAGCGCACAACAGCAGCAAAACAGAGTGGAAAACAGTGGCATTTTTACTCGCATACAGCCTCAAAATAGCACCCTTACAACATAAAAACAGCATCTCATTTTTTTTTTTTTTTTGTAAAACAGCGACCCATTTATTTTATAAATACAGCAGCTCATATATCTAATTAAAACAGCAAGGCAGCAACTTAATTTATGGAAACAGCAGCATTTTTATGTTTAAAATATTATTTCCGGACTCTCGGTAAAATTCCGGCACAGGCATAAAATTTTTGGCGCACAGGGCAGCGCACAAGGCGCGCCCAGCACTACGCAACACACGCACCAGGCGCGCCCAGAGGCAGCGCCCAGCACCACGCGCACAGCAGCGCCACACACACACACCCCCAGGCGCACAATGGCGCCACATCAACACCCACCGGGACAACTCCAAAATGACACGTGGAAAAATAAAACCACTCGAGCCAAAATGTTTAAAATTGAATTGGGCACGCGAATGCAAAAGATGGCGCGGTAAAATATGCCCAGAACTCGAAGTTTCACCCAAAACACCCCACATGCGCACACAATGGCGCCACAGCAACACCCACCGGGACAACTCCAAAATGACACGTGAAAAAATAAAACTACTAGAGCCAAAATGTTTAAAATTGAATTTGGGCACGCGAATGCAAAAGATGGCGCGGTAAAATATGCCCAGAACTCGAAGTTTCACCCAAAACACCCCACATGCGCACCCAATGGTCATTTCATCGAATAGTTTACATGCAGCAGAATTTCTTTTACACCAAAATCAGCATGATCACATCATAATTCCTTCCCAACCATCATCAAACATCACACGCACGAAATTACACATAACAACATCAACAATTCATCAAACAACATCATAATTTATTCAATTCTTCATCAATTTTACACATATTCACCTCAAATCCACATCAACATCAAAAACCCCACAAAACCCATCACATACTCAATTATATTAAATCGAAATGCTCACCCTTACCTCTTAAACGTAGGCTCCGTAGAAGACGATTGAAAGCACCAACGAGTAACTACAGCAACACAACGAGCAAAGCCTTGAACTTGCGCAACTCTTCTTCTTCCCTCTTCTCTTCGCGCCGCTCCTCCTTCTTCTCACTCTCTCAATTCGCAACTCTCTCTAGGTTTTGCGCAAATGAGAGTGTTTTTGCCCTTTTTGGGTTTAAGCTGTGGGCCTTCCCCGCTCTGGGCTCACATCTACACCACCTCCTCCACTCCTTTCACCTCCTACGCACATAAAATAATATTCTTCTTAATTAATTTATATTGCGCCTCCAATAATGTAAATAATTAATTTAACTAATTAATTAAATAAATTTTTGGGGCGTTACAACTCTCCCCCACTTAGGATTTTTCGTCCTCGAAAACATACCTGATTCAAACAACTCCGGATACGACTCTCGCATCTTATCCTCCAGTTCCCATGTCAGGCTTTCACCAGCTGCTCCAAACCAAACAACCTTCACCAGATTGATCTCCTTACCTCGTAAGGTCTTCACCTCACGATCCTCAATTCGTACAGGCATAGTCTCCACAGTGAGATTATCCCGCACCTCCACATCGTCCGGTTGAATCACATGAGACGGATCCGCAATATACTACCGAAGCTACGACACGTAAAACACGTCGTGCAAGTTCGAAAGATTAGGTGGCAAGGCCACCCGATATGCAACACTTCCAACTCTTTCCGTAATCTGATACGGCCCAATGAAACGAGGAGTCAACTTCTTCGATTTTCAACACACGCCCAACACCAGTCATAGGTGTGACCCTCAGGAACACGTGGTCACCCGCTTCAAATTCTAAATCTTTCCTTCTCTTATCATGGTAGCTCTTCTGTCTACTCTGCGACGCTTCCATTTTCTCCCGGATCACCTTCACTTTCTCAGTAGTTTCTCTGACTAGCTCAGGTCGAAGTACTAAACTTTCCCCAGTCTCATACCAACATACCGGAGTCCTACACCTCTGACCATACAACGCCTCAAACGGCGCCATCCCGATACTGGAATGATAACTGTTGTTGTAGGTAAACTCGATCAATGGAAGATGAGTATCCCACGCACCTCCCTGCTCTAGAACACATGACCTCAACAGATCTTCCAACGATTGAATCGTCCTCTCTGTCTGCCCATCAGTTTGAGGATGATAAGCTGAACTCAACCTCAATTTCGAACCCAACTCCTTCTGCAAACTACTCCAAAAGTCCGAAGTGAACCTTAGGTCTCTATCCGACACAATGCACAAAGGAACGCCATGCAGCTTCACAATCACCTGAATATAAATTTCTGCCAATCTCGACACCGGATACTTAATGCCGATAGGAATGAAATGAGCCGACTTCGTCAATCTATCCACAACCACCCAAATCGAATCATGCCCTCTCACCGTATTGGGTAACCCAGTCACGAAATCCATGGAAATAATATCCCACTTCCACTCTGGAACATTCAACGGTTGCATCATCCCCGCAGGCTTCTGATGCTCGACCTTCGATTTCTGACAGGTCAAACACGAATACACAAACTGCGCCACGTCGCGCTTCAACCCAGGCCACCAGAACATCTTTTTCACAGATACTGAAGGCCCTTGTGATCACTGAACACCTCAAATCTCGATCCATACAAGTAGTGTCTCCAGATTTTCAGCGCGAATACCACAGCAGCAAGTTCTAAGTCATGAGTAGGGTAATTCTTTTCATGAGTTCTCAACTGTCTCGACGCATAAGCGACCACTTTCCCATTCTGCATAAGCACACCACCCAAACCCATTTTGGAAGCATCACAATAAACCACAAACGGCTCAACCGGATTAGGCAGGGTCAACACTGCTGACGTAGTCAACCTCTTCTTCAACTCATTGAAACTCTCTTCACATCGGTCATCCCAAACAAAAGCCTTACCCTTGCAAGTCAATTGGGTCAACGGCAGAGCCAACTTTGAAAACCCCTCAATGAATCTTCTATAATAACCAGCTAATCCCAGGAAACTTCTTATCTCAGTAACTGACTTCGGGGACTCCCACTGCAACACTGCATCAACTTTAGAAGGGTCCACCGCAATCCCATCACTTGAAATCACATGACCGAGAAAACTGACTTCCTTCAACCAAAACTCACACTTGGACAACTTCGCATATAACTTTCGATCCCTCAGAATTTCCAACACCAACCTCAGATGTTCCGCATGCTCCTCTTCCGACTTAGAATAAGTTAGAATATCATCAATGAAAACCACCACAAACTTGTCCAGATACTCGCGAAAGATTTGGTTCATGTACCCCATGAATACCCCCGGCGCATTAGTCACACCGAAAGGCATTACGGAATACTCATAGTGCCCATATCTTGTCCTAAACGCCGTCTTCTGGATGTCTTCATCTTTTACCTTGATCTGATGATAACCAGACCTTAAGTCAATCTTGCTGAATACTTTAGCACCCACCAACTGATCCATCAAGTCATCAATCCTCGGTAACGGATACTTGTTCTTGATTGTAACTTTATTCAATTGACGATAGTCTACACACAACCTCATACTACCATCTTTCTTTTTCACTAGCAACACTGGAGCTCCCCACGGCGACACACTCGGTCTTACAAACTTCTTTTCTAACAAATCCTCAAGTTGCTTCTTCAATTTTGCCAACTCAGACGCAGACATTCTATATGGTGCCATAGACACAGGCTTAGTGCCAGGGACCAGATCAATAGTAAACTCCACCTCTCTCTCTGGTGGTATATCCGGAATCTCGTCAGGAAACACCTCGGAAAACTCACACACCACCTGCAACTCATCAATCTTTGCTTGGCTCTCAGCAGACAACGACGCTAACAGAGAAAACAGCTGAACCTCTTCTCTCATCACCCTGTGCAGCTGACCCGCAGATAGCAAACCAGACCTCTCTTCAGGCGAAGCGAAACTCACGGACCTTTCGCGACAGTTGATATGAACATGATTATCAACTAACCAGTCCATACCCAGAATGACATCCATTCCACTCAGCGGCAAACAGATCAAATCAACTAAAAATTCTCTACCATATATAGATACAGGACATTTGGCACAAACAACGGAGGTAGTCACCGAACCCTTAGCTGGAGTATCGATAACCATCTCTCTCAACATATCAGATAAGACAAGACTTAGTTTCTCAACACATGCGGCAGCAATAAAACTATGGGTAGCACCAGTATCAACAATAGCAATAAGAGGAAAATTATTGATATAGCACGTACCTCGAATCTCATTCACCACATCAGACCCAGCCAGAGCGAACACTTTCCCAAAAGACTTCTCCTTCTTGGGTTTTGAGCACTGTGTACTGATGTGACCACCCTCCCCACAATTAAAGCATACCACCTCCTTCTTATCACAGCTGGAAGATATGTGCCCCTCTTTCCCACACCGATAACATCTCTTCTTATGCCCGCTTGGGCAAACTGGACTCTTATGACCTGCTCTCCCACACGTGTAACAAGTAATACTGGCTGCAGCATCTCCCCCACTTCGCTTAGACCCACCAACAAACTTCCCTTGGCCCTTACCAGCAGGCACCTCATATGGCTTACCACGACTCAATAAGTTCTTTTGCTTTTCTTTCATAACTCTGGAGAAGGCATTACTGTCCTCCTCAAAAATCCTGCAGCTATCAACCAACAAGGAGAACACACGAATTTGTTGATACCCTTTGGCTTTCTAAATGTCGGCACGCAACCCGTTTTCAAACTTTATGCATTTGGAGAACTCAGCACCCTCTCCATCAGAGTGCGGATAAAACTTGGACAGCTCAGTAAATTTTGCAGCATATTTAGTTACCGACATGTTACCTTGTTCGAGCCTCAGAAACTCAACCTCTTTCTTTCCGCGGACATCTTCTGGATAGTATTTCCTCCTGAACTCTCTCTGGAACACAGCCCAAGTAATCTCCTCATTGGCGACCATCAACCTCTGCCTAGCCGCCATCCACCAGTCATCAGCCTCTCTCTTCAACATGTGCGTACCATAACGAACCTTCTGAGCATCGGTACAATCCATAACGCGGAAGATCCGCTCCATCTCTCTCAGCCACTCAAGGGCACCATCAGGGTTATACCCGCCTTCAAAAGTAGGAGGGTTCTCTCGCTGGAACGTAGCCAAACTGCGTGTCCCAGCATCACCAGCACCTGGCATGTTGCCCACAACCCCAGCTATAGCTTGCAAAGCAGCAGCAAGTGCAGCATCGTTCCGTCCTGCCATTCTAGCACTACAACAGAAAACAGAATTCAGATACGAGTAACAAAACTCAAATGCTACTCAACTTGACGACTCGACCACCGGCCGGACAGACCGAACTGCTCTGATACCACTAATGTAACACCCCTTTTCTACCACATCATTTATACGTCATTTATCAGAGTAATTCTTTTTCGCAAACATTAATTCAACAGATACAAAAGAAATGCCACATCGTCATTAACAAAACTCATCAATTTCACCCATCAAGGTTTGTGCAACAAGGCACCCGTCATGAATGTTAAACTCCAAAAATCACATCACAGCGGAATAAAACAATAACTCACTAATACCACTCAAACACGTCTCACATCATCGACATAATCATTAAACAACTAGTTAATTAATTAACAAATTCCAACCACGCCCCCTAGCTGCCACAGTATCAGAGAGCGACTCGACAGACATCCCAACAACTATTAAAGAAGGCAGCAGGACCTTCACTCGCGGTTACCTGCAGCGTTGCCACAATAGAGCAACTTTCCAAGCAAAAGGGGTGAGAATTTCAACAAAACATAATTAGGCACATAATAGAGTAATGTGAACAAAACAGTCATACAACATCGTCATCACCACCAACATCATCGTCACTGAACACTAACTCAAATCACAATTTTTACCACAAGTCATAAATCATGAATGTGCATGGAAATGCAACCCACGCCTGGGTATATGCATGATGGTACCATTCTCGTCATAATTAAGCCACTATGGGTACATCGTCACTGTTTTACGTCAATCAGAGGCCGAAGCCTATTCGTCATAATATGCACACGCTATGAGACACTATGGACACATGTGCCACACCAACTCACTCACCTGGAGTCCTCGTCATCGTCGTCATAAAAACACTCATAGAGTGTACTCGTCATAATCATCACAATTATATCACATCATCCTCATAAACATCACATTTAAATTGAGAAAAACAGCACCTTAACATTTAAGGAAACAGCAGCAAAAACAGCCTAAAAACGGCAACATTATTTGATTAAAACAGCAACAGCAAGAGGGTAAAAACAACAACAGCAAAGGCCAAAAACAACAACAAAACGAAGTGGAAAACAGTAGCCTTTTTAGCGCACAACAGCAGCAAAACAGAGTGGAAAACAGTGGCATTTTTACTCGCATACAGCATCAAAACAGCACCCTTACAACATAAAAACAGCATCTCATTTTTTTTTTTGTAAAACAGCGACCCATTTATTTTATAAATACAGCAGCTCATATATCTAATTAAAACAGCAAGGCAGCAACTTAATTTATGGAAACAACAGCATTTTTATGTTTAAAATATTATTTCCGGACTCTCGGTAAAATTCCGGCACAGGCATAAAATTTTTGGCGCACGGGGCAGCGCACAAGGCGCCCCCAGCACTACGCAACACACGCACCAGGCGCGCCCAGAGGCAGCGCCCAGCACCACGCGCACAGCAGCGCCACACACACACACCCCCAGGCGCACAATGGTGCCACATCAACACCGACCGGGACAACTCCAAAATGACACGTGCAAAAATAAAACCACTCGAGCCAAAATGTTTAAAATTGAATTTGGGCACGCGAATGCTAAAGATGGTGCGATAAAATATGCCCAGAACTCGAAGTTTCACCCAAAACACTCCACATGCGCACACAATGGCGCCACAGCAACACCCACCGGGACAACTCCAAAATGACACGTGAAAAAATAAAACCACTCGAGGCAAAATGTTTAAAATTGAATTTGGGCACGCGAATGCAAAAGATGGCGCGGTAAAATATGCCCAGAACTCGAAGTTTCACCCAAAACACCCCACATGCGCACCCAATGGTCATTTCATCGAATAGTTTACATGCAGCAGAATTTCTTTTACACGAAAATCAGCATGATCACATCATAATTCCTTCCCAACCATCATCAAACATCACACGCACGAAATTACACATAACAACATCAACAATTCATCAAACAACATCATAATTTATTCAATTCTTCATCAATTTTACACATATTCACCTCAAATCCACATCAACATCAAAAAACCCCACAAAACCCATCACATACTCAATTATATTACATCGAAACGCTCACCCTTACCTCTTAAACGTAGGCTCCGTAGAAGACGATTGAAAGCACCAACGAGTAACTACAGCAACACAACGAGCAAAGCCTTGAACTTGCGCAACTCTTCTTCTTCTTCCCTCTTCTCTTCGCGCCGCTCCTCCTTCTTCTCACTCTCTCAATTCGTAACTCTCTAGGTTTTGCGCAAATGAGAGTGTTTTTGCCCTTTTTGGGTTTAAGCTGTGGGCCTTCCCCGCTCTGGGCTCACATCTACACCACCTCCTCCACTCTTTTCACCTCCTACGCACATAAAATAATATTCTTCTTAATTAATTTATATTGCGCCTCCAATAATGTAAATAATTAATTTAACTAATTAATTAAATAAATTTTTGGGGCGTTACAGTTTGCAAGATACAACAACTCAAAGATTATTCCTAAGCTAAGAGTTGAAGGTATTCAATCTCAAACATTCAAGCATAAAATTTCCATTCCATAAATTAACCATATATCATTCCATGGTTGATCAAATCATGAAAAGCATTAAGAACAGAGATTAAACACACAAAGTAGGAGAGAATATGACATTGAGAACAAATAAAATCAGTTACAATAGTGATTCACCAATAGTCATTCATCCCTAACCCAAAAGGGTTTAGCTAGACATAGTAGAAGAAGAGGGAAAACATAAATTACAACTAAATGGAGAAGATGAACTCAATTGAAGCTTCAAATCTTGTTCCCAAGCCTTGAATCTTCAATAGAGGTGAAGTGGAGAGAGCACTTTTGAGTTCTAGGGTTCCAAGAGTGTAAAAAACAACCCCCTTTCATATTTTCTAAGGCCTTTATAAAGCCCACCAATTAGGGAAACTTTCCCTTGTAAAAAGACAATAAAAACCCTCTTTAAAGGTGGTTCACACATTTAAGAATAAAGAGCTTCTGCTGATAGAGAAACAGACAGTTTTAAAGGGCAATTTCCACTGGTTGAAGTTCAGTGCAAAACGTAACTGCTGCTGTTTTAAGTAAAGTTCTGCCAGTGGAAGTTTAGTACAAAATTAGACCATCCGGTGCTGCCAGAATTTTGTTGCAATGCAGTCTGCCTTAAATCACTCAAAACTTCACCTCTAGCCTACCATACTTGTTCTTCAACTTGATCAAGTTCCTGTGCACATAAAAACAAATAAAAACCGGCATAACCACTACACAAAAACTAGATTTACAAATTCACAAAATCTGCTCAAACTTTACTGGTTTACATTAAAATCTTCATTCAAAACACAATTTTTAACATTCGAAACAAGCATATGATATGGATTTATAAAATATATTGAGTAGTATCTAAAAAGCACATCTCATATGATTAGTGGGCAATCGAGAAACAAAAACTTACAAACATTATTATATTCTTTAAATACAGAGCATAGTAAAATCAATGTATTTATGACGCAAATTCAGGAGTTATAGAAACCTTGTGAAGAGTGAATTTGAAATGAGTTTATTGAGGGAATTAAGATACTTTCTTGGTCTTCAAATTAAACAACTAAAGAAATGTATCTTTATTTCTCAAGAGAAGTATGTCAAGGATCTTCTTAGAAAGTACAAAAAGAATGAAGCCAAAGCAATGACTACACCTATGCACCCTTTTTCTAGTCTTGAAAAAGATGAAGAAGGCACACCAGTGTCTCACAACAAATACAGAGGTATGATAGGTTCTGTAACACCCCATTCTACCCGGCTATTTATCATAGAGATCAGAGTGCTTATGCCTCAGCGCGCGCTCAATTGGTAGTGGGAAGGGGGTTTAACTTGCACTTATGCCTCAGGTGCAAGGTTCGATTCCCACGGAAGGCAAAAACTCTACAAGAGGGGTAGAGAAGACCGTGAGGTAACAGTGGGACCAGGGTGGCCGCTGCGGTGGACCTGGGCTGTTACAAATACAAACTTTGGCTCGGGAAAATATGTTCAGAAATTGATTTGCACACAAGGCCCTCTTTACACAAGCTAAAACGATGCCCAATAGGACCATTTCAAAACAACACATGCAAACCTGGAAATTCTTTAGCCAAAGTGCTTAAAATACAATTTGGTCAGGTGAATACAAAATTTGGCTCGGGAAAATATGTTCAGAAATTGATTTGCACACAAAAACATGTTTTGTGCGCCTTGCCTAGGCACAGGCAGCAACCTGGCGCCACCCCAGGCGCCACAGGGCAGCAACATGGGCGCCCTGCACAGACCACACACGCACCCAGCAACCAGAACAGCGCCCAGTGCGCCATTTTCCCCCAGCAACTTGGCGCCCAGGCGCCCCAACACTAACCAACATCAAATTCTCAATTTATTTTCCAAATCAAATCACAACAACAATCATAAAACATGTTATGCTCATACCAACAACATTCAATTTCACACTTATACATTAAAACACAATAAAATGCGAAATCAACATGTTATAAATCCTAACTCAAGCCTAAAACGATTTTCTCCTACAATTCGTCAATTGAAACCAATCCAAACAATCCAACAAATATCATATAACATCAAATAGGACCCTATGATCTACATACAACCTATTATAATCTCTATTATAGAGTGAGACTCCCCTAACCTTGATTATGACGAATTAGAGCTCTTTCCACCGAAGCACCGACAAACCACCGCAACAAGGAATCTTCTCCTTCTTCTTCCCTTTCCCACGATCACGCCCTCCCTCTCTCTTGGACCATCACGAAGGATTCAACATGAGTAAGGGTTAGGAAAATCGAAAACCTAAACATTGGAAAGAGGAGGAAAATCGAATAAGAAAAGGACTAGGAACTCTTACCTAGAGTCAAGATGAACGAAACCCTAACTCCTTAGCTTGAGATCGCCTTCTTCCTTCTCTTCTCCTCTCCTTCGACTTTCTTTCTCTTCTCCTCTCCTTCGACTTTCTTTCTCACTTTTGGCACTATTGAGGCGCAACCTAGACCCCTAGCGCCTAAGGAGCGCCTAAGCCAATGGGCTTGGGCTTCTTGGGCCATCACTTGCAGTTCCGGTATTTCCAATGCCATCCCCTTCAGTTAAAAAAAATACAATATTATAATATAATAAAAATTAGTGCAACACTTTAAGTAATTTAATCAATTACTTAATTAAATTATTTTAGGGTGTTACAACTCTCCCCCACTTAGGAAATTTCGTCCTCGAAATTCATACCTGAGTCAAATAGCTCTGGATAGGATTCCCGCATCCTACTCTCCAGCTCCCAAGTCATGCTCTCGCCAGTAGCTCCCAACCACACCACCTTTACTAAAGCAATATTTTTCCCTCTCAGCACCTTCACTTCTCTATCATCAATCCTCACTGGCATAGTCTCCACAGTGAGATTATCTCGCACCTCAATATCATCCATATGGATCACATGAGACAGGTCCGGAATGTACTTCCGAAGTTGCGACACGTGAAATACGTCGTGCAAGTTCGAAAGGTTAGGCGGTAAAGCCACCCTATAAGCAACCTTTCCGACCCTCTCGGTGATCTGGTACGGTCCAATAAATCTAGGAGTAAACTTCTTTGCTTTCAGTGCACGCCCAACACCAGCCATAGGCGTGACCCTCAAGAAAACATGCTCACCAGCCTGAAATTCCAAGTCTTTCCTCCTTCTATCATGGTAACTCTTTTGCCGATTTTGAGACTCTTTCATTTTCTCCCTGATCATTTTTATCTTCTCCGTAGTCTCTCTCACCAATTCAGGTCCAAGAACAACACTCTCGCCAAACTCATACCAACACAGAGGAGTTCTACACCTCCGCCCATACAATGCCTCGAAAAGGAGCCATCCCTATACTCGAATGGTAGCTGTTGTTGTAAGTGAATTCAATCAACGAAAGGTGTGTATCCCACGCACCTCCCTACTCTAAAACACACGATCTCAATAAGTCCTCCAATGACTGAATGGTTCTCTCTGTCTGCCCATCAGTCTGAGGATGATAGGCTGAACTCAACCTCAATCTGGACCCCAATGCCTCCTGCAAGCTCCCCCAAAACTCCGAAGTAAACCTCGGATCTCTGTCAGATACAATACTCTTCGGGACACCATGCAACTTCACAATCACCTGAATATATATTTCGGCCAATCTCGATACCGGATATGTGATGTTGATAGGAAGGAAATGAGCAGACTTCGTCAACCTATCCACGATCACCCAAATAGAGTCAAATCCCCGAACGGTTCTCGGTAACCCAGTCACAAAATCCATGGAAATGCTATCCCATTTCCACTCCGGAACATCTCAAGGTTGCATCAACCCCGCAGGCTTCTGGTGCTAAACCTTTGACTTCTGGCAAGTCAAACAGGCATACACAAACTGTGCTACATCTTTCTTCATACCAGGCCACCAGAATAACTTCTTCAAGTCATGATACATCTTTGTAGCCCCTGGATGAATACTCAGCTTGCTCCTATGACTCTCCTCCAGGATCATCTTCTTCATCTCATTATCATCGGGAACACAAATCCTATCTCTGAATCTCAACACACCTTGGGAATCCAACCTGAAATCCCCATCCACATCCTGATCACCCGCAACCAACAAGTCAACCAGTTTCACATCTAATTTCTGGGCGTCTCTGATACTAACCAAGAAGTCATTGCCAATCCTCAGCATACCCAGCTTAACACTCTGCGGTGTCACTTCACAAACCAGACTTATATCACGGAATTGCCCAATCAGCTCCAACTCCTTTACCATCATTGCTGACATATGCAAAGTCTTTCGACTTAAAGCATCAGCCACGACATTAGCTTTGCCGGGGTGATAGTTTCAAGCCGAAATCATAGTCTTTCAGCAGCTCTAACCAACGCCTCTGTCTCATATTCAGCTCCTTCTGATCAAACAAGTATTTCAAACTCTTGTGGTCGCTGAATACCTCGAATCTAGTGCCGTACAAATAGTGCCTCCAAATCTTCAGTACAAAGACAATAGCAGCCAATTCCAAATCATGAGTAGGATAGTTCTTCTCATGTGTCCGCAACTGCCTGGACGGATAAGCAACTACCTTCCCATCCTGCATCAATACGCCTCCCAATCCCATTTTGGAAGCATCACAATATACCACAAACGGTTGATCCGGCACGGGCAACACTAACACCGGAGATGTTGTCAATCTCCTCTTCAACTCTTGGAAGCTCTCTTCACACTTAGCATCCCACACAAAAACTCTCCCCTTACACGTCAATTGAGTCAACGGAAGGGCTAGCTTTGAGAAACCCTCAATGAACCTCCTGTAGTAACCAGCCAACCCCAAGAAACTCCTGATCTCAGTCGCAGACTTTGGGCTCTCCCACTGTAACACCGCATCAACCTTGGCTGGGTCTACAGCTATGCCATCACTAGAAATAATGTGACCCAGAAAACTTACCTCACGCAGCCAGAACTCGCATTTGGACAACTTAGCATAAAGCTTCTTCTCTTTCAACACCTCAAGCACCAATCTCAAGTGCTCTGCATGCTCCTCTTCAGATTTAGAGTATACCAGAATATCATCTATAAAAACTACCACAAACCGATCCAAGTAGCTATGGAAGATACGGTTCATGTACTCCATAAACACCCTCTGGTGCATTGGTGACACCAAACGGCATCACAGAGTACTCATAATGTCCATACCTCGTTCGGAATGCTGTCTTCTGGACGTCTTCGTCTTTTACTTTAATCTGATGATACCCTGACCTCAAATCAATTTTGCTAAAAACCTTAGCACCCACCAGCTGGTCCATCAGATCATCAATTCTCGGAAGAGGGTACTTATTTTTGATAGTTACCTTGTTCAACTGTCTATAATCCACACACAGGCGCATACTCCCGTCTTTCTTCTTTACTAACAAAACCGGAGCTCCCCATGGCGACACACTAGGTCTCACAAATTTCTTTTCCAGTAACTCTTCCAACTGCTTCTTTAACTCAGATAACTCAGAAGCTGACATCCGGTACGGTGCCATGGACATAGGCCTAGTACCAGGCACAAGGTCAATCCCAAACTTTATTTCCCTCTCTGGTGGCACACTAGGAATCTCATCAGGGAACACTTCAGGGAACTCACATACCACTTGCAACCCTTCAACTATAGCTTGGTTTTCAGCAGACATAGACGCCATCAAAGCAAATAGTTGACCACCATCCCTCAATACCTTATGCAGCTGATCCCCAGACAACAAAACAGACTTTTCCTCCTCAGGAGGAAGGAAACTCACGGACTTGCTGAAACAGTTGATGTGCACATGGTTATCTACTAACCAGTCCATACCAAGAATAACATCCAACCCTCCCAAAGGCAAACATATAAGGTCAACCAGAAAATCTCTGCCGAAGACTGACAGAGGACACTTAGCACACAATAGAGAAGTAGTCACCGAACCCTTAGCCGAAGTGTCGATAACCATTTCCCTTTTCATAGCAGACAATACTAAATTTAACTTTTCAGCACAAACAGCAGCAATAAAAGAATGCGTAGCACCAGTATCAACTATAGCAACTAAAGGGGAACCATAAATAAAACAAGTACCTCGAATCTCATTGGGCCCCTCTGAACCTGCTAGCGCGAAAACCCTTCCATTGGATTTCTCTTTCTTTGGTTTGGTGCATTTAGAACTAAAGTGACCAGCTTCACCGCAATTGAAACACACCGATTCCTTACGATCACAGTTAGACGCCATATGACCTTTCTTCCCACAACGGTAACACATTACCTCAGTCTTGCAATCGAATCTTTTGTGACCCGGCTTGCCACACGTGTAACACACTATATCAGCGGGAGAACCTCCCCCACTAGGCTTTTTACCCTCAGAAGATCTTTTACCAGCACCTGCCTTCCACTTATTTTTACCTCCAGCCATATCATAGGGTTTTCCCTAAACTGAGTATTCCTCTTCTCTTTCCCAATCTTGTAGGCAGCAGAACTGTCCTCTTCATAAATCCAACTCTTGTCAACTAGTCTAGCAAAATCTCGTATCTCATGATATCCAACTGCCTTCTTAATATCAGGTCGCAGGCCACTCTCAAATTTCACACACTTGGAGAACTCTGAATCAGCATCATTGGCGTAGTAAGGACAAAATTGGGCCAGCTCTTCAAATCTGGCTGCATACTCAGCCACAGTCTTATTTCCCTGTTTCAATTCTAAGAATTCTACCTCTTTCTTGGCCCGAACGTCTTCAGGGTAATACTTTCTTTTAAACTCCCTTGTGAAGACTTCCCAAGTAACCTCTTCACCAGCAGTGTTCAACCTATGCAGCATCCCTAACCACCACTTGTCAGCCTCTTCCGCCAGCATGTGCGTCCCAAACTTCACTTGCTGGGCAGCAGTGCAATCCATAACACGGAAGATTCGCTCTATCTCATTCAGCCACGACAAGGCTCCATCGGGATCATACCGACCCTTGAAGGTGGGTGGGTTTTCCCTCTGAAACGTTGCCAGGTTACGGGCATTCATATCAGCAGCATTGTGTTGATTCCCAACAGCTTGGGCTATGGCTTGCAGAGCAGCAGCCAAAGCAGCATCATCCCTTCTAGCCATATCAACCTAGCACTGCAGCATGAACGACAATTCAGAACTAAATTAAAAACACCTAATTGTCATACACAATATGACAGACAGACACACTTGGTCGGACAGACCGAACTTTTGCTTTGATACCACTTATGTAACACCCCATTCATCCCGGCTATTTATCATAGAGATCAGAGTTTCAAAATTTCATTTCAATGGAATGCTACACATAACTTTAATCTAACAACGATCAAATCAGTATAAGCCTTCAAATCAGTATAGTCATTCATCCCTAACCCAAAAGGGTTTAGCTAGACATAGTAGAAGAAGAGGGAAAACTTAAATTACAACTAAATGGAGAAGATGAACTCAATTGAAGCTTCAAATCTTGTTCCCAAGCCTTGAATCTTCAATAGAGGTGAAGTGGAGAGAGCACTTTTGAGTTCTAGGGTTCCAAGAGTGTAAAAAACAACCCCCTTTCATATTTTCTAAGGCCTTTATAAAGCCCACCAATTAGGGAAACTTTCCCTTGTAAAAAGACAATAAAAACCCTCTTTAAAGGTGGTTCACACATTTAAGAATAAAGAGCTTCTGCTGATAGAGAGACAGACAGTTTTAAAGGGCAACTTCCACTGGTTGAAGTTCAGTGCAAAACGTAACTGCTGCTGGTTTAAGTAAAGTTCTGCCAGTGGAAGTTTAGTACAAAATTAGACCATCCGGTGCTGCCAGAATTTTGTTGCAATGCAGTCTGCCTTAAATCACTCAAAACTTCACCTCTAGCCTACCATAATTGTTCTTCAACTTGATCAAGTTCCTGTGCACATAAAAACAAATAAAAACCGGCATAACCACTACACAAAAACTAGATTTACAAATTCACAAAATCTGCTCAAACTTTACTGGTTTACATTAAAATCTTCATTCAAAACACAATTTTTAACATTCGAAACAAGCATATGATATGGATTTATAAAATATATTGAGTAGTATCTAAAAAGCACATCTCATATGATTAGTGGGCAATCGAGAAACAAAAACTTACAAACATTATTATATTCTTTAAATACAGAGCATAGTAAAATCAATGTATTTATGACGCAAATTCAGGAGTTATAGAAACCTTGTGAAGAGTGAATTTGAAATGAGTTTATTGAGGGAATTAAGATACTTTCTTGGTCTTCAAATTAAACAACTAAAGAAATGTATCTTTATTTCTCAAGAGAAGTATGTCAAGGATCTTCTTAGAAAGTACAAAAAGAATGAAGCCAAAGCAATGACTACACCTATGCACCCTTTTTCTAGTCTTGAAAAAGATGAAGAAGGCACACCAGTGTCTCACAACAAATACAGAGGTATGATAGGTTCTGTAACACCCCATTCTACCCGGCTATTTATCATAGAGATCAGAGTTTCAAAATTTCATTTCAATGGAATGCTACACATAACTTTAATCTAACAACGATCAAAGCAGTATAAGCCTTCATTACACCTTTATAATACGCAACACCATTAAATAATTTAGGGTACTCATGACTTCACCAATAAAATCCACACATTATAATTTAGATGTCTCGCAGCGGAAAAATAATATAATCTCGAAAGTGCCGAACAACAACCTCATCAAAAATCATTAAATCAATGCATATAAAAATTCAACAGCAAATGAATAACACTAGAATCCTAAGCCCGCCCCCTAGGTGTCACGTATCAGAGCAGACCGACTCGGGAGTGAAAGGAGTAAGCCTTCACTCAGGACTACCTGTGGTAAACAACAACAGAAGGGTGAGTCTCAAACCATATAATAAAGACTATAATAAGAAGTATATTTCATCATAGTATCGCACTCATACAGTCACACAGTAGCATAGTTCATACAATCAACAACTCACATGCTTATCATGAGGATGTATGCAATACAGTTATGCATGTGGTACCATTTTCCCAGACCGCAGCCTCATCATCATGATATCAAGCTCAGACCGCAGCCTTACCATTACAATATAGAACTCAGACCGCAGCCTTACCATTACAATATAAACTCAGACCGCAGCCTTATGTATGCATGAGACTCCATGACAAAGGTCACAAATCATAATTCCTAACAACACGGTCCATACATCATATATCACCTCTTTATTAATCTTAGTTGTAGCCCCCATGGCCTCATCATCAATCAACTCATTTATTTTCTCATCTCATTCACGTCTCTAGGACTAAGCTAGCACTTAGGGACCAATCTGTCACTTTTAGGACCGAAACCAAAACACAAGGCACGGGCGCACCACTTGGCGCCCTGGGCGGCCACACTTGGCGCCCAACACAACACGCACACGCACAAACATAGTAGGCCACCTGAAAAATTAAAACCGCTCTAGCCAAAATGTTCAAAATGGGATTTGGTCACGTGAATACGAAATTTGGCTCGGGAAAATATGCTTAGAAATTGATTTGCACACAAGGCCCCCTTTACACAAGCTAAAACGATGCCCAATAGGACCATTTCAAAACAACACATGCAAACCTGGAAATTCTTTAGCCAAAGTTCTTAAAATACAATTTGGTCAGGTGAATACAAAATTTGGCTCGGGAAAATATGTTCAGAAATTGATTTGCACACAAGGCCCTCTTTACACAAGCTAAAACGATGCTCAATAGGACCATTTCAAAACAACACATGCAAACCTGGAAATTCTTTAGCCAAAGTGCTTAAAATACAATTTGGTCAGGTGAATACAAAATTTGGCTCGGGAAAATATGCTCAGAAATCGATTTGTACACAAGGCCCTCTTTACACAAGCTAAAACGATGTCCAATAGGACCATTTCAAAACAACGCATGCAAACCTGGAAATTCTTTAGCCAAAGTGCTTAAAATACAATTTGGTTAGGTGAATACAAAATTTGGCTCGGGAAAATATGTTCAGAAATTGATTTGCACACAAGGCCCTCTTTACACAAGCTAAAACGATGCCCAATAGGACCATTTCAAAACAACACATGCAAACCTGGAAATTCTTTAGCCAAAGTGCTTAAAATAGAATTTGGTCTGGTGAATACAAAATTTGGCTCGGGAAAATATGTTCAGAAATTGATTTGCACACAAGGCCCTCTTTACACAAGCTAAAACGATGCCCAATAGGACCATTTCAAAACAACACATGCAAACCTGGAAATTCTTTAGCCAAAGTGCTTAAAATACAATTTGGTCAGGTGAATACAAAATTTGGCTCGGGAAAATATGTTCAGAAATTGATTTGCACACAAAAACATGTTTTGTGCGCCTTGCCTAGGCACAGGCAGCAACCTGGCGCCACCCCAGGCGCCACAGGGCAGCAACATGGGCGCCCTGCACAGACCACACACGCACCCAGCAACCAGAACAGCGCCCAGTGCGCCATTTTCCCCCAGCAACTTGGCGCCCAGGCGCCCCAACACTAACCAACATCAAATTCTCAATTTATTTTCCAAATCAAATCACAACAACAATCATAAAACATGTTATGCTCATACCAACAACATTCAATTTCACACTTATACATTAAAACACAATAAAATGCGAAATCAACATGTTATAAATCCTAACTCAAGCCTAAAACGATTTTCTCCTACAATTCGTCAATTGAAACCAATCCAAACAATCCAACAAATATCATATAACATCAAATAGGACCCTATGATCTACATACAACCTATTATACTCTCTATTATAGAGTGAGACTCCCCTAACCTTGATTATGACGAATTAGAGCTCTTTCCACCGAAGCACCGACAAACCACCGCAACAAGGAATCTTCTCCTTCTTCTTCCCTTTCCCACGATCACGCCCTCCCTCTCTCTTGGACCATCACGAAGGATTCAACATGAGTAAGGGTTAGGAAAATCGAAAACCTAAACATTGGAAAGAGGAGGAAAATCGAATAAGAAAAGGACTAGGAACTCTTACCTAGAGTCAAGATGAACGAAACCCTAACTCCTTAGCTTGAGATCGCCTTCTTCCTTCTCTTCTCCTCTCCTTCGACTTTCTTTCTCTTCTCCTCTCCTTCGACTTTCTTTCTCACTTTTGGCACTATTGAGGCGCAACCTAGACCCCTAGCGCCTAAGGAGCGCCTAAGCCAATGGGCTTGGGCTTCTTGGTCCATCACTTGCAGTTCCGGTATTTCCAATGCCATCCCCTTCAGTTAAAAAAAATACAATATTATAATATAATAAAAATTAGTGCAACACTTTAAATAATTTAATCAATTACTTAATTAAATTATTTTAGGGTGTTACAGGTTCCCTATTATATCACACAACTAGTAGACCTGATATAGTCTTCTCAGTAGGCTTATGTGCTAGGTTTCAAACTGCACCTAAGGAATCCCATCTCACAGCAGTCAAAAGAATATTTAAATATCTTGTTGGTACTCCTAACATTGGCCTATGGTATAGAAAAAATACTCATTTTGAACTAGTTGGATACTGTGATGCTAACTATGTTGGAGGCAAAGTTGAAAGAAATAGCACAAGTGGATCATGTCAAATTCTTGGAGAATCTCTAATATCTTGGAGTTGTAAAAAGCAAAAGCACAATTGCCTTATCCACAACAGAAGCTGAATATGTTGCAGCAGCAAGTTGCTTCTCTCAAATCTTGTGCATTAGAAATCAACTAGAGGACTTCTCTCTAATTTACTCAGGTATTCCTATCTTCTGTGATAGTACAAGTGCTATAAACTTGTCAAAAAATCCAATTCAACATTCTAGAAGTAGATTAAAAATAGAAACGGACTTGGCCGTTTATAGCCGTTGTGAGAAGTCATGTCGTGCCAGTCTCACGCTCTCTCCCTCGTGCCTTCTAACGGATACAAAATGTAACCGTTCCCCATTATGTCTTTATAGAAGACATTAATGAAGAAGATCTTCTTTTCTAAAACCGTCATCTCTCTCTCTCTCTCTCTCTCTCTCTCTCTCTCTCATCATCAAATATCCAAACGTCCAAAATGACAAAATCTGAACCCGTTCCAGAATTTTTAGAAGTATCAACCTCATCCAAATCTCCAAAACAAAGGAAGAAATCTCCATCCTCTCCCAAACACAAATCACCATGACTCATGACAAAGAACACCAAGCCTTTCATCTCCAACACTCTTGAAACCCCAATCATCGTAGGCAAGTGATAAGTCTTATTTATAAGAGTTATTTATGCTTTTATTACTTGTAATCTTTGTAAGTCTTTGAGTATTAATTTGGAAATGAGTGGTTTTTAATCACACTCTGTTTTTAAGTGTTATTTTGTTCACTACTCCAGTTAACAAAAGAAAACAAATTGTATGGCCTAATTTGTTCATTGTACTCAAAATAGGAAATGATACCATTGTGTCATTATTGTAAACTTTGCTTGTAGCTATTGAGAAGGAAGGGCAATGTTGGAAGTTCTAAGTAGGATCCAAAGTCAAGCCTAGTAATTGTTGGAGCCTATGCAAAGAGTACAATAGAGCACACACACACTTAAGCTAGAAGGAAAATGCTATGATTTCATGAATTGCTAAGGGTTCTTATTGTGTTATGTCTAAGGGGGAAACCTTGAGAAAATGAATATGTGCTGAAATCTGTTTTAATGTTGTTAATTGCTGCAGTGCTATTTGGTTTTTGTTTGGATGTCATTACTTAAGGACAAGCAATGGTTCGAGTTTGGGGGTGTGATAACTCAACTCTTATTTATAAGAGTTATTTATGCTTTTATTACTTATAATCTTTGTAAATCCATGAGTATTAATTAGGAAATTAGTGCTATTTATGCTTTTATTACTTGTAATCTTTGTGCAAAAATGTGTTTAGGTGTGAATTATAGATATGAGATGCTTAGCACATTACAAAACAATTCATACACATACAACTTTAAATCCAAATTAGAAGATACTATATGATACATGTAAATTAGAGATGTGAACTTTTTATAATTACCTGTAAGTCAGTATCAACTAATATTTAAAATAGTGCATCATGAAGTTTATCCACTTGTTCATATGAAAACTGTTTTAATGTGCATAAGATAAATGAGATTTTGCTTTCAAGATATTGCTAAAATTTCTGAAAAGAAAGACAAATAAACATAAAGGTTAGTTTTCAAGAAATGGTTAATTTAGAACATTTAGTGTTGTGGCATTTATCACACGTACTCAGCTCTTAGTCTTTTTTTTAACTTTACTTGGCATAGGAATAAAACATGAAAAACCAGCCAAATAATACACATTTTTATTTTTAGAAAAGAAGTAATGTTCTTACCTTCCTGCTATCTTGTCATTTGAACTCGGCACATTTTGCAATTCCTTGGCTTTGGCAAGCATTATAGAATATATGCTATGTGAAGTGAAAGCTTTTCCAATATTCGATTGTACTAGTTCTTGCTCCCATATTTCTTTTATCTTTGCTACAACATTTGTCTGAATAAGCATTTCCTTTCCAATTTGCTCTTATTTACTTGTCCAGCCAGTCTTCTTAACCATTTCATTATCACATTTTTTTTTCTGCATAAGGCATATATCCTTTGAAAATCAACCTTCTGAAACATGTTCTTTATCACCATGGTTGTTTATCAATTCTTCCAGAATCTTTTTCTCTTCATACTGTTAAGTGTGTTTAACCCCAAGAGCCTGTGCTATGATACCAACTGAAGTCAATTGGAGTCACAAGAAATGGGGGGTTTGAGTAGTGATCCTTTTTAAAATTCATTTCGTTGCAAACCAATTTAGTTGGTAGAAGGTAAGTCACTGCTCTAAGAAAATGTAGACTTTAGAAGACTACGACAAATGTATCTTCTTAGAAGCTAGAAAGTGTAAGAAGACACTTTGATAAGTTGTGTAAGTGTATTTCTTGCTTCTTACACTAGTGATGGCGTTAATGAAGAGATAGTTCAAGAAGATTTAACTTGAGCTTGTAAGAAGCCTTTTGAAATGGACTTCTTACGATAGTGTAGAAGAGGTTTTCTTTTAAAAGCAAAGGGCTATGAGAAATAAGCTATAAGAAAATAGTAAAGGACACACAAGAAGTATAGTTGTTCACCACAATCAACAAGGGCTACATCCACTCCTCACATCTCGTGAGTATTTCCACTATTATCCAAATAGCTTGCACTTTACAAGCCAACCTAGGCCTAAAGCACATGATAGTTTTCTTCTACAGCTCTAGCAACTGTAATACCCCTAAGAAAAATCTTAGGCATCTTCTCTAACAATCAAGAAAACATATGCCATGTTAGGAAGGTACAAACCCCTAAGAACCTACTTAGGCTTCGTCATTAACAATTCGGCAAACATACACCATGTTAAGAAGTACAATGATAAGGAAGTGTTTGGGTTTTGTTTGGGAATACAATAGCTTGGATTGAAACATGATTTCTAACATATTGTGCAAGTGTACACAGTCTTTAACAAGTAATATAGTAGAAAGATGAGATCGTACCCACCGGGATTGTAATTAATTCCTAAAGCTTAAGTTGAAAGTATGATTAGTGAAATGTAACCAAGTAACAAACAATAATATTGGCTGAAGACAAAAAGTAAACAAGTTAAGTAAGATGAGTTTGAAATCAAGTGAGAAATATAGTTGGAATGCTCTTTACTAAGTAAACCACTTTTGACAGCATCATGTTATAGACGATGTTGGGGCATTGGATGCTGTAGCAATTGATGTGTGCCTTTCACTCACTAGCGTCAGGGTTTCGTTACAAGTTTTATGTCTAATCTCTAAACAAGTTCACCCTTGTATATGAAGTACCCACAGTATCACCCTATGGACTATGCTATCCTATGTCTAGGTATTAGCATGGAACAACAAAGTTTCCTTTATTAAACACTTACCCATATTAGTTCTTGAGTTTTAATCATAAACTATGTCTGTATTTATGACTCTACTTATTCTAGTTGATCAATCCCAAAATAAGTTTGAAAGAAGTATAACAAAAGAATTAAAATGCAAACATCAATATATAACACAATAACTAATCAAAAGATCATTACAAAGTTAAAGCATCCCAACTAAAGAAGTTTAGATCATACTAGGAATTTCTAGCTAAGAATATACAAACAAAGATAACCATGTTCATATATCTGATAATACAAAGGAGAGAAAATAAAGTAAGAATTACACGATTGAAGTTCCCTTGCATAAATCAGCCTAGCAATGTTGTAGCATTCAATCAGCACTATGTCAATTTATTTCCTTCCTTCGCACAAGTAATGTGTAAGTGATTTGAATTCTCTAAATTGGTATTTCATTGAATAAGAAGGTGAAGGCGTTTATATAGGCTCCTTGAGTGAAGTATCCTTGGTCACCAAGTCTGCTTGGATATGAAGTAATTAGGGTTACTTTATTTCCAATTGTCCAAAGGTTGATTTGATCTTTCACCCACAAAAGAATGGAGGTCCTATAGTGAATGGACAAGTGTCCCTAAAGAGGTTCAATTTATAAGCTATGATGTCTCAAGGGTGGCGCCGAAATGATCCACTTGGGCAACTTGCTTTTGCTTTTGACGCATCATGACGTCATCAATAGAATGCTATGGCAATTCAGTTTGTCAAGGATGTTGGAGCATCAATTGCTGGGGCATTGTACTCTGTCGTGAATGTTGGGGCATCTATTCTGGGGCATCGAATGCTGCAGCATTGAACAAACAAGTACAAAATACCACAAGATATGCAAACTGCCAAGTTTGTTTGTAAAAACCTCTCTTAACCCTTAATGTTGTAATTCTTTTTGTATTTCCATATTTACTAAACATTATTACTGAGAATTTTACAATTATTTAGATTTAGAAGCGTAAATAACTCTATATAAAATAGAGTTATCAAACCGCCAAACTTAAACCATTGCTTGTCCTCAAGTAATGACACTTGAACAAGACAAAATATTAAAAACAAAAGGGTTGCAAAAATTAGAAGAATAGATCAGCTAAATTCCTTCAAAAAGATTTGCAAAAAGTGCACCTTTAAGAACTTCAGATTTTTCATACACAATTCTCACACCATTGTTTCTTCAACATTTAGAGTTATTACTGCTCATGTGAGTGTGTGGTTGTTGAGCTTAGATCGGTTCCTAACTAATTTCAAAAAGTTCACTTAGCTTAAGAAAGAATAGTTTGCTTTTGATCAAGAAAAAGATTTTTCAAAAGGTAGAATAGGCTCACAATTTCCTCAAGTATTAGGGGGCTTCAAAGCACAACAAAGGGTTTGGTTTAAGTATTTCAAATTCTGGCTCAGCGTGCTAACTTCCCTTTTGGTGGCTTCGGGATGCTGGAGCATTGATTGCTGCAGCATTGGATGCTCTAGCTTTGATAACTACGTGAAGAGATTTTAGCTATATTGCCCTCATTGCTGACCCCCTTTTTGCATATTTCTTTTTCTTTTTTTCTTTTTATCATGCATTTTTGGAATGGGTACATCATTTATTTCAGGCAAATATAGCTTTTACATGACATTACATTTGTAGTAATTTGTAAGCCCATTGCACTGACTTTTCTATAATTATCATACTTAGCCTTAATATCACCGATGCACCCCCAAACTTAATTCTTTATGCTATTCTAGATTTTTAGTAAAAATTTAGCATTGATCTTGGTTTACTAATACTATCTTTAGCATCAGATTGTTTTCTAGTTAGCTAAGTTCCTTTCTAAGCTTAGTTTTTATGTGTAGAAGCAGCAATAATTTTGATCATTGTTAAAACTAGGCTGCTTTTATATCATCATTACAAATCAGTTCAAAAAGGCACAGGTTTTATAAAGAGTTTTAGCTGATCATGCTTCTAAAATTTTAACCAAAACATTAACATTTTTAACTAACATTTACTATAACATTTAAAAACATACAAAACATATAACACACATATATTATACATAGCACATAACATATTCTTAAGTTTTTCAAAAAAACATATATAAGTCCTCCCCCCAACCTTAAAAACCAGCAGTGTCCTCTGCCCAACCTTAAAAACCAGCAGTGTCCTCCCCCCAACCTTAAAACAGTTCTAGACATATGCTGGATGCAATCACAGATGCTACAGCATCCAACAGGTTTATATTTAACATAAAAGGTGAGGTTTTACTGCTTTGTAGCACCACTCCTGATTCTGCTGCTTGACCTGATTGGTGTATGCTTCACCTTTTTCTCACTGCCCTTCTGTCTCTTCTTCTTTGGTTCCTGAGCCTTGGATGCTCCAGCATCGGGTGCTTCAGCAACGGATGCTCCTGCAACAAATGCTCCAGCAATAGTTGCTTCAGGCACCTTACCTGCAATAGTTTGTTGTTATTGCTTTGCAGCAAGCTCTTCATTTCTGATGGAGGCCAATGTATCCATTACTAGATTTCTTAACACCTCTGCTTGTGCATGATCTACTTGCCGGGGCACCTTAGATGCTGCTGCATCAGTTGGTTTCTGCATTGATGCAACATTGGTTGCTGCAGCATCAAGCTTCTGTTGCTGTTGGGCATCTTCAGTGGCCTGCGTCACTTGTTCTTCTTCATTTCCTTTCTCCAATTCTGCCTCTTCTTCAGGTTCTTCCTCTTCTTCAGGCTCTTCTTGTGTTCCTTCTCGTGGCTCCTCTTGAATTGCCTGCAATTTTCCTTTCAAACTAACAGTCTCAAAGTTCGAGTCAACAACAGTTTCTGCAGTATTTTTAGGTGGAGCTTTTTCTGGTTCCTTGGTGGGTTCATTGGCTGAGGGTGTTGTTTCTTTGGTAGTGGCTTCTGTAATTGGGTCTGTGGTGATGGAAGTAGTGGAGGTTGGTGGTTAATTTGGTGATTTGGTTGGTGAATTGGTTTGTTGGGGGCTAGTGTGGATGAGTGAGTTAGGTTCAGTTGTGGCAGATGGTGGGGTGGGTGGTATGGTGACTTCAACTGGCTTTGGTGTAATGTTACTGGACTTGTATTTCTGTCTTGGTGCTTCTTCCATGATGACATCTCCTGAGTCAGTCTTCTCACTATCTTCTTCACTCTCAGTCTCATCTTCATCTATATCTTTATCAATTTCCTTCACAACCTTCCTTGCCTCTTCCTCTTCACTTGTCTCTTCCAAATCCTCTAAGCTCAAAATTGGCTCTTCCTCTATTACAGCTTTCTTCTTACCCTTTTGTTCATGCACATCCTCCTCTTCTTCATGTTCTGTTTCTCCCAAGACCCATGTGGGGAAAATGGGTGGTTCAACTCTATTCTCTCCATTTGATAGCTCTAGGAACATCAATTTCTGCCACTCATATTGCTCTTTTTGGAATTTCTAAATGGTCTGTTGCT
Source organism: Astragalus membranaceus (assembly GCA_039519185.1). Classification (NCBI taxonomy): domain Eukaryota; kingdom Viridiplantae; phylum Streptophyta; class Magnoliopsida; order Fabales; family Fabaceae; genus Astragalus; species Astragalus membranaceus. Next base: position 55,416,747 of record CM076854.1, on the reverse strand, counting down.
GGAGCATGAATTGCTCTGCAACAGAGCATTTGTTATTTCCTTAAGAATTTTGGCTTTTTCCTTCAACTCAGTAGAGAGAGCACTTTGTGGAAACTTTCTTACCTCCTTCGTGTCAATTGAAACTCCAGCATTGGAACACAGGTTAGTGATCAAACAAGGAAAGAATAGATACCTAGCTTTCCTACTCTTGCATAGTAAAACTTCCCTATCAATGAGTCTTCCTACATCTACGTTTGATTCTGTTAGTATAGAATCTAACAGAATCATTCTTTCTTTCTAAATTGAGGAGGTGTGTGATGTGGGAATCAAAGAGTGAGCTATGAACAGAAGCCAAGTTCCTACTTCACTTGTAAGGTACCTACTTTTTATTGTGAATTGTGTTTGTGAATTTTTCCCATTCAGCATCCTTACCAGCAATTCTAGCCTTAACCCTATTCATTTCCTTCTTCCCATAGGTGTCTACTAGATTTTGAAAGTCAAGCCCGTTATATCCTAAATGGTATTCATCATTTAACTTCCTAGGATCAAAATGGACTCTAACATTTCTTACCATAGAGTAGTATAAAGGCTTACCTCCTTTTGGGTCCGAAATCCTAGCATAAAATTCACGCACAATTGCTACTGAGTATGAACCCCTATGCTGGACGAATGTTTCTAGCCCAAATTTGCTACTGTGGACATGAATGAAGGAGATGCTTTGTTGAGTTTGAAGCCACGCTCTGCTAGGAACACCATTTTCCAAAATTTCATTGCTTTGTTGTCGACTGATGCAGGAGCAATGGTTGATTTCTTTGTGACTTTTTGACTCGATGCTCCAACATCAGCGCCTGATTTTCCAAAATTCTTAGTAGCAGCTTGTTTCTTTGCCATTGATTCGTTGATGATTTCTTCGAAGTTAAACTGCAAGAGTCGACAGAAGAGTTATCATGATAAGCGGAGGAAAGATTTGGAGTTTCAGGCGGGTGAGCATGTATTTTTGAGAGTCACTCTGGAGTTTCGGGAATGTTGCTTATAGAGTGGCTTTACCACCTAACCTTTCGAATTTGCATGACGTGTTTCATGTGTCGCAACTTCAGAAGTATATTTCAGATCCATCTCATGTGATCCGCATGGATGATGTGGAGGTACGGGATAATCTCACCGTAGAGACGATGCCTGTACGGATTGAAGGTCATGAAGTGAAAGTTTTAAGAGGCAAGGAGATTGCGTTGGTGAAAGTAGTCTGGCTGGGAGCTGCTGGAGAGAGCGTGACGTGGGAGCTGGAGAGCAAGATGCGGGAGTCCTATCCCGAGCTGTTTGAATCAGGTAAATTTCGAGGACGAAATATTCTAAATGGGGGAGAGTTATAACGCCCAAATAATTTAATTATTTATTTAATTAAATTATCTAGGTATTCTATTAGTATAGTTAAATTAAAATAATTATACGGTGTTTTATGCATAATAGGGAGTGGTGCTTAGTAACTAGCTGATTAGTGGACGGGGGCCCGTGATCCACGAGCCCAAGGCTTAGGCGCATGAAGGGAGTGTTAGTTAGGGTTTAGAGCATTGCGCATTTGGAGAGGAAAAGAAAGAAAACTTGCGAAGAGGAGAGAAAGAGAGAAGAGGGACGGTGCACTAGGAGAGAAGAGGAGGGGCGCCATTGTTGCTGTGGTTACTTGGTGTTTTCGTGCGAGGAGGCTTCTAATTCGGCAAATCTAAGGTAAGGGTGGGTTCTATCCTTATAATAGGGTTTATGATGGGGTTATGTAGGGGTAGGACCTATGTTGTTCTCTTGATCTTATTGGTGTTGAATTATTGATGTTAGTATGTATTCATGATGTTTGGAATTGGTGCTTGATGATTGATTATGGTGAATTTTTGCTGTTTGGATGTTATCTGGTGCGATTTGGTGTTGTGGTGGGTTGTTGGAAACGGCGCCCTGCCCCTGGGCGTCGTGGCTGTGTCGTGGTTGTTCCCTGCTGGAGGCGCCCTGCTGCTGGGCGCCAAGCCAGTGTTGCCCATTGTTGCTGATTCTGGTGCCCTAGGCGCCCAGTCATGGTGTCCCTGTTTTGTTGTTGCTGGATGTGGCGCCTTAGGCGCCCAGTGATGTTGTCTAGGTTGCTGGAGCTGGCGCCCTTGGCGCCTAGTGTGTATTTGAGTTGCAGGGGATGGCACCCTAGGCGCCCAGTGGTGAATGGTGCGTGTCTGTGTTGCTGTGAAGGGCGCCCTAGGCGCTCAGTGGTGTCCTGTGTTGCTTCTGGATGTTGCTGTGTTGTGCCAGAACTTTCTGTGTTGTTGTCTCCCTCCTGGGCGCCATGGGCGCCGTGTCTGATGATTCTGTCTTGGCGCAGGGGTGCCATGGGCGCTGTGTTGCGCTCTGTGTTGCTCCTGGGCGCCCTCTTGGGTGCCAATCCCTGTGATGTTGCGTTTTGGGCTGCTGTGTTGCCCAGGCGCCCAGCTGCTGGGTGCCAAGTCTGTTCCTGCTGATGTGGTGCTAGGCGCCCTGCCCCTAGGCGCCATTTTCTGTGTTGCTGCTAGGCGCCCTGTTGCTGGGCGCCAAGTCCAATTCTGTTGCCATGGTGTTAGGCGCTCTGCTGCTGGGCGCCAGTTCTGCTGTTGCCACTGTTGTCCTAGGCGCCCTGTTGCTGGGCGCCATGTCTGATGTTGCTGCTGTTGCCCAAGGCGCCCTGTTGCTGGGCGCCAATTTCTGTTTTAGTTGTTGCTGTCTAAGGCGCCCTGCTGCTGGGCGCCAGATCCTGTGTTGCTGGTGTTGCCTGTGGCGCCCTGTTGCTGGGCGCCAGTTTTCAGTGTTGTTGCTGTTGTCTGTGGCGCCCTGTTGCTGGGCGCCAGATTCTGTGTTGCTGTTGCTGTCTTGACGCCCTGTTGTTGGGCGCCAGTTTCTACAATGTTGTTTCTGCTGTTGGCGCCCTGTTGCTGGCCGCCAGTTTCTGTGGTGGCTGTTTCTGCTGTTGGCGCCCTGCTGCTGGGCGCCAGTTCCTGTCATGTTGTCGTGGTGTAAATTGGTGTCTCGGGTGTCGGAGTATGATTATCGTTATAGGTGTTGGTGTCATTGTTGATTATTGGTGATGATATAACAGGTGATGACATAAAAGGTGATGTGCCTATTTTTATGGGCTAAGGTGACAGGTGATGGGTCTATGACCACTTGGTGTTGTTGGTGATGTTATATTAATTTAAACGTCTGTTGTGTGTTGATTGTCTGGTGCATTGTCCATGGTGTCGCATATATTGCATATGCATTATTTTGGTGATGTTGGCTTCGGCCGTTGGAGCTATAGGTGATGATGGTGATGCTCATATAGGTGATGTGCCCATACTGGCTACTTTATTGGTGATGATTGGTACCACATGTATATGCCCGTTGGTGTGGGTTGCATCTCATATAATTACTCATGATGTTAATATTGATTATTTGGTTATTTATTAATTGATGTTGTTGTGATGCGGTTGATATAGTGTTGTACTCTAGCATATTACCTATCATACATGCTATTATAATGTTAGATATCTCACCCCTTCTGTTTGAATGTTACCCCTATGTTGGTAACGTGCAGGTGATAGTGAGTGAAGGCAAGTCTACCTTCGCTAGTAGAGTCAGGTGTCATCGCTCTGATACGTAGCACTCGGGGGGAACGAACGCTAGACTTTATTAGTGTTTCTGTTATTTTAATTTTGAAGTCTTATGGTGATGTACAACTATTAAATTGAACTTTGATTTTATTCCGCTGCTTGTTGATATTATGACGTGCCAGGTGTTGCACTGTTTTTAATGGTGAAACTTATTTATTGGTGTGTGATGTTTAACGGTGTAAGTGTGGCATCCCTTGCGGTGTATTGAAAACGTTTTGAAAACTCTGATTTTTGTCGAAAATTTTTCCGGGTAGAAAAGGGGTGTTACAAAAGCCATGATGGCAACTATGGGTACTCCCCAGACTTGGGAACATTTCAGGCAGGTATTTTTGGAGCAGTTCTTTCCGACAGCTACGAGGTTTGACAAGGAGAATGAGTTTCTGACTCTCACTCAAGGAAGTTCAACTGTGGGTCAGTACGCGGCTAAGTTTAAAGAGTTATATCAATTCTTCGGTTTGGCCGGGTATGCTCCCAATGACAAGTGGAAAACCGAAAGGTTCAAGTATGGATTAAGGGAGGACATTGCTCAAAGTCTAAGTTCTTTTGCATATACCAATTATGCGGCCATGGTTCAGCAAGCTTATGTAGCTGAAAGTGATTTGAAGAGGTTGTATGCTAGTAGAAAGGTATTCAATCAGAATAAGAGGAAGGAGGTCGAATGGGCAGATCGGGACAATGAGTCAAGGGGTAACTTCGGCAAGGATAAGCAAGTGCGGACATCCGATTCCTCGAAGCCTGAAAATTGTTCAAAGTGTGGAAAACCTCATAGGGGAGAATGTCGCATGGGCTCAGATCATTGTTTCTTTTGCAAGGAGGAAGGACACTACTCTAGGGATTGTCCCGCGAAGAAGAGGAATAGAGAGGAGACGGCTGCTCCGAGAGTATTTGTGTTGGACGCTCAGAAGGGCAAGACTGATGACTGTTCGGCGAAAGGTATATTTTAGTCCAATTTTGAGGACAAAATTTTTAAAAGTTGGGGTGAATGTAACATCTCCTGTTTTGCTATTTAATTATATTGGCGTACTATTAATTATTAGTGATTTATTTAGTTGATTGAAATTATTTAAATTGAAAATGACTTGTTGATTAAGTTATTATGTGAATTGTGTGCTTAATTATTATAAATTGCATCAAGATTAGATTAATTAGGGCTGATGGGAGTCTTTGGGTATGAAATGTTAAGTGAGGGTCGTTGTTATCTTTTTACACTACCCTTTAAATACCCCCTTCCAGCTGAACCAAGGGGAAAACCTTTCATTTTCTAAGTTCAAAAGAAAAACAGCAAAGCTGAAGAAGAGGGGAGAGGGCGTGAGTTGGAGAGGGAGGAAGAGAGGAGGAATTTCTCTCTTTCCATTGCATGTTCCATCCAATGGAACAACCATGATCAGCTCACCTTCCTCCTTCCATTGATCACCAGCTCGAAATCATCCCCCTCCTCCACCATAAATCACCATTGGAGGACAAACCAAGCTCCATTTGGCCAAAACACAAAATCTGAACCTTGCATGTCATTTTTGTGAGCCTTAGAACTAACTACTGCAACCAAATCACGAATTGGAACCACCTAGAAGTCATTTCAGTTCTGGGATCAGAATACAAATGTTAGAGAACCTGAGTTTTCGGTTGGGAGTGTTTCGAAGCGATTCCGGAGATAGTTCGTGAGTTGGTGTTGTGATCGAGTCCGAGGAGAGTTCGTGGTTCTCGGGAACGGTCGAATCCTTGAAGTCTCGGAAAATAGGTGAGTTCTATACTCACTAGGGATTTAAAATCATGTGTCATGCATTCTGAAACGAATCATGTGTTTTTACGAAAATCTGGTGTAAAACCGCTTTATGAAAGTATCACATTTGAACCATGAAATTGATTGAATTGTTGGACTGAAGATTATGAAATTTGCATGTCATGATTGTGGATAGATTGATTGTTATATGGCTGAATTGTGTCTGGAAATATATGTATGAAACCTGTTTGAAGGTTGGAAGTTGATCGGGTTACGGATTGGAAACGATCGAAAAGCGAAACGGAACGAAAACAACGAAAACGAGTGCATTTTGAAATCTGCCCAGGGCACACGGGTCGTGCGCCCCATGCACCCGGGTCATGCGCCACTCTCTGGAATTCTGCCCAGAACACACGGGTCGTGCGCCCCATGCGCCCGAGTCGTGTGCCCCTGTCTGATGCCGAACTCCGAATTTCCGTTTCGTCGTTCCTTTCAGTTCCAAACCCCTTCTGATCTCCTTCTCAACCAAATGTGATGATGTGGCCCTAGTAATATGGTCATTGAAGTCCCAATGTGGGTACATGGTAGCTATACTAGGACTCTTTGGTATTCACTCAGCGATTAAGTTAGAAAACCTTAGTAAGCCGTGTGAGATCACCTAATAATAAGATCATGTTAGTACAATACTAAGTTAAGTACAAGTTCACTGTTAAGCATAAGCTCATGGTTTGATTAAGTTCATTATTCACTTATCACGGTTCACGGTTTACTGCTTATTGGTTATTGTTCATCGTTCACTGTTCACTGCTCATTGTTCATGGTATATATTATATACATCATTGCTGGGGTGACGACCCTGTTCATGGATTAGCGTACTAGTGGGAGAGGAAGTCATGAGCCTTATCCCCTAGGCCCACTGCATTGGTTGTCCCTAAGGTAGTAGAAATGGCCGGGGACTGGGTTTGCCGGAATCTTTAAAATAAGACCCGGTGATATGCTAAGAATCATTGTCATTGTGTGTGCCTTGGGTGTCGCTTAAGGGCTACGATTCATGAAATCAAGCTTAATTGAACTGAGAGAGTTAGTAAGGGGTCGCGCTAGAACTCACTGAGACAAGTCGTCTCACCCAATCCATTGTTGTTGTTTTTCAGTTAAGCAGGGAAAGTTGAAGACCGTGAGGCACGGCTATGGAGACGTTTGAGGAGCTGCCGCTATCTTATTTCATTATGTCTTGTATTTCAGTTTCCTTTGTATTTTTGTAATTCTATTCAGTATCTTAAGACTATTCGATTGTACGACTTATGTCTTTCAAGTTGTAAATCGCTTCCGCAGACTTTCGATTTTGAGTATTGAACACTAGTTTGAGTTATGTGAGGACCGACTTTAGTTATATTATGTTCAGATATGTAAGTGCGTTTGATGAGTTTCATCGAAGTTTAGAATGTGTTCAATATTTTAAATGGAAAGTCACTCTGATGTATGCCAGTAGTGCATTTCGGTAGTTTCTACAAGTTAGAAATTATCGGGGTGTTACAGTGACCGTAGTAGATTTCTGATTGTGTGGTTGTCGCCGCTAAAAAGGTGAGTTCTATACTCACTAGGGGATTATGGTTTATGTATTATGAGTTCTGGGCTTGGTCTCGCATTTTATAAACACCGTTATCGAAACGTTTACGAAAAACTTCGCGTTTGAGTTATCGAGTCATGATATCGTTTGATTGGTAATTATAAACTTCATGTAATGAATGTTGATTGCTATGTGATGATTGGTTGGACTGAATTTGATTGTGATGGCGTGCGTGTTATGTTGGAGTCTCGATCAGAAGGTATATTGGAATCAGAACAGAATGGTATCGTGCAAGAAAACAGCAAATCTGGGCTACTGTTGAACACGCACGGATCGTGTCTTATGGGGGCACGGACCGTGCTGGCTGTTTGCAGGGAGCCTGGGTTGATTTTTAGACCTCGCACAGATCGTGCGTTTAAGGAGCACGGATCGTGCGTTAGGTTCGGTTTCAAAAATGTTAAGTTTTCCAGACACGCACGGGTCGTGCGCCCCTGGGCACGGATCGTGCGTGGTCTTCGGGTAGCCTCTTTTAAAAAGTGTTTTAAACCGTTCCGAACGATTCCAATTGCGTTCTAATCCCTTCCCTAACCTCACCCATTGATGTTATAGTACCTGTAACGCCCAAATATATAATTAAATTATTTATTTAAATATTTAGGTATTCAATTATTTATTTATTTATTTATTTATTTATTTAATTGGTGTAATTATATTAGCATTTGATTAAGGGGTGTGTAAATAAATATTAGGGGATGGAGTTAGTGATCGGGCTTAAGCTGGAGGAAGCCCACGATCCAAGCCCAAGGTGTAGGCACATGAGGGAGTGTTAGTGAGGGTTAGTGCATTTCGCATAGGGAGAGGAAAAAGAAAGGAAGATTTGCGAAGAAGAGAGAAAAGAGAGAAGTCGCGAAAATAGAGAGAGGAGAGGAGAAGAGGTTTAGCGCACACCCAAGGGAGAAGAGGAGAGGAGGAGAGTTCGCGAATCAGGAGAAGAGAAGAGGCGCCATTGTTGCTAAGGTTCTGTAGGTGACTTTCTGAAGGGAAGTGGTGCTCTCCTAATATAAGGTAAGGGTGGGTCTTGCTTTATAATAGGGTTTATAATGGGATGTATGTGGGGTTAGGATCTATGTCACTCTTGGTTGTGATTTTCGAGTGAATTGATGTTGTTTGTTATGTAAGAACGTATTGGTGATGATTTGATGCATGCTAGGTGCTTGTTGAAAGGTATTTGACTTGTCAGTTGTATAAGGTGATTGGAGTGCACGTTAGGTGCTTGATAAAATGTGTATTTCATGATGTTAGGACGAATATGCGATGTTTGAAATTATTGTTGATGGTTGAACACATAAAAATCTAGAAAAATTGGATTTAGGAGGAGCCTAGGCGCCAAGGGCGCCATTTTTGTGTTGCTGTTGTGCGCCTGTGTCTAGGCTTGTCTAAGTGCTGGGCGCCAATGTGGCTGCCCAGGGCACCTGTTGTGCGCCTGTGTTGCTGTTTGTGTCTGGATGTTGCGCGCTGTCTTGGCGCAGGGCGCCAAGGGCGCCTAATTTTGGCTGCCCGTGTTGCGTTCCTAAGTTGTGTTTCCATGTAGTTATGTTGCCTGGATGTCATTGGTGCTGAGTTTTGGTTGCTAAGTTGCGTATTCTGAAATGTCACTGGGATCCCCTCCCCTGGGCGCTAGTTTCTGCCTCCGCCAGTTTTTCTGTGTTGCTGTCTTGCTGGGCGCCAGGATCCCCTTCCTGCGCCAGTTTGTGTTGCTGTCTTGCTGGGCGCCAGGATCCCCTTCCTACGCCAGTTTCTGTGTTACTGTCTTGCTGGGCGCCAGGATCCCCTTCCTGCGCCAGTTTCTGTGTTGCTGTCTTGACTGGGCGCCAGGATCCCCTTCCTGCGCCAGTTTCTGTGTGGCTGTCTTGCTGGGCGCCAGGATCCCCTTCCTGCGCCAGTTTCTGTGTTCCTGTTTTGATTGGGTGCCAGGATCCCCTTCCTGCGCCAGTTTCTGGGTTGCTGTCTTGCCGGGCGCCAGGATCCCCTTCCTGCGCCAGTTTCTGTGTTGCTGGGCGCCAGGATCCCCTTGCTGCGCCAGTTCTGTGTTGCTGTGTTGCTGGGCGCCAGGATCCCCTTCCTGCGCCAGTTTCTGTGTTGCTGTGTCCCGGGGCGCCAGGATCCGTTTCCTGCGCCAGTTTCTGTGTTGCTGTGTCCCGGGGCGCCAGGATCCCCTTCCTGCGCCAGTTCTGTGTTGCTGTGTTGCTGGGCGCCAGGATCCCCTTCCTGCGGCAGTTTCTGTGTTGCTGTCTTGCTGGGCGCCAGGATCCCCTTCCTGCGCCAGTTTCTGTGTTCCTGTCTTGCTGGGCGCCACGATCCCCTTCCTGCGCCAGTTCTGTGTTGCTGTGTTGCTGGGCGCCAGGATCCCCTTCCTGCGCCAGTTTCTGTGTTGCTGTCTTGCTGGGCGCCAGGATCCCCTTCCTGCGTCAGTTTCTGTGTTCCTGTCTTGCTGGGCGCCACGATCCCCTTCCTGCGCCAGTTTCTGTGTTGCTGTCTTGATTGGGCGCCAGGATCCCCTTCCTGCGCCAGTTTCTGTGTTGCTGTCTTGCTGGGCGCCAGGATCCCCTTCCTGCGCCAGTTCTGTGTTGCTGTGTTGCTGGGCGCCAGGATCCCCTTCCTGCGCCAGTTTCAGTGTTGCTGTGTCCCGGGGCGCCAGGATCCCTTTCTTGCGCCAATTTCTGTGTTGCTGTGTTGCTGGGCGCCAGGATCCCCTCCCTGCGCCAGTTTCTGTGTTGCTGCGTTGCTGGGCGCCAGGATCCCCTTCCTGCGCCAGTTCCTGTTGCTGGCCAGTTTCCAGCGTGTTCCCTGCTAGGATGTTGCCCAAATGTTAAAATAGTGTTCCAGCGTGTTCCCTGCGCCAGTTCCTGTTGCTGGCCATTTTCAGGATGTTGCCCAAATGTTCCCCGGTTTTGTTTTTGACATATCTTTTGACTCGGGTGTCCGTTTTAAGCGTTTCAAAGTGCGTTGTGAAGCTTATTCAGTTTCCTACTGGTATATTCTATTTTAAGGTAAAAACTATTATTTCTCTGATGGTTTCTGGGCGCCTCAAGTGGCTGTCCCCGATGGTCGTTGTTGTTGGCGGTGTAAAAATTATTTCGGTGTCTAAAACCTTTTGGTGTAATCTGTAATATTAGTGTCCCGGTGCCAATCTTGTGCTGCCATGTTGATGTTGATGACGATGGGTCTAATGACCAAATGATTTCGATGTTGTTAATGACGATGGGTCTAATGGCCAAATAATGATGATGATATGGACGATGTTGTTGTTGTGATGACTATGATCTGCTGGTTGTTCATGAGTCGCATGCATTACATATGCATATATTGACGATGTAAGGCTTCGGCCTCGAGCTATTGACGATGATGATGATCAAATATTGACGATGTGCCCAATGGCAAAATTATTGACGATGATGGTACCACATGCATTGCACTTCATACATTCATCCTTATCATTGATGATATTACTTTGGTTGATATGTATATATTTATGTGACAGATATAAATATTGATGTGGTTGTGTAGTAATTGCTGTATATATATATATATATATATATATATATATATTAATATGGTTGTTACATATATATTAAGTGGTTGTTATATACATATATTGGTGTAGTCGCCGTGAATATATTGTAGTAGTTGTTATATATATATATATATATATATATATATTGCTGTGGTTGATGTAGTTCATTACTCTGGCATACTGCCTATCATAAACTTTATTATATTGTTTGAGACTCACCCCTTATGTTGAATATTACTCTACAGGTAACCGTATGTGAAGGCTTTTAACCCTTCATTCCTCGAGTCGGTCGTTGCTCTGATACGTAGCACCTGAGGGGCGAACATTAGATATTTTAGTTGTTATGTTATGTGATATTGTTGGATGTTTTGTATTAGTACCGTTATAACAATGTTTTGGGAACTGTTTCCTTTTATTCCACTGCGTGATGATGAACTATTATTGTGTAGACTGACTAGTTGTTGAGGGCTCGCCAATTATTTGATGAGCTACGTATCATGTCTTTTGAAATGATGAGTTATTATCAATTTGTGTTTGTTGATTTGAAGTAAATGTAGCATCCCTTTTTGGATGAACTTAAAAATGATTTTTTTTAACTCTGATATTTTTATAATAAATTGCCGGGTAGAAATGGGGTGTTACATTAGTGGTATCAGAGCAATGGTTGGTCCGACAGGCCAAGTCGTCGAGTCGTTCTGTCAATTAGCGACCAACTATTGTCTTTCATCCTAACTGTTGTTTTTGTTGTAGCTTTGAGTTGAGATGGCGCGGAGAAACGACGCTGCGATTGCTACTGCTCTAGCTGCTATGGCACAAGCTGTTCAGAATCAGTAGAATGCTGGTGGTGAGAATGCTGGGACTTGCAGTCTGGCGACATTTCAGAGAGAGAATCCGCCCACGTTCAAGGGCAAGTATGATCCCGATGGTGCTTTGGCATGGTTGAAAGAAATGGAGAGGATTTTTTGAGTGATGGATTGTACCCAAGCACAGAAGGTCCGCTATGGTACGCACATGTTAGCTGAGGAAGCTGATGATTGGTGGTTAGAGACGAGGCAGAGGTTGGAGGCTGCTAACGAAGAGGTTACCTGGGAAGTGTTCAGCAGAGAGTTTAACCGTACGTATTATCCGGAAGATGTCCGCGGGAAGAAGGAGATTGAGTTTCTGGAGCTGAAACAGGGGAGTATGTCCGTATCGGAGTATGCCGCTAAGTTCGTGGAGCTGGCAAAGTTCTATCCGCATTACACTGGAGCTAATGCTGAGTTTTCTAAATGTATTAAGTTCGAGAATGGTTTGAGGCTTGAAGTTAAAAAGGCAATTGGTTACCAAAAGATCCGTGTGTTCGCTGACCTGATAGATAGCTGCAGGATTTTTGAGGAAGACAGCAATGCGCATCGCAAGATTATGGGTGAGAAGAAGGACAAGCGTCAGGATCGGGGGAAGCCGTATGATGTTCCAGCTGGGAGAGGCGGATAGAGAGTCGCTGAGGACTAGAAGGCTAGTGGGGGAGAAGCTCCCACTGGTATTGTGTGTTTCAAATGTGGCAAAGTTGGTCACAAGAAAGCTGCATGCAACATTGGGGATACGAGGTGTTATCGTTGTGGCAAGCCTGGGCATGAAGCGCCCGCATGTATGCATAAGGGAATGATTTGTTTCAACTGCAACGAAGAAGGGCACATCAGTAATCAGTGTCCGAAACCGAAGAAGGAACGAGCTGGTGGAAGAATGTTCGCTTTGGTAGGGTCAGAGACTTCTAAGGAGGGCGGACTCATTAGAGGTACATGCTTCATTAATGGTGTTCCCCTAACTTATATTGTTGATACCAGTGCCATTCTTTGTTTTATCGCTGCTAATTGCGTCGAAAGATTGGATCTTGAGTTGTCTTCCATGAATGGAGAAATTGTTGTCGACACTCCAGCTAATGGGTCTGTGACTACTTCTCTTGTGTGTTCGGGGTGTCCCTTGTCGATTTTCGACAGAGACTTTGTTGTTGATTTAATTTGGTTGCCGTTAAGCGGAGTGGATGTGATTCTAGGTATGAACTGGTTAGAGTATAACCATGCCCATATCAATTGTCATAGCAAGTCTGTAAGTTTTCCTACGCCTGAGAGGGAGAAAGTTGGTATGTTGCCTGCTAGGCAATCGCGGAAATTAATTCGAAAGCAAGGGGAGACTTCGCAAAGTAGACAGAAGAGTCATCATGATAAGCGAAGGAAGGATTTGGAATTTCGAGCGGATGATGTACAAGTACGGGATAATCTCACTGTGGAGACGATGCCTGTACGTATCGAGGATCGTGAGGTGAAGGCTCTTAGAGGTAAGGAAATTGCATTGGTGAAGGTGGTCTGGTTAGGAGCTGTTGGAGAGAGCATGACTTGGGACTTGGAGAGTAAGATGCGGGAGTCCTATCCAGAGCTGTTTGATTCAGGTGAGTTTTCGAGGACGAAAACATTCTAAGTGGGGGAGAGTTGTAACGCCCAAATATTTAATTAAATTATTTATTTAAATATTTAGGTATTCAATTATTTATTTATTTGGTGTAATTATATTAGCATTTGATTAAGGGGTGTGTAAATAAATATTAGGGGATGGAGTTAGTGATCGGGCTTAAGCTGGAGGAAGCCCACGATCCAAGCCCAAGGTGTAGGCGCATGAGGGAGTGTTAGTGAGGGTTTGTGCATTTCGCATAGGGAGAGGAAAAAGAAAGGAAGATTTGCGAAGAAGAGAGAAAAGAGAGAAGTCGCGAAAATAGAGAGAGGAGAGGAGAAGAGGTTTAGCGCACACCCAAGGGAGAAGAGGAGAGGAGGAGAGTTCGCGAATCAGGAGAAGAGAAGAGGCGCCATTGTTGCTAAGGTTCTGTAGGTGACTTTCTCAAGGGAAGTGGTGCTCTCCTAATATAAGGTAAGGGTGGGTCTTGCTTTATAATAGGGTTTATAATGGGGTGTATGTGGAGTTAGGATCTATGTCACTCTTGGTTGTGATTTTCGAGTGAATTGATGTTGTTTGTTATGTAAGAACGTATTGGTGATGATTTGATGCATGCTAGGTGCTTGTTGAAAGGTATTTGACTTGTCAGTTGTATAAGGTGATTGGAGTGCACGTTAGGTGCTTGATAAAATGTGTATTTCATGATGTTAGGACGAATATGCGGTGTTTGAAATTATTGTTGATGGTTGAACACATAAAAATCTAGAAAAATTGGATTTAGGAGGAGCCTAGGCGCCAAGGGCGCCATTTTTGTGTTGCTGTTGTGCGCCTGTGTCTAGGCTTGTCTAAGTGCTGGGCGCCAATGTGGCTGCCCAGGGCGCCTGTTGTGCGCCTGTGTTGTTGTTTGTGCCAAGGGCGCCTAATTTTGGCTGCCCGTGTTGCGTTCCTAAGTTGTGTTTCCGTGTAGTTATGTTGCCTGGATGTCATTCGTGCTGAGTTTTGGTTGCTAAGTTGCGTATTCTGAAATGTCACTGGGATCCCCTCCCCTGGGCGCTAGTTTCTGCCTCCGCCAGTTTTTCTGTGTTGCTGTCTTGCTGGGCGCCAGGATCCCCTTCCTGCGCCAGTTTCTGTGTTGCTGTCTTGCTGGGCGCCAGGATCCCCTTCCTGCGCCAGTTTCTGTGTTGCTGTCTTGCTGGGCGCCAGGATCCTCTTCCTGCACGAGTTTCTGTGTTGCTTGTTGACCAAGTGACTTCAAACACAAGAGGGGGGGTGAATTGTGTAATTAAAAATTGCTATTAAAAATAAAGTTTTTGAAAGATTTTGATCAAATAAGTTGCTTGAATTTAAATACCTGTGATAAAGCAATAAAATAACTTGCAAGAAAAATAAAGGAGATGAAGAGAAGAAGATGACACAAAGAGTTTTATACTGGTTCGGCCAAACCACAGGCCTACGTCCAGTCCCCGAGGAATGCTCCAAGGGATTTCAACTAATCACTAGCTTTTAAAACAGGTTCAGCTAGAAACCTTTACAATCAAGAACTTACAACACCGGGATATCACCTCCCTGAAAGAAAACCTTCAAGAACCAAGAGATTTGATGGCACACTCAATAGTGTGGATAAAACAAGTTGAAGCACAGTAATACAATATCAAATTATGTGAAATATAAAGCTCTCAAAAATAAAGTTGCAAGTGTAAGAGTAGTGAGAGTGATAGAAGAATAATAGATCTCAGATTGCAAGAATGAGTCGTGAAATGAAAGTGAAGAGTGAGGCTGGTATTTATAGGCGTATAGAAAATATGACCGTTGAGTGAAATAAAGAATTGAAGAAATCGATTTTGTGCCTGAATTGCCTAAGATGGATAATCGATTTCATGCTTGATTAGATCTAGGATAAGGAATCGATTTTGCATTTAGTTTAAATCATGAAAGAATCGATTCTTTGCTTTGATAAACATGAGAATCGATTTGTGAGTCACAAGAGAAAGGAAAGGAATCGATTTATGAAGTAGAAAAAAAAGAGAAGGAATCGATTCTTAAGTGGAATGAAAAGGAAAGGAATCGATTCTTGAGTGAGCATGAAAATCGATTTTATGTTTCAACATATGATATAAGAAATCGATTTTTGGCTTTTTGAGAGTGCTTGAAAATCGATTTTGTGGCCAATAGAAAATACTATAAATCGATTATATGCTTTCCAAAAAATCATTTGCATGCATGGGATTTATTTAAAACTATTTTCATGCAAAATTATTTATATGAAAAACATTTGTGAGTGTGTGATTTATTTTATATTTGAGAGCCTTATTTTCACTTACAATAATGTCCTAAACACACACAACAGTAAAATAATTCTTGACTGTCGCTTGATTGCATTTTTCCGCTTTTTGCAGTCTTGACCATTTTGCCCTTCTTTTGTCAATCATCAAAACCTGATTATTCCTGTCAAGGCATATATTCACATTCTCCCCCTTTTTGATGATGACAAACATCATTAGGAGGGATTTGCTCAAAGAAGGGGTTAGATAAGAATATTTCATAACAATGTGTATATCAGAGATAAGCGCAGATTATACTCCCCCTTTCTATATGCAAACATTTAAGAAAATACTCCCCCTGAAACATGCAAATCACATAACTCTCCCCCTTTTGGCATTATCAAAAAGCGAAAAATAATCAAGTAAGGCATATATTCACTCAATGCATGATTGATTTAGAATTCCCAATTCAGTTCTTATAAAAGAGAAACTTTCTTTTGGCAAAGGTTTAGTAAAAATATCTGCAAGTTGGTTAGATGTTTCCACAAACTCAATTACGCAATCACCTTTTTGAACATGATCTCTGATAAAATGGTGCCTGATCTCAATGTGTTTTGTCCGTGAGTGATAAACCGGATTTTTTGTGAGATTTATGGCACTGGTGTTGTCGCATTTAATTGGAACTGTTTTGAGATCCATACCGAAATCATTTAATTGTTGTTTCATCCAAATTATTTGCGCACAACAACTACCTGCAGCAACGTATTCCGCTTCGGCGGTGGATAGCGCTACACTTGCTTGTTTCTTACTGTGCCAAGATACTAATGCATTTCCAAGCAAGTGACACGTTCCACTGGTGCTCTTTCTATCCATTTTACAACCTGCAAAGTCAGAATCAGAGTACCCAACCAAAGTGCAATCCGTCCCTTTAGGATACCATAAACCCATGTTTTGTGTGCCAATGAGGTATCTCATAATGCGTTTGACAGCAGAGAGATGAGATTCTTTTGGATTAGCTTGAAAACGTGCACACATACAAACACTAAACATAATATCAGGACGACTAGCAGTGAGATAGAGAAGAGAGCCAATCATACCTCTATACTTGCTTACCTCTACCGACTTACCTTCCTCGTCTTTGTCAAGAGAGCATGATGTACTCATGGGAGTTGAGATTTCTTTGGCATTGTGCATACCAAATTTCTTAAGAAGCTCTTTGCAGTACTTGGATTGATTTACAAAAATACCTTCCTTAGTTTGATGGATTTGTAATCCAAGAAAGTATCGAAGCTCACCCATCATGGACATTTCAAATTCACTTTGCATGATGTTAGAAAATTCTTCACAAAGAGTTTCATTAGTGGCTCCAAAGATAATGTCATCAACATAAATTTGAACAAGTAAAATGTCATGATTTGAATGTTTGATGAAAAGTGTTGTATCAACTTTGCCTCTTTCAAAACCCTTTTCAAGTAAAAATTTACTTAAGCGATCATACCAAGCTCGAGGTGCTTGTTTCAACCCATACAATGCCTTTTTCAATTTAAAAACGTGATCGGGAAACTCAAAATTTGTGAAACCCGGGGGTTGATCAACATATACCTCTTCTTGAATATAACCATTTAAAAACGCACTTTTTACGTCCATTTGAAAAAGTTTAAAATCCATGATGCAAGAGAAAGCAAGAAGCATGCGAATGGATTCTAGCCTAGCCACGGGGGCATAGGTTTCATCAAAATCTATACCCTCTTGTTGATTGTAACCTTTGGCAACAAGTCTTGCTTTGTTTCTAATAATAATACCATTTTCATCAAGCTTGTTCCGAAAAACCCATTTGGTTCCAATCACAAGATGGTCTTTAGGTTTTGGGGCGAGTTCCCAAACACTGTTTCTTTCAAATTGATTTAATTCCTCTTGCATGGCAAGGGTCCAATGTTCGTCAAAAATAGCTTCATCAATGTTGTTTGGTTCAATTTGAGAAACAAAAGCCATATGGTTACATGCATTCTTTAAAGAGTTTCGAGTAGTTACCCCTTTTGTGATATCACCTATCACTTTGTCAAGAGGATGGTCCTTTTGCATTCTCCATTCTTTAGGTAGATCTTGATGAGGTGATTGATCTTCAACTTCCTTGTTTTTGTCCTGTTCTTTTAGAAGACTGTTTCCCAAAATTTCTGCAAGATCATCAACATTCTTTTCTACTACAATTTTGGGGTCAGTTTCATCAAAAGTGACATGCACTGATTCTTCTATAGACAAGGTTCTTTTATTATAAATTCTAAAAGCTTTACTAGAGTTGGAATATCCAAGAAAAATTCCCTCATCAGCTTTAGCATCAAACTTACCAAGATTGTCCTTCCCATTATTCAAAACAAAGCACTTACATCCGAATACGTGAAAGTGGGAGATATTTGGCTTTCTTCCTTTGTAAATTTCATAGGGCGTTTGTTTTAGAATAGGCCTTATGAGGACTCTATTCATTACATAGCATGCGGTGCTTACCGCGTCTGCCCAGAAATACTTAGGAAGGTTAGTTTCATTGAGCATCGTCCTCGCTAGCTCTTCAAGGGACCTATTTTTCCTTTCCACTACTCCATTTTGTTGAGGAGTTCGTGGGGAGGAAAAAGTGTGGTCAATACCATTTTCGTTGCAAAAGTTTTCAAAAGCCTCATTTTGAAACTCACCACCGTGATCACTTCGGATAGATGCTATAGTTAAACCTTTTTCGTTTTGAATAATCTTAGCAAGTTTTCGAAAAGCGTCAAAAGCGTCATTTTTATGAGAAATGAACAAGGTCCATGTATAGCGAGAGTAGTCATCCACAATAACAAGTGCATAGTAATTGCCACCAAGACTCATAGTTCTAGATGGGCCAAATAAATCCATGTGTAAAAGTTGTAAAGGTCGGTTTGTAGAAATAACATTTTTTGATTTAAAAGAGACCTTTACTTGTTTCCCTTTTTGGCACGCATCGCATAATTTATCTTTTTCAAAATGTAGCTTTGGTAGGCCAATTACTAATTCCTTACGAGCAAGTTTATTCAAAAGATCCATGTGGATGTGGGCTGCTCTCCTATGCCATAGCCAAGTTTCATCCTCTTTACTAATAAGACAGCATGCATCATTTGAGGGTAGATCATTTAGATCAACAGTATAAGTGTTTCCAACTCTTTCACCAGTAAAAAGAATTTGCTTGTCCACAGTATTTTTTACCTTGCAAATAGAAGAATTAAACACAACTTTATTACCTTTGTCGCACAGTTGACTAATACTTAGCAAGTTATGTTTCAAGCCATCCACTAATAAAACATTTTCAATCACTGGGTTTGGTTTCTTACCGATAGTGCCGACACCAATTATTTTACCTTTTGTGTTGTCGCCATAAGACACAAAACCACTACTTTTAGGAGTCAAGTGAGAGAACTTTTCTTTGTCCCCTGTCATGTGCTTTGAACAGCCGCTGTCAAGATACCACTTTGAGCTCTTGGCTTTCAAGCACACCTGCAACACAACCTCAAGTTTTAATTTTTGGTACCCAAATTGTTTTGGGTCCTTTTGGGTTAGTCTTGGGAATAGTGCCCTTTGGAATCCATTTCCATTTGTCATTCATAGCAATATTCTTTCTAGCATTACAAATAGAAGATGTATGACCTTTTCTACCACAATAATAACATTTTGTAAAAGGGCTACTGGAAGCTATGTTGGGACTAAAAAATTTTTTGAAAGATTTTTCATGATTCTTTGGTTGATAGCCCAAACCGGCTTTATCATAAGTTCCCCTTTGATTTCCCAAAATGATATTAAGATTGTCTCTTCCCATGGTGAATTTTGCAAGAGTGTTGTGCAAATCATCAATTTTCTTTTCCAAAACGTTGCACTCTTCACATTTGAGAGTACTCTCCTTTTTATTTTCATAAGAGTTGCAAGAGGAGACTTCACTTACAAAAATTTGTTTTTCTTTAAGAATGTCTATTTCCTTGTTTAAAATTTCGATTTTAGAGTGAAGAGAGGAAATAGTTTTCTTAGAGGTGGAAACAATCTTTCTAAGTTTGGTTGATTCATTATTTAGTTCTTCACAAATACTAAGCAGTTCATTATAAGTTAAATCATACTCAGTTTCAATAGAGCTTACCTCATCTTCCTCATGCTCCGCCATGAGACATAGTTTTGCTTCTTCTTCAGATTCATCGGATGACTCCGTGTCATTTTCTTCCCAAGTGATGTATGCCCTTCTTCCTCTTGATTCCCTTTGGGGTTTTCTGTCCGGTTTCTCATATTTTTTATTTTGAGGGCAGTTTGGCTTTATGTGCCCTTTCTTACCACATTTGTAGCATGTTGGATTGAAGGAGGTTCCTTCCTCATTCTTCTCTTGAGGATTAGCCCATTGTTTTGATTTTCCTTTGCGCTTCATGAAGTTGTTGAATCTTCGCACCATTAGGCTCATGTCTTCATCATTGCTGTCGTATTCTTCCGTGTCACTTTCTTTGGCACATGCTTTTAGAGCAAGTCCTTTCTTTTTCTTTTCACCTTCCTCGCTTTCAGTTAGTCGATTCAGTTCGAGCTCGTGTTCCTGCAATTTTCCAAACAGAGTAGTTAAGTCCATAGAGGATATGTCTCTTGATTCCGAGATAGCCGTCACTTTGGGTTGCCAATTTCTATTTAGGCATCGTAGCACTTTATTGGTCAAATCCGCATTTTCGAAGGATTTTCCAAGGCCTCTGAGATGGTTAACTATGTGGATGAAACGTTTGTTTAGTTCTTGGATGGTTTCACCCGGTTTCATCTTAAATAGTTCATACTCATGAGTTAATGTGTTCATTCTAGCCCTTTTGACCTCGGTAGTACCTTCATGGGTCACTTGGAGGGCGTCCCACATTTCCTTGGCGGTTTTACAGTTTGATACGCGATAGAACTCATCGATGCTTAAAGCAGTTGTGATGATGTTCTTAGCTTTCAAATTGTATTGAACCTTTTCTTTTTCCTCTTTGGTCCAAAGAGATCTAGGTTTGTTCACCATTTCATCATTAACAAGATGAGTGGGAACAAATGGACCATTTATGACAGCATCCCAAATATCACAATCTACTCCCTCAATGAAAATTTTCATTCTTGTTTTCCAATAATCATACCCTTCACCATTGAAAGATGGGGGTCTGTTTAAGGAGTCATTTGAAGTCATCTTGTCTCTTGAGACAGTTAGTCTTGACCAAGAGTCTAGCTCTGGTACCACTTGTTGACCAAGTGACTTCAAACACAAGAGGGGGGGTGAATTGTGTAATTAAAAATTGCTATTAAAAATAAAGTTTTTGAAAGATTTTGATCAAATAAGTTGCTTGAATTTAAATACCTGTGATAAAGCAATAAAATAACTTGCAAGAAAAATAAAGGAGATGAAGAGAAGAAGATGACACAAAGAGTTTTATACTGGTTCGGCCAAACCACAGGCCTACGTCCAGTCCCCGAGGAATGCTCCAAGGGATTTCAACTAATCACTAGCTTTTAAAACAGGTTCAGCTAGAAACCTTTACAATCAAGAACTTACAACACCGGGATATCACCTCCCTGAAAGAAAACCTTCAAGAACCAAGAGATTTGATGGCACACTCAATAGTGTGGATAAAACAAGTTGAAGCACAGTAATACAATATCAAATTATGTGAAATATAAAGCTCTCAAAAATAAAGTTGCAAGTGTAAGAGTAGTGAGAGTGATAGAAGAATAATAGATCTCAGATTGCAAGAATGAGTCGTGAAATGAAAGTGAAGAGTGAGGCTGGTATTTATAGGCGTATAGAAAATATGACCGTTGAGTGAAATAAAGAATTGAAGAAATCGATTTTGTGCCTGAATTGCCTAAGATGGATAATCGATTTCATGCTTGATTAGATCTAGGATAAGGAATCGATTTTGCATTTAGTTTAAATCATGAAAGAATCGATTCTTTGCTTTGATAAACATGAGAATCGATTTGTGAGTCACAAGAGAAAGGAAAGGAATCGATTTATGAAGTAGAAAAAAAAGAGAAGGAATCGATTCTTAAGTGGAATGAAAAGGAAAGGAATCGATTCTTGAGTGAGCATGAAAATCGATTTTATGTTTCAACATATGATATAAGAAATCGATTTTTGGCTTTTTGAGAGTGCTTGAAAATCGATTTTGTGGCCAATAGAAAATACTATAAATCGATTATATGCTTTCCAAAAAATCATTTGCATGCATGGGATTTATTTAAAACTATTTTCATGCAAAATTATTTATATGAAAAACATTTGTGAGTGTGTGATTTATTTTATATTTGAGAGCCTTATTTTCACTTACAATAATGTCCTAAACACACACAACAGTAAAATAATTCTTGACTGTCGCTTGATTGCATTTTTCCGCTTTTTGCAGTCTTGACCATTTTGCCCTTCTTTTGTCAATCATCAAAACCTGATTATTCCTGTCAAGGCATATATTCACATTGCTGTCTTGCTGGGCGCCAGGATCCCCTTCCTGCGCCAGTTTCTGTGTTGCTGTCTTGCTGTGCGCCAGGATCCCCTTCCTGCGCCAGTTTCTGTGTTGCTGTCTTGCTGGGCACCAGGATCCCCTTCCTGCGCAAGTTCTGTGTTGCTGGGCGCCAGGATCCCCTTCCTGCGCCAGTTTCTGTGTTGCTGTGTCCCTGGGCGCCAGGATCCCTTTCCTGCGCCAGTTTCTGTGTTGCTGTGTTGCTGGGCGCCAGGATCCCCTCCCTGCGCCAGTTTCGGTGTTGCTGGGCGCCATGATCCCCTTCCTGCGCCAGTTCCTGTTGCTGGCCAGTTTCCAGCGTGTTCCCTGTTAGGCGCCCAGTGCCTGGGCGCCATTTTCAGGATGTTGCCCAAATGTTCCCCGGTTTTGTTTTTGACATATCTTTTGACTCGGGTGTCCGTTTTAAGTGTTTCAAAGTGCGTTGTGAAGCTTATTCAGTGATGGTTTCTGATGGTTTCTGGGCGACTCAAGTGGCTGTCCCCGGTGGTCATTGTTGTTGGCGGTGTAAAACTTATTTCGGTGTCTAAAACCTTTTGGTGTAATCGGCAATATTAGTGTCCCGGTGCCAATCTTGTGCTTCCATGTTGATGTTGATGACGATGGGTCTAATGACCAAATGATTTCGATGTTGTTAATGACGATGGGTCTAATGGCCAAGTAATGAGGATGATATGGACGATGTTGTTGTTGTGATGACTATGATCTGCTGGTTGTTCATGAGTCGCATGCATTACATATGCATATATTGACGATGTGCCCAATGGCAAAATTATTGACGATGATGGTACCACATGCATTGCACTTCATACATTCATCCTTATCATTGATGATATTACTTTGGTTGATATGTATATATTTATGTGACAGATATAAATATTGATGTGGTTGTGTAGTAATTGCTGTATATATATATATATATATATATATATATATATATATTAATATGGTTGTTATATATATATTAAATGGTTGTTAAATACATATATTGGTGTAGTCGCCGTGAATATATTGTAGTAGTTGTTATATATATATATATCTATATATATATATTGCTGTGGTTGATGTAGTTCATTACTCTGGCATACTGCCTATCATAAACTTTATTATATTGTTTGAGACTCACCCCTTATGTTGAATATTACTCTACAGGTAACCGTATGTGAAGGCTTTTAACCCTTCATTCCTCGAGTCGGTCGTTGCTCTGATACGTAGCACCTGGGGGGCGAACATTAGCTATTTTAGTTATTATGTTATGTGATACTGTTGGATGTTTTGTATTAGTACCGTTATAACAATGTTTTGGGAACTGTTTCCTTTTATTCCGCTGCGTGATGATGAACTATTATTGTGTAGACTGACTAGTTGTTGAGGGTTCGCCCATTATTTGATGAGCTACGTATCATGTCTTTTGAAATGATGAGTTATTATCAATTTGTGTTTGTTGATTTGAAGTAAATGTAGCATCCCTTTTTGGATGAACTTAAAAATGATTTTTTTTAACTCGGATAATTTTATTATAAATTGCCGGGTATAAATGGGGTGTTACAGTACCATTTCCATGAAATTGACTGTGACTGATGTTAGTTAATGTTCCGAATCATGTTGACGTTATGAGATTGATTATGACTAAGCTAGGTTATCATAATGTTGAGTGTGGGCGATACATTATGATGTGGACTAGTTAATGGATAGTTATAGGTTAAGTTAACAACGTTAGTAGTACCGTGTGAGATCACCTAATGATAAGACCATGTTAAGAATAATGCCATTGTTTTGTATAAGTTCATCGTTATGTTTAAGGATCATTGTTATGTTCATGTTCAGGTATATTAAAATATATACATTATGTTAGGGTGACGACCCTATTTCAGTTTAGTGTGCTAGGGGAGGGGAAGTCATGAGCCCTATGAACCTAGGCCCCATGAGGGATCCAGCCGAGTAGTGGAATGGGTTCACCGGGAGCTTATTTCGCCAAGTGACCGGTGACACGCTAAAAATCATTGTTAGCCACATAGTCAAATATTACGACTATGAATTATGAATCAAGAATAATGAATCAAGCATAATTGAACCGAGAGAGTTAGTAAGGGGTCTCGATAGAACTCACTAAGACAAGTTGTCTCACCCAATCCATGTTGTTGTTTTTCAGAGTTGCAGGCTAAGTTGAAGAGGATGATGCATGGTCATTGAGACGCTTGAGGAGTTGCTGATGCTGTTTATTTTGTTATGTTGTGTATCTCTGTATTTTCATTCAGTATCTTAGATGTACGATGGTACGACTTGTATTATAAGTTGTACGCTTCCGCGACTTTCTATTTTGGTACTGAACACTAGTTCGAGTAGTGTAAGAACCGAAGTTATGTATTTTACGTTAAGCTATGTAAGCGCACTTGATGGGTTTTAGCATCGAGTATTAGTATGTGTTCAGTATTTAAAACAGGAGGTACTCTGATGTATGCCAGTAGTGCATTTCGGTAACTTCTACAAGTTAGAAATTATCGGGGTGTTACATAATATGTCATGTTAACTAGTACCACTTTGCTTTCCAGGAAATTTACTATATCAGCAAACCATGGTGTTGCAGCATCTGATGCTACAGCATTGGATGCTGTGGCATTGGGTGTTGTGGCATTGGGTGTTGTGATAGTAACTGCCAATACTTTTTCATCAGGAAAGCTTTCTTTGATTTCTCCTTCTTTTGTACCTGAAATTTCTCCTTCAAGTCTAGACAAATGATCAGCCACTTGGTTCTCCACCCCCTTTTTATCACGTATTTCAAGATCAAATTCTTGAAGGAGGAGAACCCATCTTATTAGCCTTAATACTTGATGGTTGAATGATCTGTAAAAACGATTACTTTGGTGCCAACCAAGTATGATCTAAATTTGTCAAATGCAAAGACCACTGCCCATAATTCGTTTTCAGTCACAAAATAATTTAATTGAGCTTCAATAAGTGTTTTGCTAGCATAATATATAAAATGAAAAACTTTATCATACATTTGCCCTAGGACAGCTCCCACAGCAAAATCACTAGCATCACACATCAATTCAAATGGCCTGCTCCAATCTGGTGTGACTATCACTGGTGCTGTCACCAATGCTCTCTTGAGTTTCTGAAATGCTTCCAAGCATGCTTCATCAAAGTTAAAACTTACATCATGTTGCAAGAGCTAGCATAATGGCTTTGAAACTTTTGAGAAGTCTTTGATAAATCTTCTATAGAAACCTGCATGGCCTAGGAAGCTTCTGACATCTTTGACAGTGGTTGGAGGAGTTAATTTCTCTATCACCTCAATCTTGGCTTTGTCTACCTCTAGTCCTTTCTTAGATATTCTATGACCAAGCACAATACCTTCTTGAACCATGAAATGACACTTTTCCCAATTCAGCACTAGGTTGGATTCCTCACATCTGTTAAGTATTTCAAACAAAGTTGAAATGTGTAACACCCTAAATATTTAATTAATTTATTTAAATAAGTATTTAGGAATTTATTTTAATTTATTGGGTATAATTTAATTAATTAAAATTATATTGATTTTATGTTGGTGGTAATAGGAAAAGGAGGCGCCACTTGAATGAACTTGGGCTTAAGTGAAAAGCCCAAGCCCATGATCCAATGAGATATGCGAAGTTGTTAGGTGAGGCTAGGGTTTTTGGTTGTCATTTTGCGAAATTGAGAGAGAAGAATAGAGAGGGTGAGAGCGCCGTAGAAGAGGGAAGGAAGAGGAGAAGAAGATCGCGAGGTCCAAGGAGAAGAGGGACGTGATTTGTTGCCGTGGTTCTGTTCGTGACTATCTCTAGGGCTTCCGTTCTTCAAATTCAAGGTAAGCGGAGTTCTATCAATTTATATAATAGTTCGTATGATAGGTTTTAGGTAGTGATAGCTTAGATCTCTCCATGATCATGAATTTGTGTGTAATTTCATGTTTGGTTAGTGATATATATGTGCTCTTCATGATTTGTGGCTGAAAATCCATTTTTGGTTGTGGCATGGGCGCCTAGGGCGCCATATGTTTGATTCTGTGTTGCTGGAATTGTTGCTGAATTTCTGTTGCTGCAACTGTGTTGCTTGTGTGTGCGTAAATGGGGTTTTGGGCGCAATTTCAAATTCTGGGCACATTTTACCGTGTCATATTTTGTATTTGCGCGACCAAATTCAATTTTAAGCATTTTGGCTCGAGTGGTTTTATCTTTGCACGTGTAATTCTGAAGTTGTCTCACTGGGTGTTGCTTGTGTGCGTATATGGGGTGTGTTGGGTGCAATTTCAAATTCTGGGCACATTTTACCGTGCCATCTTTTGTATTTTCCTGTCCAAATTCAATTTTAAGAATTTTGGCTCGAGTGGTTTTATCTTTGCACGTGTAATTCTGAAGTTGTCTCACTGGGTGTTGCTTGTGTGCGTATATGGGGTGTGTTGGGTGCAATTTCAAATTCTGGGCATATTTTACCGTGCCATCTTTTGTATTTGCCTGCCCAAATTCAATTTTAAACATTTTGGCTCGAGTGGTTTTATTTTTGCACGTGTCATTCTGAAGTTGTCTCACTGGGTGTTGCTTGTGTGCGTATATGGGGTGTGTTGGGTGCAATTTCAAATTCTGGGCATTTTTTACCTTGCCATCTTTTGTATTTGCCTACCCAAATTCAATTTTAAACATTTTGGCTCGAGTGGTTTTATTTTTGCACGTGTCATGTAACACCCCTTTTCTGCCCGTTACTTTATTAGCGTAAAAATCAGAGTTTCAAATTTTTAATAACATCACAAGGGAAGTCACAGCTCTAAATTAATCACATCACAACCATCAATTACATCACTACAATACTCATCACTATGTCATGTAGGCATATGAAATGCAACCCACTCGCGGGCATATGCATGAGGTACCTTTTCACAAACGTCGCTTAGCCATTATGGCCTCATCGTCACTTAGCCTTTTGGGCCTCAAAACGTCACCGGGTTTATGCACATGGGATGCATGAGACACTATAACATGCATCACGCACAAATCACACAATCACGGTCAACTATGTGACCCGTCACTTACCAATTTGCCAAATAAGAGGCACAGCACCTGTCAATTCACAATTTACACACAACAACATCACTTAGCCTTTTAGGCCTTAACATCACTTAGCCTTTTGGGCCTCAAAAACGTCACTGGGTTTTCATTGTCACTTATTCATAAACATCAAAAACTCAAACAATTCAACGTCACTTATTTTCATCGTCACTTATTCATAAACATCATCAACTCAAACAATAGCCACTGAGGGCAAAAACGTCATTTACTAGCCACTAAGGGCATCATCGTCATTTACACATCATAATTAACAACATTGGCCACTAAGGGCAAAAAGGTCATTTAACTAGCCACTGAGGGCATCATCGTCATTTACACATCATGATTAACAACTTTGGCCACTAAGGGCAAAAAGGTCATTTAACTAGCCACTAAGGGCATCATCGTCAAAATCATCACTTTTAACACTAAAACGTTGAAACCACTGGTTATACTCAAAGGGGATTTTTAAAGACACCAAAACATCTTTTCAATGTCACAGCAGCGACCACCGGGAACAGCCACTTGGGCGCCCATCAACCTTCTGAAATTATAAGTTTTTATTTTTAAAAATGGGACACACAGATAGACAACTGAAAAATCTTCCCAACACTTTTTGAAACGTTTAAAACGGATGTCCGAGTCAAAAGATATAGCAAAAACAGTTTTCATAAAAATTTGGGAATATCCTGAAAACTGGCGCCCTGGGCGCCCAGCGCCCAGGCACCTGGCGCCCAGCGCCCAGCAAAACGCAACACACCCACACGGGCGCCCAGCGCCCAGCGCCTTAGCGCAACACGCAACACGCAACACACGGGCGCTCAGCGCCCAGCGCCTTGGCGCCACACGAAACACACGCACACAGGCGCTCAGCGCCCAGCGCTGGCACCCAGCGCCCAGCGCCACACACGCACTCACACACACGGGCGCTCAGCGCCCAGCGCCTGGCGCAACACGCGCAACACTGCACACAGCGCACACGGGTGCCCAGCGCCCACACACACACAGCAACACGCAGGATGGCACACGGCGCCCAGGAACAGGGCGCCAAAACTTGCACAACACTGAAACATAAAAAGGCACATCCTTTGGCTACGGTGCCCATGCCCAGGGCGCCAAACACAGCCACACCCACAAAACCACCACGCCACATAATTGGCCACGGCGCCCATACACAGGGCGCCAAAATCAGCATCCATGAATCATAAATCAACACACATATAATCGCATCACCAAATCAATTAAATTTGCATAGGCAAACAATCAAACAACAACCATACAACTATCAAACAGGATCATGGCAATACAAATCTAGGCCAACCCTACCTTAAAACCTATCATACAACTCATTATATAAATCGATAGGACATCCCCTTACCTTGAATCTGAAGAATAGAAGTCCTAGAGACAGACACGAGCAGAACCACAGCAACAGATCACGTCCCTTCCTCCTCCTTGGGCTCGCGCCCTTCTCCTTCGCACTCCTCTCTCTCTATTCTCTTTCTCTCAATTCGCGAATGCTAGCACCAAAAACCCTAGCCTCACAAGACTTCCCACTTCGCATAATACATGGATCACGGGCTTGGGCTTTTCACTTAAGCCCAAGTCTAGCTAAATGGCGCCTCCATCTCTTAATACCACCTACCCAATTTTTTTTAATATAATTTCCAATAATTAAATTATATCCAATTAATTAAATTAAATTCCTAAATACTTAATTAAATAATTTAATTTAAATAATTTAATTAAATATTTAGGGTGTTACAACTCTCCCTCACTTAGAATATTTCGTCCTCGAAATTCACCTGCCAACGCCAACACTCTCCTTCTAAGGCCACCTAGACAACTAGGGCTATCTATATGCTGATTACTATTGCTTTGATTACCGGCGGTAAGTGCTTGGGCGGCCGTCCCTCCTACTTGTTCAGCCAGGTAACTTCAAGCAGTAATAATCAGGCTCACTCCCTACTCCGCTGCGCCACTCTGATAGACTAACTTGCATGCTATCTCACTCATCTATCCTCATGGGTACGCACACTAACAGCCTGCTAATGGTTTGGTTCTATGACAACATTATTACAACAACGCATTTTATCATCACAGTCAGACCCCGGGATCATCTATCGCTCATCAACAATGGCCATAGGCCCACAACAACAAACCAGCAATCACAACAACGAAACCATGTGGGCCATTCGGCGATACCCACGACTAGACAACAACGATGACAACAACAATATTAATATCAACATCATTAGTAACAACATCATCAACAACAGCAATATTAACAACTTAGTAGAAAGAACCAAACACACGGAACGGTCATCAATTAAAACAGGCACAACTCATAAAAGTAGGAGCAGTGCACAAAATCAGGGACAGTAACAGTAATTTTCCTGAAAACAGCAGTAACAATTTTCAGGGACGGCAACAATTATTCTCAGAAAAACAGCAACAATAATTTTTCAGGAAACAGCAACAGTAACTTTTCTGAAAACAGTAACAATAATTCTTCCGAAAACAGTAATAATGGTTTTTCAGAAAACAACAGCAACAGCAACCAGCAAAACAACAACAACAATAACGTCAACAACATCATGAAAAATTTACTAAGTGCGTAGCTACAGCAAGACAAGTCCCAAACCCCCAAAACGGATAACTTAATAATTAGGAACAGCGAACATTCGTTGTACAAAACTTCATACAACCCGACTGTCACACAGTTGGCATAACACTAAATGCGATACTCATTTTACACCAAAATGTTTATAAGCGGTAGTGCGGAAAACGAGTAAGAACGGTTTTCTCTCTTCAAACAAAATCAACAATTTTACTTTTGGAAGTAGTTTTCGCAAGTGAAAGATGTCACAAAATCGGAGCGCTCAATCTTTCCAATCGGTTCGAAAATTAGGAGGGTAACTACAACATAAAATATAGTCCACTTTTCAAAATCATTTCACGGGGTTGTGGAAATAGGCGATAACAATAGTTGTAGCTTTCGAACCAAAACTTTATCATTCACAGCATAATTAGCAAAACCATTCCACACGGCACTTAGCGCGTAACATAAATGCGAAATCAAAACCATACTGTACTAAAGTCTTTATACAAAGTCAGTGTTAATTTGTTAAAATAAATTTCATACCAATATTAGCACTCAACCACAAAATTGTTTTACAGGTGTCTAAAAACAACTTCAGAAACCACTTTATTTTTCAGATCTCAAAACCACATAACACAATTCAAGAAGTAACGACCAAAATTTTTCATAAAATCCAAGCGTACAATATCAAACTCCAAGTAGCATGGAAATTGCAAAACAATTCATGAAGACCCTAAACTTACAACACTGCATGTCAAAACAATCGGGGACAACACCCAAAAATAAACAACTAACGCAAAAGATGTCATAATTGTTTTCAAATAAAATTAACAATTCTCTCCCGATAAGTAAAAGATGTCATAGTTCCTTAAAATAAATATAAACAGTCTCATAATGGAAAACAATCATAATTCAAGGAACATCAAAACTCAACATTTTTAAGCATGGAAGACATCACTTAGAGTGATCAAAACATTTCTGTGTGTCGGGTAACTGATAACTCTATTTTATATAGGTTATTTATGCTCTTAATACTTAAATCAACACAAGTTCTCAAGTAATATTTGTGCTATATTAGGTAAATATTAGTTATTTAGAGGAAAGAAGGGTTAGGAGCTTGTTTGTTATCATTTGGCACATTTGGTGTCTTTGTGAATATATTGATGTTTTGCTTGAGTGCTGCAGCGGTAGACGCTACAGCGCCTATATGACGGTGGGACATTTGGATATTTATAAAGCCACTTGCTGAAATGATGAGTCATCACCCTTATCTCTTATCCTTAGCATGACATTTCAGAACCCAAGTGGAGGCTTCAATGACACTTGGCGCCTCCCACATGTGTCCCATGTGATAGTTGGTGATTTTAATCATCACACCTTTTTGTAAAGTAGCTTTATGAATAATATCTAAAGTTTTATGATCATGAATTATTATTATTATTATTATTATTATTATTATTATTATTATTATTTTATTAAGACTTGGTTAGATTAAATTATAATAGAATGCTTCTTTAGGTAGTATCATAAGAAGTAACATACAGAGAGAGTTTTAACATGGAGGAACTATCTTGACATAGTAGTTTTCCTCCATTGTTATTCCACTCTTAAGCTTTTATTTTTAGTATAGTTTCTAGATTTCATTCAAGGTTTGCTCACGCCATAGCTTCATCCTTCGTATGTGACTTGGGATCATTGGAGTGTATCTTTTGCAACCATTCTCCTCTTGTCTTCCTACGGTAATATGAGCTTTTTAGTTTGTATTATGTTGATGAAACTTGTTATGAGCTAATCTTGTTGTAGTTGGATTGTTCTTAGTGTGTAATGAACTTTGAGTAGCTTTTATGTAATATTATGATGTTGTTTGCATTTTATTCCTTGTGTCATAATGCTTTCAACTTTGTTTTGGGAATGGCCAACTAAAACAAGGGGGCTTTGTGGGTACAGACATGGTTCACAAAGAGAACTCAAGGAATGATATGAATGAAAACCCTTTAAAGACATTTAAACGAAGTACTACTTAACTCTAGACATAGGGGAGTAATAGTTCATAAGGCAAATGTTGTAAGAGCTTAATATACAGGGGTAAAACTTATTTAGAGCCTAGACATAGGAGTCTTGTAACATAACCCTGACGATAGTGACTGACGCCACCAAGGCGCTACAGCGTCTACGGATTCTGAAGCGCTACAGCGCTTAACGCTACAGCATCTAATATTATAGAACACTATTCTTGGGAATTTACATAACTACTGAGCTATCCAACTCACTCTTAAATACTTTCAATTCATTACTGTTTTCACATCTTTACTTGTTTATTTACATTCATGTTAATCACAATGACAATACTTGTTGACAACTTGTATTTGTTACTTGTTTTGCTCACTAGCTAAATTACTAATTTAAATATAGAAGTAAACTCAACAATCTCCGTGGGAACGATCTTTACTTATCATTATATTACTTGTTGCGATTGTGTATACTTGCACATCACCTTTTCGCACAACAAGTTTTTGGCGCCGTTGCCGGGGATTGTGAAAGTTAATTTCTATTGTTTAGTTAGTAAGTTTAGTTAGTTTATATTCTTTTGCTTAGTGTGTTCTGTTTTTCCAGCAATATTTTTATTTTGTATTGTGTTTTGTGTTTGTAGTGTGTTTCTCTTTGTTGTTATTTGTGTTTAGTTGAAAGAAAAAAAAAATTCCACTTTATGCCATGGACCATTGGAATTTTTACTCCATGCAAGCAAGGAATGCTCAACAACAATTTGTCAACTATGATTTCCATGGGAGTGAATATGAAAGGGGCTGTTATGAGACAAATTTCATGCCCATGACATCCCAAAATATGGATTATGGAATGGAAAATGTTGTGTGTGAACAAGATTCATATTCTCAAGCTCAAACCGAAGGAATACATGAGGGAAATTCTGATTTAAAAGAACACTTGGCTCAATTCCTTCAAGATATCAAAGTGGATAGTGGCAACTTTGAAGCTTCGTGTAGGAATATAGATGCTCACTTTAAGACAATAATGGAGCATCTAAAAGAAGAGAGTTGTGTTGAAGAGGTGGTTGAGCAAAAGAAAGAAAAAAGTGTAGAGTTTGAAGATGATTGTTATCATTTAGGCAACTCTGATTTTAAAGAAATTTTTGCTCAATCCATTGAATCTACTGAATTGGTTGAGCAAGAGGAAGAAAAAGAGAATGTAGAGTATGAGCTTGAATATGGTCATGTGGAAATTGTGGAAGAAAAACAATTTTTTTTTGTAGTTGTAGAAAAAGAAAAATTCAAAAATAGTGACAAGGAAGAGAAACCAAGGTTGAGGAATGAAAAAAGTCATGTGACAAGTGAGACTCAACCCTTGGTACTTAAAGAAAATATCCCTCCGCAAGATGAACTTCAATTTTTTCAAATAAAGGGGAATTCCTATCCCAAATGTTTATTGGTTGGGGCATGGGAACACTTGCTGCCCTATACCAAATACATGGGACTTCTGACCAAAAAGAGAAAGCGGAAGGATGATATTTTCTTCTTGTCCTATTATCCACCCTAACAAGGGTTTTGAATTTCAAAGTCTAGCTAAGGACTCTTAAACAAAGCGCTACTGGGAGGCAACCCAGATTTTTAGGACTAATTATGTTTTCTATGTGTTTTTGTTTTTACTATTGCAGGTATGAATAAGAAGACTTGTGGTATGTATGTGCTGTCAAGTATGCGGAATTTTGATGCTGTAGCACCATACGCTACAGCACTTGCAGCTGAGGTGTTGAGAATGTGGTTAAAATAGTTAAAAAGAAGATGATGAGAAAGATAAAGGAGAGCATAATAAGAAAGAAGAGGGAAGTAAGGAAGTATCCCTCACCACCCACCCAAAACCTTTCCACCACACCTTCACCTAAACCATTCACCAACCAAAGAACCATCCCCTCCACCTAGTAACACCTCCAAATTCTCACAGTTCCAGCCATTAATGTATCCTTACCTCAAGCCAAACCATCAAACCTTATTCAACTACCTTCCCCCCTTTCCAAAACAACCCACTCCACACAAGTCCCCATCTCCTAAGAAACTTCCCTCACCAAAACAAAAATCATCTCAGTCTCATAGAACATAATCCACCAAAAACTCAATCTACCACAAAGCAACCACCAATGCTATTGGAAACTAAAGTGCAGAGAATGAATGCTGTCACAAGTGGCGCTACAGCATCAGTATCAGAATGCAGTGCTACAGCATCAGTATCAGAATGCAGTGCTACAGCATCAATATCAGAATGCAGTGCTACAGCATCAATATCAGAAGGCAGTGCTGCAGCATCTGTTGTAGCACCAAAGAAAGCTGTAAGAACAAAATGGTGGACATGCAAAAAGAGGCCAAGGGTACCTAAATCTGTTGTGGAGGAACCTAATTCTGTTGTAACAAATGATTGGGTCCCCTCTCCTACACGAGAGCCGCCATTAGCCAAAGATACATACCACAAGACTTAGTCTGGCTGAGGACTCTTAAACAAAGCGCTCCTGGGAGGCAACCCAAGGTTCTTAAACTATTAATTTTGTGTTTTTAATTTTTCTTTTGTGCAGGTGTGAATTTTATGAAGTGAGAAAAGAAGCCAACAAAGGAAAAACCCTGGGACCAAGTTGGCAGATGACCCTCCACAAGAAGAAGTGCCAGTTAGCGCTGTAGCGGCTGATGCTACAGTGCCTAAAGCCCATTCCCAGCACAAATCTGAATCTGAGGTGAATGCTCCTGATCTTTCTGCAGAGACGGAAGCAGCAGAAAAGCTGGTTGAGATGAAAGCTTACAAGGAAGTAGAGGATCCCCAGAATGAGGTAGCGCTGTAGCGGCTGATGCTACAACGCCTAGCGCTGTAGCGGCAGGAAAGAAAAAAAAAATCCAGTAGCAGAGCCACCAAAGTGCCCACCAGAGCAAGCAAAAGGCTAAAATCTGGGGTAGCAAACAAGTACTCTAACCCTTCTTTTAAAAAAAAAATGTTGTTTGTTTGTTTTCAATAAATCTGTTAGGTACTATAATGTCTGTTCTTGCATCTAACAGTATGTTTAGAGTTTTATTTCTGTTGTTTTTAATTCTGTTAAGTTTTAATCATAGGCCTCTCCCATTAGAATTGCATGAGTAGTGGAAACACTGCTAGGTCTTAAGTTGGGGGGAGGACCTTAAATGTGTTTAATGTTATATGTGAAATGTTAATGTTATGTGTTTAATGTTATGTTTGTTGAATAAAAAGCATGATCAGTTGCAATTCCTAGTTTTTCAAAAATAGAATATGTTTCTTCCTGGGCTAAATTTAATGATGATTATGTGTTGTGAGTAGAGTAGCCTTGTTTGAACAATGACTAGTCTTATTGCTGCTTCTACACAAAACTCTAGGCTTAGCAAGGAACCTAGTTAGCTTCGAATGATAAGGTTTAGTCGAGTTTTTACTAAAAATTGAAAGTAGCATTTGAAGCTAAGTTTGGGGGTGCATCGGTTATGTTAAGGCTAGGAACAAAGATGATAGTTTGGTCAATGCAAAATGAAACAAAAGTGTGAATATGGTCTTGAAAAAAGTTGTAAAATGTCTAAAATAATTTGCTGAGCTGTTCCAAGAATGCATAATAAGAAGAAAAAAAATGCAAATAAGGAGCTCAGTAGTAAAGGCAGCAACTAGTTCTCAAGTAATATTTGTGCTATATTAGGTAAATATTAGTTATTTAGAGGAAAGAAGGGTTAGGAGCTTGTTTGTTATCATTTGGCACATTTGGTGTCTTTGTGAATATATTGATGTTTTGCTTGAGTGCTGCAGCGGTAAGCCAGCGGTAGACGCTACAGCGCCTATATGACGGTGGGACATTTGGATATTTATAAAGCCACTTGCTGAAATGATGAGTCATCACCCTTATCTCTTATCCTTAGCATAACATTTCAGAACCCAAGTGGAGGCTTCAATGACACTTGGCGCCTCCCACATGTGTCCCATGTGATAGTTGGTGATTTTAATCATCACACCTTTTTGTAAAGTAGCTTTATGAATAATATCTAAAGTTTTATGATCATGAATTATTATTATTATTATTATTATTATTATTATTATTTTATTAAGACTTGGTTAGATTAAATTATAATAGAATGCTTCTTTAGGTAGTATCATAAGAAGTAACATACAGAGAGAGTTTTAACATGGAGGAACTATCTTGACATAGTAGTTTTCCTCCATTGTTATTCCACTCTTAAGCTTTTATTTTTAGTATAGTTTCTAGATTTCATTCAACGTTTGCTCACGCCATAGCTTCATCCTTCGTATGTGACTTGGGATCATTGGAGTGTATCTTTTGCAACCATTCTCCTCTTGTCTTCCTACGGTAATATGAGCTTTTTAGTTTGTATTATGTTGATGAAACTTGTTATGAGCTAATCTTGTTGTAGTTGGATTGTTCTTAGTGTGTAATGAACTTTGAGTAGCTTTTATGTAATATTATGATGTTGTTTGCATTTTATTCCTTGTGTCATAATGCTTTCAACTTTGTTTTGGGAATGGCCAACTAAAACAAGGGGGCTTTGTGGGTACAGATATGGTTCACAAAGAGAACTCAAGGAATGATATGAATGAAAACCCTTTAAAGACATTTAAAGGAAGTACTACTTAACTCTAGACATAGGGGAGTAATAGTTCATAAGGCAAATGTTGTAAGAGCTTAATATACAGGGGTAAAACTTATTTAGAGCCTAGACATAGGAGTCTTGTAACATAACCCTGACGATAGTGACTGATGCCACCAAGGCGCTACAGCGTCTAGGGATTCTGAAGCGCTACAGCGCTTAACGCTACAGCATCTAATATTATAGAACACTATTCTTGGGAATTTACATAACTACTGAGCTATCCAACTCACTCTTAAATACTTTCAATTCATTACTGTTTTCACATCTTTACTTGTTTATTTACATTCATGTTAATCACAATGACAATACTTGTTGACAACTTGTATTTGTTACTTGTTTTGCTCACTAGCTAAATTACTAATTTAAATATAGAAGTAAACTCAACAATCTCCGTGGGAACGATCTTTACTTATCATTATATTACTTGTTGCGATTGTGTATACTTGCACATCACCTTTTCGCACAACAGTAACAACTTGACGTAATTCACCAAAACAATTTTCACAATGCACTTAGACTCTACATCAAGACACACCACCCAAGAGTTCATACAAGACCTAGTGTCGAAACAAATTTAAACAAGTCGAAACACATGTAAATATTAAACAACAAGGTAAGTTATTGAAAAACCACACAAACGAAATCAGAATTCGTTCCACAAGAAAGTTGAAGAACAGCAACCAACAACAGGGACACAAAGTTCACACACGGAAATGCAATACAACACCCATTACCAGTAGGGGCATCTCCCCCACTAGTTCACTTACCATTAGCAACTCTTGGCTTACCTGCAACACAAATAGTGGTCAGCACTAAAAAGACAACAGTTGGTCGTACACCGACACAACGACTCGACGACTTGGCCGGACGGACCAACCATTGCTCTAATACCACTAATGTAACACCCCTTTTCTACCGGTTACTTTATTAGCGTAAAAATCAGAGTTTCAAATTTTTAACTACATCACAAGGGATGTCACACTTACTTCGTTAAACATCACGCGCCAAATTACTCGCTTTTCGAAAACAGTCTTAGAATACTTACAAAACGTCATTTGTAAATTAAAATACAACCTCACAGCAGAAATCCCGACCAGTTTAATCATAATAGGCATCACAAACAGGCAAGGCTTACAATACTAAAATCCAACAACAACAGTATTAATAAGTAACTTAAACAACGTCATTCCCCCCCTAGTGTTACATAATCATAGCAGACGACCCGAATCGAAGTAGTGAAGGTACCTAGTCCTTCACTCGCAATCACCTGCACGTTACCGCATAGGGGTAACATTCAAACAGAAGGGTGAGTCCAATTCAATCCATATAATAAATCATATGATAAATAATAAGTCAAGTCACAGCTCTAAATTAATCACATCACAACCATCAATTACATCACTACAATACTCATCACTATGTCATGTAGGCATATGAAATGCAACCCACTCGCGGGCATATGCATGAGGTACCTTTTCACAAACGTCGCTTAGCCATTATTGCCTCATCGTCACTTAGCCTTTTGGGCCTCAAAACGTCACTGGGTTTATGCACATGGGATGCATGAGACACTATAACATGCATCACGCACAAATCACACAATCACGGTCAACTATGTGACCCGTCACTTACCAATTTGCCAAATAAGAGGCACAGCAATTGTCAATTCACAATTTACACACAACAACATCACTTAGCCTTTTAGGCCTTAACATCACTTAGCCTTTTGGGCCTCAAAAACGTCACTGGGTTTTCATTGTCACTTATTCATAAACATCAACAACTCAAACAATTCAACGTCACTTATTTTCATCGTCACTTATTCATAAACATCATCAACTCAAACAATAGCCACTGAGGGCAAAAACGTCATTTACTAGCCACTAAGGGCATCATCGTCATTTACACATCATAATTAACAACATTGGCCACTAAGGGGAAAAAGGTCATTTAACTAGCCACTGAGGGCATCATCGTCATTTACACATCATGATTAACAACATTGGCCACTAAGGGCAAAAAGGTCATTTAACTAGCCACTAAGGGAATCATCGTCAAAATCATCACTTTTAACACTAAAACGTTGAAACCACTGGTTATACTCAAAGGGGATTTTTAAAGACACCAAAACATCTTTTCAATGTCACAGCAGCGACCACCGGGAACAGCCACTTGGGCGCCCATCAACCTTCTGAAATTATAAGTTTTTATTTTTAAAAATGGGACGCACAGATAGACAACTGAAAAAGCTTCCCAACACTTTTTGAAACGTTTAAAACGGATGTCCGAGTCAAAAGATATAGCAAAAACAGTTTTCATAAAAATTTGGGAATATCCTGAAAACTGGCGCCCAGCAAAACGCAACACACCGACACGGGCGCCCAGCGCCCAGCGCCTTGGCGCAACACGCAACACGCAACACACGGGCGCTCAGCGCCCAGCGCCTTGGCGCCACACGAAACACACGCACACGGGCGCTCAGCGCCCAGCGCTGGCACCCAGCGCCCAGCGCCACACACGCACTCACACACACGGGCGCTCAGCGCCCAGCGCTGGCACCCAGCGCCTGGCGCAACACTGCAAACAGCGCACACGGGCGCCCAGCGCACACGGGCGCCCAGCGCCCACACACACACAGCAACACGCAGGATGGCACACGGCGCCCAGGAGCAGGGCGCCAAAACCTGCACAACACCGAAACATAAAAAGGCACATCCTTTGGCTACGGTGCCCATGCCCAGGGCGCCAAACACAGCCACACCCACAAAACCACCACGCCACATAATTGGCCACGGCGCTGTCATACCCCAATTTTGTCCGGCTTAGGTCCAAACCCTAATTTTCCACACAAAAATAAATTATGCATCATTTTTAGGGTTAGAATGCACGTTTTGGGAAGTTAGGGTCAAAAAGGGCATTTTGGTCATTTCTCACAAAAGGGTCTATAAAAATAATTTTTGCAATAAGCCTCATGCATCAGATTAGGGTTTTTAAAATATGTTATGAAAAAATGTGTTATGCATGGCAAGTTTTGAAATAAGCCTTGGAAAATATTATGCAATAAGCCTCATGCAAGTTTTGAAAAATGTTATGCAATAAGCCTCATGCATCAAGCTTTGGTCATTTCTCACAAAAGGGTCTATAAAAATGTGTTATGTATGCATGGCAAGTTTTGAAAAAATATGTTATGCATGGCAAGCTTTGGAAAATATTTTATGGCAAAGACCTAAAAGCATTTTTGTGGAAAGCAAGAATTGATTTCCATAGGCCAAGAATCGATTCCTCATTGTGTTAACTAAGTAAGGAATCGATTTTCACCTCATGCAAAAGCTAAGAATCGATTTCCTTAAACTTTAAAAGACTATGAAATCGATTTTCAGGATCTCCAAATGTCCTGATAATCGATTCCTACCTTTTTCTATAGGCCATATAATCGATTCTTATCATTTCCAAAAATAAAGAAACGATTCCTACATATTTCCAAAGGCCACATAATCGATTTTCAGGATCTCCAAATGTCCTGAAAATCGATTCCTACCTTTTTCCATAGGCCATATAATCGATTCTTATCATTTCCAAAAATAAAGAATCGATTCCTACATATTTCCAAAGGCTCAAACAATCGATTCATCCTTGCCATAAATGTTTTTAAAAAACTCTACGCTTTCCTAAGCCTATAAATAGGCAGCCTCAAGTCACATTTTGGGGGACAGATTTCACAAGATCAGAAAACGGAGGATTTTCACGAAATCAGAACACACACACATATCACAAGATCAGAGAGAAGAATTGCTCCAGAGACACATTTTTCACGAGATCTGAGAAGACAACTCTCACAAACCTCATTTTCCAGTTCTACGCTTCATTTTTGCTCTATTCGCGCCGTTGATCCGTCCGAGCTGATCTCCTGCAAGAGTTAGTCGGGGTTGCGTTCTTCAGAGTTGTAATATCTGTCCTCATCAGAGGTATTTCAGTCTTTTCATTTGTTAAAATTTAATCATTGTGATCCATGCCAAAATTGCCCTATGTGATTTAATTTAGCTGTAGTGTCCTTGTTGATGATGAACCACATGATTCCCACCTATGCCTAGTGCATCATTTTCTAAGTGGTGAAGATGGTCTCAGATGATTCAACCTCCCCCTTTTAACTTCCTAATGAATAAAAGATAGTTAGGTTTGTGGTTTAAGGTCCATGGGGTATTGCAAAGGATGGGTTTCCCAAAACCTTGATGCTCCCTCCTCTTTGATTGTGTTACTAACCTTTGGGCACATATTCATGAATGCAAAGGATAGGCTTACCTTAGCCTTGATGCAATTTCCTCTTTTCTCATGTTATTGAGAAATCATTGTTCATATGTTCCTTAGTTTAATTAAGATCATTCTATGCCTATGGTCAACTGCTTGCTTGTTTTTGATGCATCTTAAATGTCTTGATTCAATATGCCATTCCATCCATGTGTATGACCTCCTGATGAAGACGTAAGTCTACATGCCTGTTGTAGCATAGAGTCATTAGGGTAAATACACTCCTTCCTACACACACACACTCGCTTTGGGTATGACCTCCTGATGAAGACGTAAGTCTACATGCCTGTTGTAGCATAGAGTCATTAGGGTAAATACACTCCTTCCTACACACACACTTACTTTTGAGAACTTTACCTTGCATCCCTGATAAGTGGGTCTTTTGATTATATTGGCATGTTTAGTCTTGATTAAATGATCAATATATGCATGATTTCATGATTATTGAATGTGCTCGAACTTTTGTAATCAATCATTGATAGTGCCTTCACCATTTCTCCAAAAATCTTTCAAACTCTTTCAAAAAACATTTTCATTAGAACTACGTCGCTTTGATTCCCATTCGGGATACGTAGGAGCGAGTCACGTTCTCGTCAAGCGCAGCAAATAAAAATCCTTTTTCAAACCCATTGTTGCTAGTAGTTCATCAGAGCCTCTGTTCGTTTAGCTATTAGTGACAATGCCCTTTTCTCCTAAAAATAATAAACGATGATCCATCATAACCTTTGTTAGTTTGATCATCGTACAAATCAATCTCTTTCAAAAATCACTTTCCAAAAGGATAATAAAAAACGAGTTGTTATCAATAGTCCATCAGAACCTTTGTTCGTTTGACTTATGGTGCAACTCTCTTTTTGAGTATTTAGTAGTGATTCATCATAGCCTCTGCTAGTTCAATCATTTGCTAATGCTCGTCCTATTTCAAAAACTCACTAAAAAAGATAAAAAACAAAAACTTTTCAAAAAGAACCAAGAACTACGTAGCTTTGAATTCTCCATCGCACCGGGAGATACGTAGGAGCGGGCCATGTCCCGTCAAGCACTTTTTTCTAAAAACCCTTTTTCCCCCCTTTCTCACCAAAAATAAAATTTCCATTAAGTTTTCTCATTCGTCTTCAAACAAGAAATAAATAGGCAAACCTAGGTATTTTTCAGATCAAACGTTAAAACCACACATTTAATTAGAGGTTCCCTTTCGGTAGAAAGGACGTGCGCGGTGCTAACACCTTCCTCGCGCGTAATCGACCCCCGAACCTATATCTCTAGTTTTTCAAAGACCATCCGCCTTGTCCAAAAGACCTTTTTTCA
Organism: Astragalus membranaceus; assembly: GCA_039519185.1. NCBI lineage: Eukaryota > Viridiplantae > Streptophyta > Magnoliopsida > Fabales > Fabaceae > Astragalus > Astragalus membranaceus. The sequence continues at coordinate 55,375,129 of CM076854.1, read as the reverse complement.
ATGTTTTGGTCTTAAAATTAAAATATTGGTGGCGGCTCCAAATTTTTCCACGTTGTACATATGAGAAACCCAAGCCGGGATTTTTCGGGGTGCAACAGCTGGCGACTTCACTGGTATTGTCTGGACTGTCTGGATTTTCATTTGCAGGTGGGGTAGTTTTGAGGAAATGCCCTTAACACACACTACACTTATACCCTGTGACTATGTGCTTTGAGTGGGACCATAACCCAGGTCTGCAAAAAACTTAGGAGAGTGGATTCGAGTAGTGAGAGCCCATCAGGACCTTTGTCCGTTTGGCTACTTGCGAAAGTTTCAACCAGAGTTGTGCTCTTACATGATGCCTCACATCTAGCAGTTTGCTGCATTTGTGGGGAGTTTTGTGAAAGGGACTGTAGCTCTGGTGGCCTTGTGAGGGAATGAATAGAGTTACATGGGAGGATTACCCTTTAAATTGCCTTAGATCATAGGTCTCACCTCTTTTTAGGTCACAAGGGCTTTTCCAAAATTGTGTGTTGCATTATTACATCTAGTTTAGTTCATTTCCGCCAACGTTTTTTTGAAAAAAACAACAAAATCAAAAATAGAATATGTTTTTCCTTCTCTTTCATAAACGCCTATATGAGGTGGCATATAGTGTGAAAATTTTCAAATCACCACCTGTAAATATCCTCTTTCTGCAAAAACACAAAAAAAAAGCACCATTGCATCATCGCGTCATTGCATCACTGCATCATTGCATCATTTGCATTGCATAAAATTCCAATTTTGAGAAAAAAACCATTCATCTTGCATTCCATAAAGATAAGACAAAAACAATTATCATCTGCATAGCATAAGCATTTCATTTATAATCATGCAAAAGAATGCTCGTCAAGTTCATCCAAGATGGGACATTCATGCATAAGCATTATTTCAAAAAAGGCACAGTAGAACTACGTAAGCTTTGATTCCTCATTACAATGGGGATACGTAGGATCGGGTCATACCCCGTCAAGCACATTTTTCTAAAACCTTTTTTTTCCAATAAATCATTTGCATCATACTTGCATATCATAATTTGTTCATTCATTCATTGCATAAAATAAGAGTTGTGATGAGAAACGAGACGTTCTTGCAAAACAATCATACTTTTTGAAAAAGTTTATCCTTACTTGGTTGCAAACTCAAGGTGTTCCAAGGCATTCAGTTTTTCAAATCAACAGCTCATTTGCATTTCTTTCAAAAGCACTGCATCCCATTCATTCTATGATAAAAGACTGAAATAGTGTGTCAAAGAAAAAACAAATTTTTAACTGATGTTAACTCTCTGTGAAGCATTCTTCTAATGAGCGTGCATGCTATGAGTACATTCTCTTGTTTGAGTCCGTTGGTTTTCCTCCCTTACCACAGTTTCCCGTCCAAGTCTAGTCCCGCCCCGTCCACCCATAAAGTGCATATTCGCCCCATCAGTGCGTATTTGACTTTTGGTTCAAGTCCTCCATGCTGGGGCAAGCCTGTGATCATTAAATCCCCTAGATTAATATCATGTTCCTTCAGTGCAAGTCTCTCAAAAATAATAATAATAATAATAATATAATAAACAAGAAAATAGGCTCGCTAGGTTGAAAACCCGCAAAGGGCAGCCTAGGCAAAAAGGAGCGCCTGGTGGACTGAAAACTCGCAAAGAGCGGTCCAGGCAAAAATTAGGGCACAAAAAAAAAAAAGGAAAAAAGAGCAAACACATAAAGATAGATAAACTAAGTCCTATAGAAATAGGCAATCGGGATTTGAAATGAAGTTTGGCAATCTCCTCAAAAACCCCAAAATCCCAGAAAGTCCCTTTCCTACCCATCTTAAGCCAAGAAAAAGCCAAAAATCCAAAATTCACCTTAGACAAGGACCACCTCAGAAAAAACAGTGCATCGTTCTTTATCAGTTCACCCAAGCTCAAGAGAAAGAAGAAGTCAAAGAAGAAAAATCATTCAAAAGGAAAAATCCCAAAACCAAAAGAAAAATACAAAAGAGATGTAAATAGTGAGTTGATACATGTTACCACAAAACCCAAGAGGTCCTCGTCTCAATAAACCTTCAAACACTTTCTCATTTCCATGCACCCCTCCTCTCATAAACCGCAAACACTCTCATTTGACCGCGATGAACCGCCCTCCACAGACCCTTAGCCAGGAATAAAATTTCCTAATACCTCATCAAGTCAGTTAACCATCATAAATCACCGATCGACAGCCAACACCGAATAAAAACCATCCTCCCATTAGCCTCAAGCACTTCATTAACCCTAACCCTCCTTCCTCCACAAAACACCACAATCCCGAAAAGTCCATTCCGATCAAAGACCGGTTGCTTTTGTTCACTCAAATTCTAATCTTAGGACGAACAGGCTTATCTATGTACAATGTGTTTGCTCAAAAGAAAAACAAACAATCAGAAAAAAGAAAGCTGATCAAGAAAGAATGAACCCTCAGAAAAAAGAGAACTGAGGAAACAAAAACAAACAGTCAGAAAAAAGAAAGCTGACAAAATAAAAAGGAGGGACTTGCACTCCAAAACACATTCGAGACAAAGTTTAGTGATCACCATGTAAGGATTCTTTCGCACCAAAAGTCAAACCAAAGATTTGCACTGAGAATACCACTCGGACCCAAAAGTTGGGGCATTCTCTTCACCACCCACACACGCTAGTCTTGGGAAAGTCTGTTCAATGCCTATCCCATGTCACTCCAGTTGTCAATGTCATTCCAAAGCGGGACAAGTGCATTCCCATTCCTTCACCTCATTCATTCCCATAAAAAACCTCACCGGGGCAATTTCTCAACTCACTATCCTAAACAAGACCTTGTCATTCTGATTGGGGCAGCTTTGTCTTTGTTATGACTGGGGCAACATCAAATTCTGTGGGTTGAAGCAAAACCCCTTTTATTCCAGCTTTCATCCCAAGAGCCGAAGCGTTCCCAATTCATCATCTTCTACACCCCTAGTTGTTGTCACCACTAGACAGGGGTAAACTATTCACTCATCAAAGACCTGAATTGGGGCAATCCTGCATCTTTTGGTCCCTCATAAAGCTTCGGTAATAACCATGGCTGTCATTCCTTCACTTGCCATAAACGTCCATGCCATAAACCAATCCCAAGTTAACGGACTCACTCATTCACATTTGCACCCCTATGCATGCTTACTAGATAATGCTTCAAAGAGAGAGAACACAAGTTAGTCATGCGATATTTAAGATTCAGTCGTCATTAGAAGGAAGAGAAAACAAGTGAGCTTGTTTGTAAATAAAATCTTGAGAACACCGGAGTTTGAATCAAATTCCATTTTTTTCTCTAAACAAAATGGTCAATAATCATCTCAATTCCTTGCATTCACAGTCTTGCATCTCATCATCACAAAAATGTTTCATCATTCATATCCTATTTTTCGCCTCATGCATTTAGGCGTTCCATTTTGCATCGTGCCAACATCATCAGTTCGTAAAAGCAAAAAAAAAAAAAAAAAAAAAATCTTCCATCTCATTCCATCAAGCATCAAAGCATTGCATCATAAAAGCAAAAACACGTCACCCCGTGTCATAACATTTGCATCCAAGCAATTCATTCACATCATATTCACATTCGCATTTTCATGCATTCATCGCATGTCATCCAAAATGCCTATGTTTCCCAATCAACCATTTCATATCATTACACTATGCATCATAACATTAGCATCCAAACATTTCATTTGCATTCGCATTTCATGCATTCATCCAAAATGCCTATGTTTCCCAATCAACCATTTCATATCAGGCATCAAAGTATTGCATTTGCATCCTCACATAGCAAGAAAAAAACAGATGATCAGAAAAGAAAGCTGATCAAGAAAAAACAAATCAAAAGGAAAACCTCAAGAATGTTCCACCACATGCATCATCACACCAAAATCATAGCATAACATGCACTCATAACATGCACTCATAACATGCACTCATACTCCATGCACCATTCCTTGCATCAACTAACGTATGCAGGCATCTCAATCCAACACAGCAGCATCGGTCATTTCAAATCAACCAATCAACAGCATTTGTGAGCCCTCTGTGCTCCCTCCTGAGCCCTCTGTGCTCCATCCTGAGCCCTCTGTGCTCATCCTGAGCCCTCTGTGCTCCATCCTGAGCCCTCTGCGCTCATCCTGAGCCCTCTGTGCTCATCCTGAGCCCTCCGCGCTCATCCTGAGCCCTCTGTGCTCCTCCTGAGCCCTCTGTGCTCAACCTGAGCCCTCTGTGCTCATCTCCCTGAGCCCTCTGTGCTCCTCCTGAGCCCTCTGTGCTCCTCGTGAGCCCTCCGTGCTCATCCTGAGCCCTCCGTGCTCATCCTGAGCCCTCCGCGCTCATCTTGAGCCCTCAGTGCTCCTTCCTTACTGCTTTCTTTACCGCGTTCTTTACCGCTTTATTTCCTGCTTCTGCACGCCAAGTGCCCATTTTACTTTTCTGTTTGCACGCCAAGTGCCCATTTTACTTTTCTGTTTGCACGCCAAGTGCCCATTCACTTTTCCGTCTGCACGCCAAGTGCCCATTTTACCTTTCTGTTTGCACGCCAAGTGCCCCTCAATTCAGTGCGACAGCATTGAACATCTCAATCAATCAATCAACAGGATTCGTGAATCCCTTCAGGACCCAAGTGTCCCTTCAAAAGCAGACTTCACCTCGCATTCGAGCTGCGGGTAAGTCCTTCAGACCCCGAGTGGTCCTTCAGACTAGTTGTGTCAGCCTAAGACACAGCGGACGTCCTTCAGGGTCAACATATCAGTTCCGGATCTGATCTTGACCCATCCTGGCCGCTCGGAAAAGGCCACCCCCCAAGCAGACCGTTTTACTAGTACCGTTGCTAGTTTGCGCTCCATCAGACCCATTGGTCCATCAGGCTTAGGCATGCCCTTCAGACCTCGTCGGTCCTTCAGTTTAACTCTAATCAATGCGCCAAGCATCGACTGCGAATTAGACCTTCAGAGCCTTAGTGCTCCTTCAGACCTTGAGCGGTCCTTCAGAGCCTTAGTGCTCCTTCAGACCCTGAGTGGTCCTTCAGAGCCTTAGTGCTCCTTCAGATCCCGAGTGGTCCGTCATTTTCTCTCTCGGTTAATGCGCCAGGTGTTAACCATTCCCCGTTTGTTCTCAACCCCATCTATTCAAAAAAAAAAAAAAAAAGAGGAAAATTCGGGTTTCCCCAAATGGACAAAATCGGTATAATTTCTGAATTCTTTATTTTCATTTTGCCTTGGAATATGTTTCGGCCAATTCATATTCCTCGTTAAAATTCAGATAAAGAGGGGCAGCTGTCATACCCCAATTTTGTCCGGCTTAGGTCCAAACCCTAATTTTCCACACAAAAATAAATTATGCATCATTTTTAGGGTTAGAATGCACGTTTTGGGAAGTTAGGGTCAAAAAGGGCATTTTGGTCATTTCTCACAAAAGGGTCTATAAAAATAATTTTTGCAATAAGCCTCATGCATCAGATTAGGGTTTTTAAAAATGTGTTATGTATGCATGGCAAGTTTTGAAAAAATATGTTATGCATGGCAAGCTTTGGAAAATATTTTATGGCAAAGACCTAAAAGCATTTTTGTGGAAAGCAAGAATTGATTTCCATAGGCCAAGAATCGATTCCTCATTGTGTTAACTAAGTAAGGAATCGATTTTCACCTCATGCAAAAGCTAAGAATCGATTTCCTTAAACTTTAAAAGACTATGAAATCGATTTTCAGGATCTCCAAATGTCCTGAAAATCGATTCCTACCTTTTTCTATAGGCCATATAATCGATTCTTATCATTTCCAAAAATAAAGAAACGATTCCTACATATTTCCAAAGGCCACATAATCGATTTTCAGGATCTCCAAATGTCCTGAAAATCGATTCCTACCTTTTTCCATAGGCCATATAATCGATTCTTATCATTTCCAAAAATAAAGAATCGATTCCTACATATTTCCAAAGGCTCAAACAATCGATTCATCCTTGCCATAAATGTTTTTAAAAAACTCTACGCTTTCCTAAACCTATAAATAGGCAGCCTCAAGTCACATTTTGGGGGACAGATTTCACAAGATCAGAAAACGGAGGATTTTCACGAAATCAGAACACACACACATATCACAAGATCAGAGAGAAGAATTGCTCCAGAGACACATTTTTCACGAGATCTGAGAAGACAACTCTCACAAACCTCATTTTCCAGTTCTACGCTTCATTTTTGCTCTATTCGCGCCGTTGGTCCGTCCGAGCTGATCTCCTGCAAGAGTTAGTCGGGGTTGCGTTCTTCAGAGTTGTAATATCTGTCCTCATCAGAGGTATTTCAGTCTTTTCATTTGTTAAAATTTAATCATTGTGATCCATGCCAAAATTGCCCTATGTGATTTAATTTAGCTGTAGTGTCCTTGTTGATGATGAACCACATGATTCCCACCTATGCCTAGTGCATCATTTTCTAAGTGGTGAAGATGGTCTCAGATGATTCAACCTCCCCCTTTTAACTTCCTAATGAATAAAAGATAGTTAGGTTTGTGGTTTAAGGTCCATGGGGTATTGCAAAGGATGGGTTTCCCAAAACCTTGATGCTCCCTCCTCTTTGATTGTGTTACTAACCTTTGGGCACATATTCATGAATGCAAAGGATAGGCTTACCTTAGCCTTGATGCAATTTCCTCTTTTCTCATGTTATTGAGAAATCATTGTTCATATGTTCCTTAGTTTAATTAAGATCATTCTATGCCTATGGTCAACTGCTTGCTTGTTTTTGATTCATCTTAAATGTCTTGATTCAATATGCCATTCCATCCATGTGTATGACCTCCTGATGAAGACGTAAGTCTACATGCCTGTTGTAGCATAGAGTCATTAGGGTAAATACACTCCTTCCTACACACACACACTCGCTTTGGGTATGACCTCCTGATGAAGACGTAAGTCTACATGCCTGTTGTAGCATAGAGTCATTAGGGTAAATACACTCCTTCCTACACACACACTTGCTTTTGAGAACTTTACCTTGCATCCCTGATAAGTGGGTCTTTTGATTATATTGGCATGTTTAGTCTTGATTAAATGATCAATATATGCATGATTTCATGATTATTGAATGTGCTCGAACTTTTGTAATCAATCATTGATAGTGCCTTCACCCTTTCTCCAAAAATCTTTCAAACTCTTTCAAAAAACATTTTCATTAGAACTACGTCGCTTTGATTCCCATTCGGGATACGTAGGAGCGAGTCACGTTCTCGTCAAGCGCAGCAAATAAAAATCCTTTTTCAAACCCATTGTTGCTAGTAGTTCATCAGAGCCTCTGTTCGTTTAGCTATTAGTGACAATGCCCTTTTCTCCTAAAAATAATAAACGATGATCCATCATAACCTTTGTTAGTTTGATCATCGTACAAATCAATCTCTTTCAAAAATCACTTTCCAAAAGGATAATAAAAAACGAGTTGTTATCAATAGTCCATCAGAACCTTTGTTCGTTTGACTTATGGTGCAACTCTCTTTTTGAGTATTTAGTAGTGATTCATCATAGCCTCTGCTAGTTCAATCATTTGCTAATGCTCGTCCTATTTCAAAAACTCACTAAAAAAGATAAAAAACAAAAACTTTTCAAAAAGAACCAAGAACTACGTAGCTTTGAATTCTCCATCGCACCGGGAGATACGTAGGAGCGGGCCATGTCCCGTCAAGCACTTTTTTCTAAAAACCCTTTTTCCCCCCTTTCTCACCAAAAATAAAATTTCCAGTAAGTTTTCTCATTCGTCTTCAAACAAGAAATAAATAGGCAAACCTAGGTATTTTTCAGATCAAACGTTAAAACCACACATTTAATTAGAGGTTCCCTTTCGGTAGAAAGGACGTGCGCGGTGCTAACACCTTCCTCGCGCGTAATCGACCCCCGAACCTATATCTCTAGTTTTTCAAAGACCATCCGCCTTGTCCAAAAGACCTTTTTTCAATGTTTTGGTCTTAAAATTAAAATATTGGTGGCGGCTCCAAATTTTTCCACGTTGTACATATGAGAAACCCAAGCCGGGATTTTTCAGGGTGCAACAGCTGGCGACTTCACTGGCATTGTCTGGACTGTCTGGATTTTCATTTGCAGGTGGGGTAGTTTTGAGGAAATGCCCTTAACACACACTACACTTATACCCTGTGACTATGTGCTTTGAGTGGGACCATAACCCAGGTCTGCAAAAAACTTAGGAGAGTGGATTCGAGTAGTGAGAGCCCATCAGGACCTTTGTCCGTTTGGCTACTTGCGAAAGTTTCAACCAGAGTTGTGCTCTTACATGATGCCTCACATCTAGCAGTTTGCTGCATTTGTGGGGAGTTTTGTGAAAGGGACTGTAGCTCTGGTGGCCTAGTTAAAGGACGTTTTTGCCCTTAGTGGCCAATATTATTGATGATGATGCGTAAATGACTGGTTTGCCCTTAGTGGCTATTGTTTGTTTGGTGACGTTTATGGATAAGTGACGATGAGGCCCAAAAGGCTAAGCGACGATGATAATAAGCGACGATGAAATATAGCGACGTTGTTGTGTGTAAATTATGAATTGACAGGTGCTGTGCCTCTTATTTGGCAAATTGGTAAGTGACGGGTCACATAGTTGACTGTGATTGTGTGTGTTTGTTTGTGATGCATGTCATAGTGTCTCATGTATTCCATGTGCATGAACCCAGCGACGATGAGGCCATAAAGGCTAAGCGAGGATGAGGCCATAAAGGCTAAGCGACGATGATGAAAGGTACCTCATGCATATGCCCGCGAGTGGGTTGCATTTCATATAGTCATATGACATTGTGATGAGTTGTTGTAATGACGTAATTGATGAATTGTGATGTGATTACTCTTGTGCTGTGACTTGACTTATTGCTTATCATGTGATTTATTATATGGATTGAATTGGACTCACCCTTCTGTTTGAATGTTACCCCTATGCGGTAACGTGCAGGTGATCACGAGTGAAGACCTAGGTATCTTCACTAATTTTGAGTCGGGTCGTCATGCTCTGATACGTAGCACTCAGGGGGGAAACGAACTCGATATTTTACGACTATTTTGGTTGTTATATGTTATTTGATGGTTTTCTCTTATTTATATTTTCCGCTGCGTAGTTGGTTTTATTGATGCCACGGCTGTGGTGACAATGAATGATGTTTGAGTTTTTCCCCATTGGGGGCGTGCTACGTATTGCACAATTATTTGATGTTGAACTATTTATTTGGAGTACGACGTTTTGATTTGAGTACGTGTAACATTCCTTGCGATGAAAAGAAATTTTGAAACACTGATTTTCCAATTAAATTAACGGGTAGAAAAGGGGTGTTACATTAGTGGTATCAGAGCAGTTCGGTTTGTCCGGCCAAGTTGTCCAGTCGTAGTGTCAACTGACAACGGTGTGTTGTCAGTTATATCTAACTGTTGTTTGTTTGTAGCAAGTGAGTTGAGATGGCTGGCAGGATCGATGCTGCTGCTGCTGTTGTTGGGCTGCTGCTGAATGTTGTAAGAAGTTGAATTTTGTTTTGCCTGTTATGAATGGAGAAATGGTAGTCGATGCTCCAGCTATGGGGTCGGTAACCACTTCTCAGGTGTGTTCTCAGTGTCCCATGTCGATCTTCGGCAGGGACTTTGTTGTGAATTTTGTCTGCTTGCCGTTGAGAGGACTGGATGTAATCTTCGGTATGGACTGGTTAGAGAATAACCACGTCCATATCAACTGTCGTAGCAAGTCGGTTAGTTTTGGGGAAGAAGATTCTGTTTTGGTATCCGCTAGTCGGTTGAAGAAGTTGAGGAAAGAAGGAGTTCAGCTATTTTCGTTGATGGCATCCTTGTCTGCTGAGAGTCAGGCTGTTGTTGAAGAACTGCAAGTGGTACGCGAGTTTCCTGAGGTTTTTCCTGACGAAATTCCGGGTGTGCCGCCGGAGAGGGAAGTTGAGTTCTCGATTGATCTTGTACCTGGTACGAGGCCCGTGTCTATGGCACCGTACAGGATGTCGGCGTCGGAATTGTCTGAATTGAAGACGCATCTCGAAGAATTGCTTGAGAAAAAGTTTGTGAGACCGAGTGTATCACCGTGGGGAGCTCCGGTATTATTGGTAAAGAAGAAGGATGGGAGTATGAGGTTATGTGTGGACTATCGTCAGTTGAATAAGGTAACTATCAAGAACAAGTATCCGCTTCCGAGGATCGACGATTTGATGGATCAGTTAGTGGGTGCCCGTGTTTTCAGCAAAATTGATTTGAGGTCCGGATATCATCAGATTAAAGTGAAGGATGAAGATGTTCAGAAGACAGCGTTCAGGACAAGGTATGGGCATTATGAGTATTCAGTTATGCCGTTCAGTGCGACCAATGCACCTGGTGTATTTATGGAATATATGAATCGTATTTTCCATAATTACCTAGATCGGTTTGTGGTGATCTTCATAGATGACATTCTAGTTTATTCTAAGTCGGAGGAAGAGCATGCTGAGCACCTGAAGTCAGTATTGGAAGTTCTGAAAGAGAAAAAGCTGTATGCTAAGTTATCAAAGTGTGAGTTCTGGCTGAAAGAGGTGAGTTTTCTTGGGCCTGTGATTTCTGGTAATGGTATTGCAGTTGATCCGGCAAAAATAGAAGCAGTGTTGGAGTGGGAGGCTCCGAAATCAGCAACGGAAATCAGAAGCTTTTTGGGTTTGGCTGGGTACTACAGGAGGTTCATCGAGGGTTTTTCCAAGTTGGCCCTTCCGTTGACTCAGTTGACTTGTAAGGGTAAAGTTTTCGTTTGGGATGCTCGGTGTGAGGAAAGTTTTATGGAGCTGAAAAAGAGATTGACAACGTCGCCTGTTTTGACGTTGCCTAATCCGGAGGAACCGTTTGTTGTATATTGTGACGCTTCGAATATGGGTCTTGGTGGTGTGCTGATGCAAGATGGGAAAGTCGTTGCGTATGCGTCGAGGCAGTTGCGGGTTCATGAGAAAAATTACCCTACGCATGATTTGGAATTGGCTGTTGTGGTATTTGTGCTTAAGATTTGGAGGCACTATCTTTATGGTTCGAGGTTTGAGGTGTTCAGTGATCATAAGAGTCTGAAGTATCTGTTCGACCAGAAGGAATTGAATATGAGACAGCGTCGGTGGTTGGAGCTCTTGAAGGATTATGACTTTGGTTTGAATTATCATCCCGGCAAAGCTAATGTCGTGGCTGGTGCTTTAAGCCGGAAGTCTTTGCATATGTCGGCAATGATGGTGAAAGAATTAGAGTTGATCGAGGAATTCCGAGATTTGAGTTTGGTTTGTAGGATCACACCTCGTAGTGTCAAGCTGGGAATGTTAAAGATCGATAATGACTTTCTGGGCAGCATCAGAGAGGCTCAGAAGTCAGATGTCAAGTTGGTAGATTTAATTAATGGTGTTGGTCAATCTGAAGATGAAGATTTCAAATTGGATTCTCGCGGTGTGTTGAGGTTCCGGGGTAGGATCTGTGTTCCGGATGATGCGGAGATGAGAAAGGCAATTTTGGAGGAGGGTCACCGTAGCAAGTTGAGTATCCATCCTGGAGCGACGAAAATGTATCAAGATCTGAAAAAGATGTTTTGGTGGTATGGTATGAAGAGAGATGTGGCACAGTTTGTGTATGCCTGTTTGACCTGTCAGAAGTCGAAGGTTGAGCATCAGAAGCCTGCAGGGTTGATGCAACCGTTGGAAGTTCCAGAGTGGAAGTGGGATAGCATTGTGATGGATTTTGTGACGGGATTGCCGAATACAGTTAGGGGCCATGACGCTACTTGGGTGATCGTTGATAGGCTAACGAAGTCTGCTCACTTTATTCCTATTAATGTCACTTATCCGGTGTCGAGGTTGGCAGAGGTCTATGTCAAAGAAATTGAGAAGTTGCACGGTGTTCCGAAGAGTATTGTGTCAGATTGGGATCCGAGGTTCACTTCTGAGTTTTGGACGGGTTTGCAGAAGGAATTGGGTTCAAAGTTGAAAATGAGTTCGGCATATCATCCTCAGACAGATGGTCAGTCAGAGAGGACAATTCAGTCGTTAGAAGATTTGTTGAGGGCTTGTGTCTTGGAACAAAGGGGTTCATGGGATTCATACCTTGCGTTGATTGAGTTTACCTATAACAACAGTTATCATTCCAGTATCGGGATGGAACCGTTTGAAGCATTGTATGGTCGAAAGTGTAGAACGCCGTTGTGTTGGTATGAGTCGGGGGAGAGTGTAGTGTTGGGACCGGAGATTGTCCGGGAGACTACAGAGAAAATCAAGATGATCCGTGAAAAGATGAAGGCTTCGCAGAGTCGTCAGAAGAGTTATCATGACAAGCGGAGGAAAGATTTAGAGTTTCAGGAGGGTGAGCATGTGTTCTTGAGGGTTTCTCCTATTACCGGTGTTGGTCGAGCGGTCAAATCGAAGAAGCTCACTCCTCGCTTTGTTGGTCCTTATCAGATTTCTGAGAGAATCGAAAATGTGGCTTATAGGGTGGCTTTACCGCCAAATCTTTCGAATTTGCACGACGTGTTTCATGTGTCGCAACTTCGGAAGTATGTTTCGGATCCATCTCATGTGATCCATATGGATAATGTAGAGGTGCGGGATAATCTCACTGTGGAGACGATGCCCATACGGATTGAGGATCGTGAAGTGAAAGCACTTAGAGGCAAAGAGATTGCATTAGTGAAAGTGGTTTGGCTAGGAGCTGCCGGTGAGAGTATGACTTGGGAGCTGGAAAGCAGGATGCGGGAGTCCTACCCAGAGTTGTTTGATCAGGTAAATTTCGAGGACGAAATATTCTAAGTGGGGGAGAGTTGTAACACCCTAAATATTTAATTAATTTATTTAATTAAGTATTTAGGAATTTATTTTAATTTATTAGGTATAAATTAATTAATTAAAATTATATTGATTTTATGTTGGTGGTATTAGGAAAAGGAGGCGCCACTTGAATGAACTTGGGCTTAAGTGAAAAGCCCAAGCCCATGATCCAATTAGATATGCGAAGTTGTTAGGTCATGTGAGGCTAGGGTTTTTGGTTGTCATTTTGCGAAATTGAGAGAGAAGAATAGAGAGGGTGAGAGCGCCGTAGAAGAGGGAAGGAAGAGGAGACGAAGATCGCGAGGTCCAAGGAGAAGAGGGACGTGATTTGTTGTCGTGGTTCTGTTCGTGACTGTCTCTAGGGCTTCCGTTCTTCAAATTCGAGGTAAGGGGAGTTCTATCAATTTATATAATAGTTCGTATGATAGGTTTTAGGTAGTGATAGCTTAGATCTCTCCATGATCATGAATTTGTGTGTAATTTCATGTTTGGTTAGTGATATATATGTGCTCTTCATGATTTGTGGCTGAAAATCCATTTTTGGTTGTGGCATGGGCGCCTAGGGCGCCATATGTTTGATTCTGTGTTGCTGGAATTGTTGCTGAATTTCTGTTGTTGCAAGTGTGTTGCTTGTGTGTGCGTGAATGGGGTTTTGGGCGCAATTTCAAATTCTGGGCACATTTTACCGTACCATATTTTGTATTTGCGTGACCAAATTCAATTTTAAGCATTTTGGCTCGAGTGGTTTTATCTTTGCACGTGTAATTCTGAAGTTGTCTCACTGGGTGTTGCTTGTGTGCGTATATGGGGTGTGTTGGGTGCAATTTCAAGTTTTGGGCACATTTTACCGTGCCATCTTTTGTATTTGCCAGCCCAAGTTCAATTTTAAGCATTTTGGCTCGAGTGGTTTTATCTTTGCACGTGTAATTCTGAAGTTGTCTCACTGGGTGTTTCTTGTGTGCGTATATGGGGTGTGTTGGGTGCAATTTCAAATTTTGGGCATATTTTACCGTGCCATCTTTTGTATTTGCCTGCCCAAATTCAATTTTAAACATTTTGGCTCGAGTGGTTTTATTTTTGCACGTGTCATTTTGGAGTTGTCTCAGTGCGTGTTGCCTGTGTTGCCTGCGATGTCTAAGTTTCTGTCTTAGGCGCCCAGTGCCTGGGCGCCATTTTCAAGATGTTCCCAAACTTTTATTAAAACTATTTTCGCTATATCTTTTGACTCGAACATCCGTTTTGAACGTTTCAAAAAGTGTTGGGAATCTTTTCCAGTTGTCTACCTGTGTGTCTTATTTTTAAAATTAAAACTTATTATTTTCTGGTGGCTTCTATAATGACGATGATGCCCTTAGTGGCTAGTTAAATGACGTTTTGCCCTTAGTGGCTAATATTATTGATGATGATGTGTAAATGACGATGATGCCCTTAGTGGCTAGTTAAAGGACGTTTTTGCCCCTAGTGGCCAATATTATTGATGATGATGCGTAAATGACTGTTTTGCCCTTAGTGGCTATTGTTTGTTCGGTGACGTTTATGGATAAGTGACGATGAGGCCCAAAAGGCTAAGCGACGATGAAATCTAGCGACGTTGTTGTGTGTAAATTATGAAATGACAGGTGCTGTGCCTCTTATTTGGCAAATTGGTAAGTGACGGGTCACATAGTTGACTGTGATTGTGTGTGTTTGTGTGTGATGCATGTCATAGTGTCTCATGTATTCCATGTGCATGAACCCAGCGACGATGAGGCCATAAAGGCTAAGCGACGATGAGGCCATAAAGGCTAAGCGACGATGATGAAAGGTACCTCATGCATATGCCCGCGAGTGGGTTGCATTTCATATAGTCACATGACATTGTGAAGAGTTGTTGTAATGACGTAATTGATGAATTGTGATGTGATTACTCTAGTGCTGTGACTTGACTTATTGCTTATCATGTGATTTATTATATGGATTGAATTGGACTCACCCTTCTGTTTGAATGTTACCCCTATGCGGTAACGTGCAGGTGATCACGAGTGAAGACCTAGGTATCTTCACTAATTTTGAGTCGGGTCGTCATGCTCTGATACGTAGCACTCAGGGGGGAAACGAACTCGATATTTTAAGACTATTTTGGTTGTTATATGTTATTTGATGGTTTTCTCTTATTTATATTTTCCGCTGCGTAGTTGGTTTTATTGATGCCACGGCTGTGGTGACAATGAATGATGTTTGAGTTTTTCCCCATTGGGGGCGTGCTACGTATTGCACAATTATTTGATGTTGAACTATTTATTTGAAGTACGACGTTTTGATTTGATTATGTGTAACATTCCTTGCGATGAAAAGAAATTTTGAAACTCTGATTTTCCAATTAAATTAACGGGTAGAAAAGGGGTGTTACAAAATGTCTCTCCAAATACTGAGAAGTCATCCATGAACACTGTAACATCCCTAATTTTTAAAAATATATATTATAAGAGAATTTTCTTTTTTATATAATCGTTAGTCGATGGAATTAATAATTCGCAATTCGAAATCGGTAGAGTCGAGAAATTTCGATGCCGAATGAGTTAAACATAGAACTGGTGAAGTCTTAGCCTCATAAACAAAACTTAGATGGACTAAGGGCAATCTGGTAAAATTACCACCACTTAACCTTCAGCCCCTTTTTCCACCTCCTATAGCTGACTCATCTCCACTCTTTCACCTTCAGCCACTTAACCATTCCACCAGAAAGTTTAAAAGAAAGGAAATGAGAAGCTGAACTCAAGGAGAGAAAAGAGAGAGAGGGTCGCGAGCTTGAGGAAGGAGAAGAGCAAGGTCCAGCTGAAAACCCCATTGCATGTAAGTGGTTCTTACCCCTTTCTACTCCATTTTCGTTTCTGAATCCAATGCTACCACTTTCAGAAGCTAACTCCCTCTATATCATCCACTACCATGTTCAACCCCCCTTTTGAAGCTCCAAGAGAAACAATGGAGTTTTGAACCTTGATGGTGTTGCATGTCCTCTTGTATTTGTAGAAAGTGGAGTATCAAGCTTGCATTTTCAAATTGGAGGAAGTGGTGAAAGATTAGGTTGCTGTTTCAGTTGCTCTAGTGGTGGAGGTTGCCGTTTTGGAAATCGGTTCGAGCTCTAGCGGGGATCGTTCGTGTACTTTCGTTTCGGTGACTTCGCTTTCGACCCAACTCTCGAACTTCGGTATAACGGGTGAGTTCAACTCACGGATTAGGGAACCAAATTTTTGATGATTTGAACCCTAGACATAATTTGATATGTTGTTGAAAATATGCCTTGGAAGCTAAATTCTGAGTTGTTGGAAAATAGGTGTTTTACGGTTTTGAAATCCATAAACGAATCGAAATGGTTTTTGATGGAAATTTTGAAATGAATATATATTCTGAAATGCCTGGATATTTTCTGAGTTTCAGGAGTGATTGATATTAGGAATCGAATTCGGGCGGAAACGGAAAGCGGAATTGAGAAATAAGCAGAATTCGGTAACAGACACAGGTCGCACGGACCGTGCGCCCCTGGGCACGGACCGCGCGCCTGCTACGGGTTGGTTCTGTTAAAAAATAAAACGAGACGCACGGGTTGTGCGCCCCTGGGCACGGACCGTGCGCTCCTTTCGGTTTGGCTGGGTGATTTTAATAAATCACGCACGGGTCGTGCGCCCCTGGGCACGGACCGTGCGTGAGCTTCTGCCACCGATTCCCGATTTCTCGTTCCGGAGCTCCGTTTGATCCCGAACCTTTTCTAATCTCTTTCTCAATCATTTAAAATGAAGTTGCCTTACTGACAACCGTATTTTGAACTTATTCCATTCATGATTTTGAAAAAGAGTTTCAAAAGCATATTTGATTGAAAAACCGAAACCCTAGTATACGTGTGGGTACACTGTCTGATGGACTGACTGAATATATATGTTTATATATGTTAATTGAATTTGATTATAATGCCGGATGTTTATAAATTCATCAAAACGGGTTATAAGTCAATAATACGTTACAATATGATTTTAATGCCGGATGTTTATAAATTCATCAAAACGGGTTATAGATCGATAAGATATAACTTATCTAAGAAGATTATGTGATTGATCCTTTGGTGATCGGAAAGATATATATTATCTAACTCTCGAGAAATCGTTATGTATTGTCATACATATATCGCGTTGGGTGACGACCTGACAAGTAGCATACTAGGGAGGGTAGTCATGACCCCTTACCTAGGCCCTGAATGTGTTTTGGCGTGGTCAACTCACGGGTTGCCGGGAATTGCAGTTGTGCAGTCGGCTTGTGCTAAGTTATTGATTATAAGTTGACATTGCCGGGATTAGCAGTTGTGCAGTCGGCAGTTGTCAAGCTCTAGCTACCGGGATTAGCAGTTGTGCAGTCAGTTGAGCTAAGCTATTAAAAACATGTTTGAGAACACGATTTACTTGGCATTTCGATTTTAGCTAGTGGTAGCTAATTAAACATTGTTAACGGTTTAATAATTGAACCGAGTGTCAGAGAGGGGGCACGGTAGGACTCACTGAGATAATGTTATCTCACCCAATCCATATTTGTTGTTTTTCAGAGAAGCAGGGAAAAAGGAAGACTATTGTGCACGAGTAGTTGGTATACTCTTGGAGGTGCTGAAGACTTAGTCGTTTGATCCTTTGTTCTTTTGTTGTCTTATTGGTTGTATAAACTTGTATTGATTATGAGTTATATGAACCGTTTTATGTTTCTGTTTGGTATTTGGACATGGATATTGTAATCCATTCGGTGTGGAACCGATAAACTTCTATTTCATGAAGTAATGTTATTCCGATTATGTTTTTATTTCGGAAAAAGTTTGTATGTCCAATATTTAAACAGGAACTGTGTCCTCTGAATTTTCCGCATCTGTGCACTTTTGGTGTCTCTACATGTTAGAAATACCAGGGTGTTACATTTGGTATCAAAGCGGTTCGACCTAGTCGGACTTAGATGTTAAGAGTCTTTTACGTCTTCTAAGTCTGATTTTTCTTAGTATGCTATTAGACATTGAGCCTGATCAACTTAATACTTTGTGCATACTTCGCAGAATCTTGGCTGGAAGAGGTAGGAGAAACCCACCTGTTGATCCTCACCAAGAATGGATGCAGAATGTCATCGAGACTCAGCAGAAGATGATGAATGACATGATGCGAATGCAACAGCAACAAATGGCTCAAATGGCTCAAATGCAGCAGATGCATCAGATGCCTCAACCCCAACTAGCTGAGCCAGTCAATGTGCCAACACCTGAGGATCGTAACAGGGTGTATTTTCGGTTTCTGAAGATGAAACCCCCAACCTTCAAAGGAGGATCCGAGGCAATGAAAGCCCATTTCTGGGTAGACGCCATGGAACGGATCTTTGATACCTTGCAATGCAATGAAGGAGAAAAGGTAATTTGTGCTGCTAACGCTCTGGACGAGGATGCTCACACCTGGTGGGTTAACGCTCGTAGAATGCTTCAAAATCAAGGGACTCCTCTTGAGTGGAATAATTTCAAGGAAATATTTTTGAGTCATTATTTCCCCGACTCCCAAAGACTAGATAAGCAGATGGAATTTCTGAGTTTGAAACAGGGAGAGATGACAGTTGGGGAATACGCTGCAAAATTTGAAAGGTTGTCGCAATTCTATGAACTGGGGACCACCGCCCCTGATGATAAGTGGAAAATGGTGATGTTTAGACAAGGTCTTAGAGGCGATGTGAATCAAGGTCTCAGTTCTTATTCCATGACCACTTATCCCGCTTTGGTTCAACAAGCTCATTCAGCTGAGAGCGATCTCAAAAGAATGTATGCAGAGAGGAAAGATTTCTGGAAGGATAAGAAGAAGGGCAGTGAGTCAACTTCCTCAAACCCGAGGTATAAAGGGAAATTAGACAAGGGAAAGCAGACTCAGTCGAACAACACTTCGGGGTATCACCGGTGTGAAGTGTGCAAGATGAATCATCCAGGAAGATGTCGATCAGAGGTAAGGTCGGACCAGTGTTATCTTTGCAAGGAAGTGGGGCATTATGCTAATAATTGTCCGTCAAGGAAAGCTTTCTTGGAGTCCCCTGATTCTCCGAGGCAGGCTCGAGTCAACACACTGGATGCCAAGACCATCAAACCAGCTGATAATCTTATAAGGGGTACAGGTTCTATCTTTCATCAAACTGTTAATATTCTGTATGACTCTGGTGCTACTCATTGTTTTATCTCTGAAGCATGTGCTGAACGGCTAGGATTGATAGTATCCCCTATATCCGAGCCAATATCTATCCTTACTGCTGCAAAGGGTCGTGTGCGAACCCAATCATTATGCCTTAAATGTCTGCTCACGATGGGAGGCAGGGACTCTGTTGTTGATTTTATCTGTCTGCCTATGAGAGGAATGGAGATCGTGTTGGGAATGAATTGGATGACTTCCAATCACATTACTATTGATTGTTTCAACCGTGCAATTAAATTTCCTTCTGAAGTAGCTGAACATTCACTACCTGCAGATGATGGTGTTATTTCATTCGCTTCAGCCAGTCAGTCTCTATTCCAAGGTGCGGAAGCTTTTGTTGTTATTTTGTCTGCATCAACTGAAGCTGAGTTGGATTTATCATCTATTCAAGTTGTTAATGAATTCTTAGATGTTTTTCCTGAGGAAGTCTCCTCTTTGCCTCCAGAACGAGAGGTAGAATTCTCTATAGATTTGGCGCCTGGTACAGGGCCAATATCCATAGCACCTTATAGGATGTCTCCTCTCGAGCTGAAGGAATTGAAGTCCTAACTTGAGGAATTAATTTCCAAGAAATTTATTCGACCGAGTGCTTCTCCATGGGGTGCTCCGGTATTGCTAGTCAAAAAGAAGGACGGAAACATGAGGTTGTGCATAGACTACCGTCAGCTGAATAAAATCACTATCAAGAACAAGTATCCATTGCCAAGGATAGATGATCTACTTGATCAGCTTCAAGGTGCTCAAGTTTTCTCCAAAATTGATCTAAGGTCAGGGTACCATCAGATCAGGGTAAGAGCCTTAGACATTCCGAAGACTGCTTTTCGTACGAGGTACGGACACTACGAGTTTGTGGTGATGCCTTTCGGATTGACTAATGCTCCAGCCGTATTCATGGATTATATGAATAGAGTATTTCATTCTTACCTAGATCAGTTTGTGGTCGTCTTTATTGATGATATCTTGGTTTACTCAAGGTCAGTTGAGGAGCATGCCCAGCATCTCCGCTTTGTCCTAGGAGTGCTCCGAGAGAAGAAACTTTATGCTAAACCGTCGAAGTGGGATTTTTGGATGTCCGAGGTGAAGTTCTTGGGTCATGTGATTTCCCAGGAAGGGGTTGCAGTTGATCCCAGCAAAGTGGAAGCAGTGTTGAACTGGGAACGACCAACGTCAGTAACTGAAATCAGAAGCTTTCTGGGTCTAGCCGGTTACTATAGAAGATTTATTGAAGGTTTTTCACAATTGGTGCTTCCACTTACTCGATTGACTCGCAAAGGTCAGCCGTTTACTAGGGATGCCGATTGTGAAGAGTGTTTTCTTGGTTTGAAAGAAAAGTTGACTTCTGCTCCGATCCTAATTCTTCCAGATCCGTCATTGGGATTTCAGATTTACAGTGATGCATCTGGGAAGGGTTTAGGATGTGTTCTCATGCAGAATCAACACGTTGTGGCTTATGCATCTAGGCAATTGAAGACGCATGAACGGAATTACCCAACTCATGACTTAGAGTTGGCGGCTATTGTGTTTGCCCTGAAAATTTGGAGGCATTACCTTTACGGTTCTCGTTTCGAGGTTTTTAGTGATCACAAGAGCTTGAAGTATCTGTTTGACCAAAAAGAATTGAATAACAGACAGAGAAGGTGGACTGAATTTTTGAAGGACTACGACTTCGAATTTAAATATCACCCTGGGAAAGCCAATGTGGTAGCGGATGCTCTGAGCAGAAAGTCTATCCACACGGCAAGGTTAATGATTCATGAGATGGCTTTATTGGAGTCATTCAGAGACTTGAAGCTCAAGGTGATAAGAAAGAGGGACCGCATAGTGTTGCGGCATATACGAATATCCAGTGTGCTAAGGGAACAAATCTGTGTAGCTCAAGGAGCTGATATGAAGTTGCAGTCCCAGAGGGGATCGCCTGTAACGCCCCAAAAAGCATTTCAATTATTTATTTAATTGAGTTATTTAAGGCTTGCAACATTTTATTATGTTTGAATTGATGATTTTAAATTGCCTAAATGTGTTATTTATATGTTAGTGTATTTGATTGCTAGTTAGTAGTGGTATTATGTTAGATAGAGAAAAGGGGTTGCATTTAGAAAAAATGGGGGGATTGGCTAGTAGTGGGTTTGAGGAGGCCCATAGAGAAATAAAGAAATAAAGAAGGAAACAAAGGAAGAATGGAAGGAGGAGAACAGCGAGAGAGAGAAAAGAAGAGACCCGAGAGGGAGAGAAAGAAAGGAGGCGAAGGGGAGAAGAGGAAGAAGGGGGTAGACCACCATCACCATTGCATGTATGTAAGTGATTTAGTAACCATTCTTCCCCATTTTTTAAGACCTATCTATTGATACTAATTTTATACCCTATTGCTTCATCTTTCACAAATCACCATTGTTGACCATTGGAGCTCAAAATAGAGAAGATGAAGTCTTGCTCATAGTGGAAGCTAGTTTAAGGTTAGGGGGCTCTCTTTCGTTCGTAATAACCTATAAGATTATTATCCTATATGAGTTAGGTTTAGGATGTTTAAATGATTGATTGGTGTGTTGTTTTGTGTTTGATGATGTGTTGAAAAAAAAATCAAATTAGTAATTCTATGTGGTTGTAGATGATTCTATGTCAATTGGTGTCAATATGAATATGAGACTAAGTATGCATATGAGGTGTTTGTTAAATTGCTTAAATGAAATGGTGTGGAAATTGGTGTTTGAGGAGTTGTGGCACTATGTTGCTATTTGGTGTGTGGCGCGTTGCCTGCGTGTGCGTTGTGACACTATGTTGCTTGTTGTTGCGTGGTGTTGTGTTTTGTGCGTGACGGTTGAGAGTAAGGGTGAGCGTTTCAATTGAATATAATTGGGTATGTGGTGGGTTTTATGGGTTTTGGCGTTGTGATGATTAGAGATGTATATGTTAAGATCGATAAAAGATTGGATTAATTGTGGTGTTACTTTGATGAATTGTTGGTGTTGACATGCGATTTACCATGTGATATGATGAGGTGAATTTCGATTTTGGCGAATGTGGTGTAGTTAGTTTCGATTTCATGTGTATAGGGACAAGAACCTATGAATGAGTAAATTGGGATTGAATTAAGGGATGTTATAGTTTGATTGAGTATGTGAGAATTATGTGGTGATTGAGTGATATGATTATAATTATTCGAATGATACCAAACAAATTGAAAATAGAAAATGTTGCTGTCCAGAAAATTAATAGTGTTGCAGTAAGCTGTTTTATAAAAAGATATGCTGCTGTCCAGAAAATTAATAGTGTTGCAGTAAGCTGTTTTATAAAAAGAAATGCTGCTGTCCAGAAATTAATAGTGTTGCTGTATGCTGTTTTATCAAAAGAAGATGTTGATGCCCATAAGCCAATAGTGTTGCTGTTGGCTGTTTTATCAAAGAAAATGTTGCTGTTTTGCCGTTTATCAAAATAAAGTATGCCATTTGCTAGAAAATGTTGCTGTCTACCAATTGATAGTGTTGTTGTTTGCTGTTATAATTAAAGAAGAGTTGCTGTTTTTATGAAGAAAATGTGCTGCTGTTTTATAAAAGTGAAGCGCTATTTTTAGTGTATTGTTACTTAAGATTTAAGGCAATTAAACAAGAACTTAATCCAACTGTTTGGATTCCACTTTCCACAAATTGGAATCTGTGGTAAATGACTGTTTGGATTCCACTTTCCACAAATTGGAATCTGTGGTAAGTGACTGTTTGGATTCCACTTTCCACAAATTGGAATCTGTGGTAAGTGACTGTTTGGATTCCACTTTCCACAAATTGGAATCTGTGGTAAGTGGCCTCTAAGCCCCACTTACCACAGATTACAATTTGTGATGAAATGTTTGCCCAAAATTTAAATATGTTGCTATTCGCATTTTTTTAAATAGGTTGTCACTTAAATTTTTATGTCCAGTTACTTACATTTAAATGGTTTGTCACCTAAATTTTTTTAATGTGTTGTTACTTAGAAATTTAGGAGTATTGTTACTTAAGATTTAAAAATGTCGTTACTCCAATTTTTGAGTGTGATGTTTATGAAGAAGTTGTGATATTAATATGGTGACTATGACGAATACACTCTATGAGTGTTTGATGATGATGATGAAGAGTACTCCAGGTGAGTGTTTTGATGAAATGCACATGTGTATATAGAGTCTCATGGCATGTGCATAATGTGAAGAATAGGCTTCAGCCTCTTGTGAAGAATAGGCTTCGGCCTCCTGTGAAGAATAGGCTTCGGCCTCTTAATTGTGACGAATATGGTACCATCATGCATATACCCAGGTGTGGGTTGCAATTTCATGCGCATACGTGTTTATGACTGGTGATATGAATTAAGACTTTGGTTTGCGTTTAGCGACGATGAGATTGATGATATTGACGATGATGCCTTAGTGCCTATGTTTATTGACGATGATGTCTCTTGGTGATTATTATTGACGATGATGCCTTAGTGCCTATGTTTATTGACGATGATGTCTCTTGGTGATTATTATTGACGGTGTTGCCTTGGTGATTATAATATATATGTTGTAAGATGATGATGTATGCTTATGAAGTCGTGTATTGGTGTTTCTAGTTGCCTCCTCTAGTATGATGCTCATCTTATTTGTTATTATTTATGTAAAGAGACTCACCCTACTGCTTTTATGTTGCTTCTCATGTCGGCAACGTGCAGGTGATAGCGAGTGAAGGTGATCTAATACCTTTTTCTAGTTGGTCGAGTCAGCTCTGATACGTAGCACCGGGGGGGCGTTTTAGCTTACTGTTTTATTTAAATTGATGTTATTAAACTATTTACTTGGTGATGTAACCTAATATGTTGAGACTGGTGTTTTCCGCTGCGATGCCTTACACTGATGTTGACGTGAGCTAAACCGGATATTATGGTTGACTATGGTGCTATGTATTACGCACTTTATGAATAAATCATTTTGGTGCTATATGTCGTTGTTTTAAAATGTGGCACCCTCTTGCGGTTGCACTGAAAAAGGTTTTTGAAAACCCTGATATTTTCCAATTAAATTTACGGGTAGAAAAGGGGTGTTACATTAGTGGTATCAAAGCAGTTCGGTCTGTCCGACCAAGTTGTCGAGTCGTCGTGTCAGTTGACAATCGAGTATTGACTTTTAGTTCTAACCATTGCTTGTGTGGTAGTGATGTTCCTGCAGGTAAAAGTAAACCGAAGACCGCTGATGGTAAGAGGACTAGTGGGGGAGATGCCCCTGCTGGTATTGTGTGCTGAATTGCGTTTCCGATGTGTGAACTCTGTGTCTTCTCTGTGTAAACCTTGTATTGTTGGCATTTGTTTGACTACTTTTGTCTTCTTGATCTCTAAAATCATATATTCTGGGCTACTATGATCTGACTTGATTACTTGCATTATGTGATTTTGTAAACGAGGATTTGAGTGTTTCGTAGAGTTATTTAACTAATTGCTTTTAGGTGTTATTCCTAGACTGGCATGCTATATCTACTTTTAAAATAATAAGTTTCTTGATTTAACGATTTTAAGGGTGGATTATATTTCATGTTATCATTAATTCTAAAAAGCTATTACTTTTGAGATTGGTGACTAATATTACTGAACTTGATTTTGACTTCTCGGCTGATTTGGAAAATGTTTGGTTTTCGAGAGGTGCGCTAGTTACTTCTTTTGAAACCGAAGGAAAATGTTATCGGGGTTGGGATGAATTTTCAATATTGTATTTCAGGTCATTCTAGTTATCGTATCAAAAGAAATGTTTTACCGCCATGGGTTTTGATGTTCTTCTAAATGATTATTATATGATTTGAGGAGCTGATGACACCTTTCTCTTGCGAAAACCATTTCCTGAAATAAATCGTTGATTTTGTTTGAAAGACAATTTTCACTCGTTTTTCGCACTTCGTCTTATAAATGTTTTTGGGGTAGAGGTATCACTTTAGTGATATGTCAATTGTGTGACTATTGTGCCGTCTAAAGTTTTTGTGCAGTGAGTATTTCCTAGTTTGGGGTACCCGGTGACCCCGATTTGTGTTTATGTGTTATGTGCTATTTGTGAACCATTGTATGAGCAATGACCAAATTATTAGTTGAGGTGTGTTCATTGTAGGAGCAATTGAACAAATCGTTTAGTATTAGTTTAATTGTTATGTGGAGATATCTAGCTAAAATTAAAAATGACTCTAATTGATGTATTGTCATTGTGCCATGTGTGGATACATGTGATCTTAGATGCAATAATGCCTTATCTGGATTCTTGATAAATTGACTGTGTCTAATAGATGATATGTAGCATATTATTTGGACTCTAGGAATTTGTTGTTGATATTGTAACTGTTGTGGTTGCCGATGACGTTGTTGTTGTTGCGGTCGTTCTGGTTTCTATTGTTGTTGTTATCGTTGCTGTTAAATATTATTAGATGAGATAATAAAGATGTCGCTCTGTTGAGACTATTCCAATAGTAGTTGTTGTTGTAGTGTTTATGGTTGTTGTTGAATTATTCTTGTTGTGGTTGTTGTTGTAGACGTTGGTAATAGGGGATTGTCGGGCAGGGTATCCGGTTCCTTCCGTTGTTGTTGTTGTTGTTGTTGTTTGTGGCATGTTGAGTCCGATGGGGATGGCGTGGTCGTCTCTTGAGTTAGGTATGTATGAATGAGCCTGGTTATTATTTCTTGAATTACCTGGCTGAACAAGTAGGAGGGACGGCCGCCCAATCACTTACCGCCGGTAAACCAGGAAGTAATGATCAGCAAGGTGGATAGCGCTAGTCGTCTATATGGCGATAGTTGTTAGTGGGAGGGTGTTAGTTTTGATCGGTAAGATTTTCGAGGACGAAAATATTCTAAGTTGGGGAGAGTTGTAACGCCCCAAAAAGCATTTCAATTATTTATTTAATTGAGTTATTTAAGGCTTGCAACATTTTATTATGTTTGAATTGATGATTTTAAATTGCCTAAATGTGTTATTTATATGTTAGTGTATTTGATTGCTAGTTAGTAGTGGTATTATGTTAGATAGAGAAAAGGGGTTGCATTTAGAAAAAATGGGGGGATTGGCTAGTAGTGGGTTTGAGGAGGCCCATAGAGAAATAAAGAAATAAAGAAGGAAACAAAGGAAGAATGGAAGGAGGAGAACAGCGAGAGAGAGAAAAGAAGAGACCCGAGAGGGAGAGAAAGAAAGGAGGCGAAGGGGAGAAGAGGAAGAAGGGGGTAGACCACCATCACCATTGCATGTATGTAAGTGATTTAGTAACCATTCTTCCCCATTTTTTAAGACCTATCTATTGATACTAATTTTATACCCTATTGCTTCATCTTTCACAAATCACCATTGTTGACCATTGGAGCTCAAAATAGAGAAGATGAAGTCTTGCTCATAGTGGAAGCTAGTTTAAGGTTAGGGGGCTCTCTTTCGTTCGTAATAACCTATAAGATTATTATCCTATATGAGTTAGGTTTAGGATGTTTAAATGATTGATTGGTGTGTTGTTTTGTGTTTGATGATGTGTTGAAAAAAAAATCAAATTAGTAATTCTATGTGGTTGTAGATGATTCTATGTCAATTGGTGTCAATATGAATATGAGACTAAGTATGCATATGAGGTGTTTGTTAAATTGCTTAAATGAAATGGTGTGGAAATTGGTGTTTGAGGAGTTGTGGCACTATGTTGCTATTTGGTGTGTGGCGTGTTGCCTGCGTGTGCGTTGTGACACTATGTTGCTTGTTGTTGCGTGGTGTTGTGTTTTGTGCGTGACGGTTGAGAGTAAGGGTGAGCGTTTCAATTGAATATAATTGGGTATGTGGTGGGTTTTATGGGTTTTGGCGTTGTGATGATTAGAGATGTATATGTTAAGATGGATAAAAGATTGGATTAATTGTGGTGTTACTTTGATGAATTGTTGGTGTTGACATGCGATTTACCATGTGATATGATGAGGTGAATTTCGATTTTGGCGAATGTGGTGTAGTTAGTTTCGATTTCATGTGTATAGGGACAAGAACCTATGAATGAGTAAATTGGGATTGAATTAAGGGATGTTATAGTTTGATTGAGTATGTGAGAATTATGTGGTGATTGAGTGATATGATTATAATTATTCGAATGATACCAAACAAATTGAAAATAGAAAATGTTGCTGTCCAGAAAATTAATAGTGTTGCAGTAAGCTGTTTTATAAAAAGAAATGCTGCTGTCCAGAAAATTAATAGTGTTGCAGTAAGCTGTTTTATAAAAAGAAATGCTGCTGTCCAGAAATTAATAGTGTTGCTGTATGCTGTTTTATCAAAAGAAGATGTTGATGCCCATAAGCCAATAGTGTTGCTGTTGGCTGTTTTATCAAAGAAAATGTTGCTGTTTTGCCGTTTATCAAAATAAAGTATGCCGTTTGCTAGAAAATGTTGCTGTCTACCAATTGATAGTGTTGTTGTTTGCTGTTATAATTAAAGAAGAGTTGCTGTTTTTATGAAGAAAATGTGCTGCTGTTTTATAAAAGTGAAGCGCTATTTTTAGTGTATTGTTACTTAAGATTTAAGGCAATTAAACAAGAACTTAATCCAACTGTTTGGATTCCACTTTCCACAAATTGGAATCTGTGGTAAGTGACTGTTTGGATTCCACTTTCCACAAATTGGAATCTGTGGTAAGTGACTGTTTGGATTCCACTTTCCACAAATTGGAATCTGTGGTAAGTGGCCTCTAAGCCCCACTTACCACAGATTACAATTTGTGATGAAATGTTTGCCCAAAATTTAAATATGTTGCTATTCGCATTTTTTTAAATAGGTTGTCACTTAAATTTTTATGTCCAGTTACTTACATTTAAATGGTTTGTCACCTAAATTTTTTTAATGTGTTGTTACTTAGAAATTTAGGAGTATTGTTACTTAAGATTTAAAAATGTCGTTACTCCAATTTTTGAGTGTGATGTTTATGAAGAAGTTGTGATATTAATATGGTGACTATGACGAATACACTCTATGAGTGTTTGATGATGATGATGAAGAGTACTCCAGGTGAGTGTTTTGATGAAATGCACATGTGTATATAGAGTCTCATGGCATGTGCATAATGTGAAGAATAGGCTTCAGCCTCTTGTGAAGAATAGGCTTCGGCCTCCTGTGAAGAATAGGCTTCGGCCTCTTAATTGTGACGAATATGGTACCATCATGCATATACCCAGGTGTGGGTTGCATTTTCATGCGCATACGTGTTTATGACTGGTGATATGAATTAAGACTTTGGTTTGCGTTTAGCGACGATGAGATTGATGATATTGACGATGATGCCTTAGTGCCTATGTTTATTGACGATGATGTCTCTTGGTGATTATTATTGACGATGATGCCTTAGTGCCTATGTTTATTGACGATGATGTCTCTTGGTGATTATTATTGACGGTGTTGCCTTGGTGATTATAATATATATGTTGTAAGATGATGATGTATGCTTATGAAGTCGTGTATTGGTGTTTCTAGTTGCCTCCTCTAGTATGATGCTCATCTTATTTGTTATTATTTATGTAAAGAGACTCACCCTACTGCTTTTATGTTGCTTCTCATGTCGGCAACGTGCAGGTGATAGCGAGTGAAGGTGATCTAATACCTTTTTCTAGTTGGTCGAGTCAGCTCTGATACGTAGCACCGGGGGGGCGTTTTAGCTTACTGTTTTATTTAAATTGATGTTATTAAACTATTTACTTGGTGATGTAACCTAATATGTTGAGACTGGTGTTTTCCGCTGCGATGCCTTACACTGATGTTGACGTGAGCTAAACCGGATATTATGGTTGACTATGGTGCTATGTATTACGCACTTTATGACTTTATGAATAAATCATTTTGGTGCTATATGTCGTTGTTTTAAAATGTGGCACCCTCTTGCGGTTGCACTGAAAAAGGTTTTTGAAAACTCTGATATTTTCCAATTAAATTTACGGGTAGAAAAGGGGTGTTACATCGCCAAATTTCACTGAGGATAGTGATGGCATGATTTGTTTTAATGGGAGGATTTGTGTTCCCGATGATGACGATATCAAAAGGCAATTATTGGAAGAAGCTCACAGGAGTCAGTACTCTGCACATCCGGGATCCACCAAGATGTACCGAGACTTGAAACTAATGTATTGGTGGCCTGGGATGAAGGCCGAGGTTGCAGAATTTGTTTCTCGGTGCTTAACTTGTCAGAAGGTTAAGGCGGTACACCGAAGACCGGGCGGTCAGTTACAACCGCTAGATGTACCAGCTTGGAAGTGGGAAGATATCTCAATGGACTTCGTCATGGGTTTGCCAAGGTCACAGGCAGGCAATGATTCTATTTGGGTAGTAGTGGATCGATTGACTAAATCCGCTCACTTTATTCCCGTTCGCTCTACTTATAAGGTTTCCAAGTTAGCAGATGAATATGTGAAGAACATTATCAGACTGCATGGAGTTCCAACGAGCATCGTGTCAGACCGAGATCCCAAGTTTACTTCCAGATTTTGGAGAGCATTGAATGAAGCTTTGGGAACTAGAGTGCTGGTTAGCACTGCTTATCATCCTCAGACTGATGGTCAGACGGAGAGGACTATCCAGACTCTTGAGGACATGCTTCGGGCTTGTGTGCTCGATAGCGGGGGAAAATGGGAGGACCATCTTCCGTTAGTGGAATTCTCCTACAACAACAGTTACCACTCCAGCATTGGAATGGCACCGTTTGAAGCACTTTATGGTAGGAAGTGTAGAACTCCGTTGTGTTGGTGGGAGATTGGTGAAGATAAGTTTTTGGGACCTGATATGGTTCGCGAAACTACTGAGAAGATCAAGCTAATTCGAGAAAGGATGAAGGTTGCTCAGAGTCGGCAAAAGAGCTACGCTGACAACCGAAGGAGACCGTTGGAGTTTGAAGTTGGTGATCATGTGTTCTTGAAAGTTTCTCCAACCATAGGCACCGGGAGAGCTTTGCGAGCGAAGAAGCTCAGTCCTCGATATGTTGGACCTTTCCAAATCATCGAGCGGATTGGGCCAGTTGCCTATCGCCTCGCATTGTCTCCGGCCCTATCAAACCTCCATGATGTTTTCCACGTGTCTCAGTTGAGGAAGTATGTTCCCGATCTGCATCAACCATTGAGTGTTGATACCATTGACCTGCAACGGGATTTGTCATTTCAACCTTATCCAAGTTATATCTTGGAGCGTGATGTGAAGACTCTGCGTTAAAGGACTATTCCGATTGTCAAAGTGGTCTGGGATGGATTCTCAATCGAGGAGGCTACCTGGGAGCTGGAAGATGACATGCGGGCTCGATACCCATATCTCTTCCATTGAGGTGCGTCTTGTCAATTTTGAGGACAAAATTTTTAAAAGTTGGGGTGATTGTAACATCCCTAATTTTTAAAAATATATATTATAAGCAAATTTTCTTTTTTATATAATCGCTAGTCGATGGAATTAATAATTCGCAATTCGAAATCGGTAGAGTCGAGAAATTTCGATGCCGAATGAGTTAAACATAGAACTGGTGAAGTCTTAGCCTCATAAACAAAACTTAGATGGACTAAGGGCAATCTGGTAAAATTACCACCACTTAACCTTCAGCCCCTTTTTCCACCTCCTATAGCTGACTCATCTCCACTCTTTCACCTTCAGCCACTTAACCATTCCACCAGAAAGTTTAAAAGAAAGGAAATGAGAAGCTGAACTCAAGGAGAGAAAAGAGAGAGAGGGTCGCGAGCTTGAGGAAGGAGAAGAGCAAGGTCCAGCTGAAAACCCCATTGCATGTAAGTGGTTCTTACCCCTTTCTACTCCATTTTCGTTTCTGAATCCAATGCTACCACTTTCAGAAGCTAACTCCCTCTATATCATCCACTACCATGTTCAACCCCCCTTTTGAAGCTCCAAGAGAAACAATGGAGTTTTGAACCTTGATGGTGTTGCATGTCCTCTTGCATTTGTAGAAAGTGGAGTATCAAGCTTGCATTTTCAAATTGGAGGAAGTGGTGAAAGATTAGGTTGCTGTTTCAGTTGCTCTAGTGGTGGAGGTTGCCGTTTTGGAAATCGGTTCGAGCTCTAGCGGGGATCGTTCGTGTACTTTCGTTTCGGTGACTTCGCTTTCGACCCAACTCTCGAACTTCGGTATAACGGGTGAGTTCTACTCACGGATTAGGGAACCAAATTTTTGATGATTTGAACCCTAGACATAATCTGATATGTTGTTGAAAATATGCCTTGGAAGCTAAATTCTGAGTTGTTGGAAAATAGGTGTTTTACGGTTTTGAAATCCATAAACGAATCGAAATGGTTTTTGATGGAAATTTTGAAATGAATATATATTCTGAATTGCCTGGATATTTTCTGAGTTTCAGGAGTGATTGATATTAGGAATCGAATTCGGGCGGAAACGGAAAGCGGAATTGAGAAATAAGCGGAATTCGGTAACAGACACAGGTCGCACGGACCGTGCGCCTCTGGGCACAGACCGCGCGCCTGCTACGGGTTGGTTCTGTTAAAATATAAAACGGGACGCACGGGTCGTGCGCCCCTGGGCACGGACCGCGCGCTCCTTTCGGTTTGGCTGGGTGATTTTAATAAATCACGCACGGGTCGTGCGCCCCTGGGCACGGACCGTGCGTGAGCTTCTGCCACCGATTCCCGATTTCTCGTTCCGGAGCTCCGTTTGATCCCGAACCTTTTCTAATCTCTTTCTCAATCATTTAAAATGAAGTTGCCTTACTGACAACCGTATTTTGAACTTATTCCATTCATGATTTTGAAAAAGAGTTTCAAAAGCATATTTGATTGAAAAACCGAAACCCTAGTATACGTGTGGGTACACCGTCTGATGGACTGACTGAATATATATGTTTATATATGTTAATTGAATTTGATTATAATGCCGGATGTTTATAAATTCATCAAAACGGGTTATAGATCGATAAGATATAACTTATCTAAAAAGATTATGTGATTGATCCTTTGGTGATCGGAAAGATATATATTATCTAACTCTCGAGAAATCGTTATGTATTGTCATACATATATCGCGTTGGGTGACGACCTGACAAGTAGCATACTAGGGAGGGTAGTCATGACCCCTTACCTAGGCCCTGAATGTGTTTTGGCGTGGTCAACTCACGGGTTGCCGGGATTAGCAGTTGTGCAGTCGGCTTGTGCTAAGTTATTGATTATAAGTTGACATTGCCGGGATTAGCAGTTGTGCAGTCGGCAGTTGTCAAGCTCTAGCTACCGGGATTAGCAGTTGTGCAGTCGGTTGAGCTAAGCTATTAAAAACATGTTTGAGAACACGATTTGCTTGGCATTTCGATTTTAGCTAGTGGTAGCTAATTAAACATTGTTAACGGTTTAATAATTGAACCGAGTGTCAGAGAGGGGGCACGGTAGGACTCACTGAGATAATGTTATCTCACCCAATCCATATTTGTTGTTTTTCAGAGAAGCAGGGAAAAAGGAAGACTATTGTGCACGAGTAGTTGGTATACTCTTGGAGGTGCTGAAGACTTAGTCGTTTGATCCTTTGTTCTTTTGTTGTCTTATTGGTTGTATAAACTTGTATTGATTATGAGTTATATGAACCGTTTTATGTTTCTGTTTGGTATTTGGACATGGATATTGTAATCCATTCGGTGTGGAACCGATAAACTTCTATTTCATGAAGTAATGTTATTCCGATTATGTTTTTATTTCGGAAAAAGTTTGTATGTCCAATATTTAAACAGGAACTGTGTCCTCTGAATTTTCCGCATCTGTGCAATTTTGGTGTCTCTACATGTTAGAAATACCAGGGTGTTACATTGTAACATCCCTAATTTTTAAAAATATATATTATAAGCGAATTTTCTTTTTTATATAATCGCTAGTCGATGGAATTAATAATTCGTAATTCGAAATCGGTAGAGTCGAGAAATTTCGATGCCGAATGAGTGAAACATAGAACTGGTGAAGTCTTAGCCTCATAAACAAAACTTAGATGGACTAAGGGCAATCTGGTAAAATTACCACCACTTAACCTTCAGCCCCTTTTTCCACCTCCTATAGCTGACTCATATCCACTCTTTCACCTTCAGCCACTTAACCATTCCAACAGAAAGTTTAAAAGAAAGGAAATGAGAAGCTGAACTGAAGGAGAGAAAAGAGAGAGAGGGTCGCGAGCTTGAGGAAGGAGAAGAGCAAGGTCCAGCTGAAAACCCCATTGCATATAAGTGGTTCTTACCCCTTTCTATTCCATTTTCGTTTCTGAATCCAATGATACCACTTTCAGAAGCTAACTCCCTCTATGTCATCCACTACCATGTTCAACCCCCTTTGAAGCTCCAAGAGAAACAATGGAGTTTTGAACCTTGAAGGTGTTGCATGTCCTCTTGCATTTGTAGAAAGTGGAGTATCAAGCTTGCATTTTCAATTTGGAGGAAGTGGTGAAAGATTAGGTTGCTGTTTCAGTTGCTCTAGTGGTGGAGGTTGCCGTTTTGGAAATCGGTTCGAGCTCTAGCGGGGATCGTTCGTGTACTTTCGTTTCGGTGACTTCGCTTTCGACTCGACTCTCGAACTTCGGTATAACGGGTGAGTTCTACTCACGGATTAGGGAACCAAATTTTTGATGATTTGAACCCTAGACATAATCTGATATGTTGTTGAAAATATGCCTTGGAAGCTAAATTCTAAGTTTTTGGAAAATAGGTGTTTTACGGTTTTGAAATCCATAAACGAATCGAAATGGGTTTTGATGGAAATTTTGAAATGAATATATATTCTGGAATGCCTGGATATTTTGAGTTTCAGGAGTGATTGACATTAGGAATCGAATTCGGGCGGAAACGGAAAGCGGAATTCGGTAATAGACACAGGTCGCACGGACCGTGCGCCCCTGGGCACGGACCGCGCGCCTGCTACGGGTTGGTTCTGTTAAAAAAATAAAACGGGACGCACGGGTCGTGCGCCCTTGGGCACGGACCGTGCGTGAGCTTCTGCCACCGATTCCCGATTTCTCGTTCCGGAGCTCCGTTTGATCCCGAACCTTTTCTAATCTCTTTCCCAATCATTTAAAATGAAGTTGCCTTACTGACAACCGTATTTTGAACTTATTCCACTCATGATTTTTGAAAAAGAGTTTCAAAAGCATATTTGATTGAAAAACCGAAACCCTAGTATACGTGTGGGTACACCGTCTGATGGACTGACTGAATATATATATATATATATATGTTTATATATGTTAATTGAATATGATTATAATGCCGGATGTTTATAAATTCATCAAAACGGGTTATAGATCGATAAGATATAACTTATCTAAAAAGATTATATGATTGATCCTTTGGTGATCGGAAAGATATATATTATCTAACTCTCGAGAACTTGATGCGTATTGTCATACGTATTGCGTTGGGTGACGACCTGACAAGTAGCATACTAGGAAAGATATATATTATGCACAAAGTATTAAGTTGACCTGAGGGTAGTCATGACCCCTTACCTAGGCCCTGAATGTGTTTTGGCGTGGTCAACTCACGGGTTGCCGGGATTAGCAGTTGTGCAGTCGGCATGTGCTAAGTTATTGATTATAAGTTGACATTGCCGGGATTAGCAGTTGTGCAGTCGGCAGTTGTCAAGCTCTAGCTACCGGGATTAGCAGTTGTGCAGTCGGTTGAGCTAAGCTATTAAAAGCATGTTTGAGAACACGATTTGCTTGGCATTTCGATTTTAGCTAGTGGTAGCTAATTAAACATTGTTAACGGTTTAATAATTGAACCGAGTGTCAGAGAGGGGGCACGGTAGGACTCACTGAGATAATGTTATCTCACCCAATCCATATTTTGTTGTTTTTCAGAGAAGCAGGGAAAAAGGAAGACTATTGTGCACGAGTAGTTGGTATACTCTTGGAGGTGCTGAAGACTTAGTCGTTTGATCCTTTGTTCTTTTGTTGTCTTATTGGTTGTATAAACTTGTATTGATTATGAGTTATATGAACCGTTTTATGTTTCTGTTTGGTATTTGGACATGGATATTGTAATCCATTCGGTGTAGAACCGATAAACTTCTATTTCATGAAGTAATGTTATTCCGATTATGTTTTTTTATTTCGGAAAAAGTTTGTATGTCCAATATTTAAACAGGAACTGTGTCCTCTGAATTTTCCGCATCTGTGCACTTTTGGTGTCTCTACATGTTAGAAATACCAGGGTGTTACATTTGGTATCAGAGCGGTTCGACCTAGTCAGACTTAGATGTTAAGAGTCTTTTACGTCTTCTAAGTCTGATTTTTCTTAGTATGCTATTAGACATTGAGCCTGATCAACTTAATACTTTGTGCATACTTCGCAGAATCATGGCTGGAAGAGGTAGGAGAAACCCCCGTGTTGATCCTCACCAAGAATGGATGCAGAATGTCATCGAGACTCAGCAGAAGATGATGAATGACATGATGCTAATGCAACAGCAACAGATGGCTCAAATGGCTCAAATGCAGCAGATGCATCAGATGCCTCAACCCCAACCAGCTGAGCCAGTCAATGTGCCAACACCTGAGGATCCTAACAGGGTGTATTTTCGGTTTCTGAAGATGAAACCCCCAACCTTCAAAGGAGGATCCGAGGCAATGAAAGCCCATTTCTGGGTAGACGCCATGGAACGGATCTTTGATACCTTGCAATGCAATGAAGGAGAAAAGGTAATTTGTGCTGCTAACGCTCTGGACGAGGATGCTCACACCTGGTGGGTTAACGCTCGTAGAATGCTTCAAAATCAAGGGACTCCTCTTGAGTGGAATAATTTCAAGGAAATATTTTTGAGTCATTATTTCCCCGACTCCCAAAGACTAGATAAGCAGATGGAATTTCTGAGTTTGAAACAGGGAGAGATGACAGTTGGGGAATACGCTGCAAAATTTGAAAGGTTGTCGCAATTCTATGAATTGGGGACCACCGCTCCTGATGATAAGTGGAAAATGGTGATGTTTAGACAAGGTCTTAGAGGCGATGTGAATCAAGGTCTCAGTTCTTATTCCATGACCACTTATCCCGCTTTGGTTCAACAAGCTCATTCAGCTGAGAGCGATCTCAAAAGAATGTATGCAGAGAGGAAAGATTTCTGGAAGGATAA
This sequence comes from Astragalus membranaceus, assembly GCA_039519185.1. Lineage (NCBI taxonomy): Eukaryota > Viridiplantae > Streptophyta > Magnoliopsida > Fabales > Fabaceae > Astragalus > Astragalus membranaceus. The sequence goes on along the minus strand of CM076854.1, from coordinate 55,339,009 downwards.
GAAGAAGGGCAGTGAGTCAACTTCCTCAAACCCGAGGTATAAAGGGAAATTAGACAAGGGAAAGCAGACTCAGTCGAACAACACTTCGGGGTATCGCCGGTGTGAAGTGTGCAAGAAGAATTATCCAGGAAGATGTCGATCAGAGGTAAGGTCGGACCAGTGTTATCTTTGCAAGGAAGTGGGGCATTATGCTAATAATTGTCCATCAAGGAAAGCTTTCTTGGAGTCCCCTGATGCTCCGAGGCAGGCTCGAGTCAACACACTGGATGCCAAGACCATCAAACCAGCTGATAATCTTATAAGGGGTACAGGTTCTATCTTTCATCAAACTGTTAATATTCTGTATGACTCTGGTGCTACTCATTGTTTTATCTCTGAAGCATGTGCTGAACGGCTAGGATTGATAGTATCCCCTATATCCGAGCCAATATCTATCCTTACTGCTGCAAAGGGTCGTGTGCGAACCCAATCATTATGCCTTAACTGTCTGCTCACCATAGGAGGCAGGGACTTTGTTGTTGATTTTATCTGTCTGCCTATGAGAGGAATGGAGATCGTGTTGGGAATGAATTGGATGACTTCCAATCACATTACTATTGATTGTTACAACCGTGCAATTAATTTTCCTTCTGAAGTAGCTGAACATTCACTACCTGCAGATGATGGTGTTATTTCGTTCGCTTCAGCCAGTCAGTCTCTATTCCAAGGTGCGGAAGCTTTTGTTGTTATTTTGTCTGCATCAACTGAAGCTGAGTTGGATTTATCATCTATTCAAGTTGTTAATGAATTCTTAGATGTTTTTCCTGAGGAAGTCTCCTCTTTGCCTCCAGAACGAGAGGTAGAATTCTCTATAGATTTGGCGCCTGGTACAGGGCCAATATCCATAGCACCTTATAGGATGTCTCCTCTAGAGCTGAAGGAATTGAAGTCCCAACTTGAGGAATTAATTTCCAAGAAGTTTATTCGACCGAGTGCTTCTCCATGGGGTGCTCCGGTATTGCTAGTCAAGAAGAAGGACGGAAGCATGAGGTTGTGCATAGACTACCGTCAGCTGAATAAAATCACTATCAAGAACAAGTATCCATTGCCAAGGATAGATGATCTACTTGATCAGCTTCGAGGTGCTCAAGTTTTCTCCAAAATTGATCTAAGGTCAGGGTACCATCAGATCAGGGTAAGAGCCTTAGACATTCCGAAGACTGCTTTTCGTACGAGGTACGGACACTACGAGTTTGTGGTGATGCCTTTCGGATTGACTAATGCTCCAGCCGTATTCATGGATTATAAGAATAGAGTATTTCATTCTTACCTAGATCAGTTTGTGGTCGTCTTTATTGATGATATCTTGGTTTACTCAAGGTCAGTTGAGGAGCATGCCCAGCATCTCCGCTTTGTCCTAGGAGTGCTCCGAGAGAAGAAACTTTATGCTAAACCGTCGAAGTGTGATTTTTGGATGTCCGAGGTGAAGTTCTTGGGTCATGTGATTTCCCAGGAAGGGGTTGCAGTTGATCCCAGCAAAGTGGAAGCAGTGTTGAACTGGGAACGACCAACGTCAGTAACTGAAATCAGAAGCTTTCTGGGTCTAGCCGGTTACTATAGAAGATTTATTGAAGGTTTTTCACAATTGGTGCTTCCACTTACTCGATTGACTCGCAAAGGTCAGCCGTTTACTAGGGATGCCGATTGTGAAGAGTGTTTTCTTGGTTTGAAAGAAAAGTTGACTTCTGCTCCGATCCTAATTCTTCCAGATCCGTCATTGGGATTTCAGATTTACAGTGATGCATCTGGGAAGGGTTTAGGATGTGTTCTCATGCAGAATCAACACGTTGTGGCTTATGCATCTAGGCAATTGAAGACGCATGAACGGAATTACCCAACTCATGACTTAGAGTTGGCGGCTATTGTGTTTGCACTGAAAATTTGGAGGCATTACCTTTACGGTTCTCGTTTCGAGGTTTTTAGTGATCACAAGAGCTTGAAGTATCTGTTTGACCAAAAAGAATTGAATAACAGACAGAGAAGGTGGACTGAATTTTTGAAGGACTACGACTTCGAATTTAAATATCACCCTGGGAAAGCCAATGTGGTAGCGGATGCTCTGAGCAGAAAGTCTATCCACACGGCAAGGTTAATGATTCATGAGATGGCTTTATTGGAGTCATTCAGAGACTTGAAGCTCAAGGTGATAAGAAAGAGGGACCGCATAGTGTTGCGGCATATACGAATATCCAGTGTGCTAAGGGAACAAATCCGTGTAGCTCAAGGAGCTGATATGAAGTTGCAGTCCCAGAGGGGATCGCCAAATTTCACTGAGGATAGTGATGGCATGATTTGTTTTAATGGGAGGATTTGTGTTCCCGGTGATGACGATATCAAAAGGAAATTATTGGAAGAAGCTCACAGGAGTCAGTACTCTGCACATCCGGGATCCACCAAGATGTACCGAGACTTGAAACTAATGTATTGGTGGCCTAGGATGAAGGCCGAGGTTGCAGAATTTGTTTCTCGGTTCTTAACTTGTCAGAAGGTTAAGGCGGAACACCGAAGACCGGGCGGTCAGTTACAACCGCTAGATGTACCAGTTTGGAAGTGGGAAGATATCTCAATGGACTTCGTCATGGGTTTGCCAAGGTCACAGGCAGGCAATGATTCTATTTGGGTAGTAGTGGACCGATTGACTAAATCCGCTCACTTTATTCCCGTTCGCTCTACTTATAAGGTTTCCAAGTTAGCAGATGAATATGTGAAGAACATTATCAGACTGCATGGAGTTCCAACGAGCATCGTGTCAGACCGAGATCCCAAGTTTACTTCCAGATTTTGGAGAGCATTGAATGAAGCTTTGGGAACTAGAGTGCTGGTTAGCACTGCTTATCATCCTCAGACTGATGGTCAGACGGAGAGGACTATCCAGACTCTTGAGGACATGCTTCGGGCTTGTGTGCTCGATAGCGGGGGAAAATGGGAGGACCATCTTCCGTTAGTGGAATTCTCCTACAACAACAGTTACCACTCCAGCATTGGAATGGCACCGTTTGAAGCACTTTATGGTAGGAAAGTGTAGAACTCCGTTGTGTTGGTGGGAGATTGGTGAAGATAAGTTTTTGGGACCTGATATGGTTCGCGAAACTACTGAGAAGATCAAGCTAATTCGAGAAAGGATGAAGGTTGCTCAGAGTCGGCAAAAGAGCTACGCTGACAACCGAAGGAGACCGTTGGAGTTTGAAGTTGGTGATCATGTGTTCTTGAAAGTTTCTCCAACCATAGGCACCGGGAGAGCTTTGCGAGCGAAGAAGCTCAGTCCTCGATATGTTGGACCTTTCCAAATCATCGAGCGGATTGGGCCAGTTGCCTATCGCCTCGCATTGTCTCCGGCCCTATCAAACCTCCATGATGTGTTCCACGTGTCTCAGTTGAGGAAGTATGTTCCCGATCTGCATCAACCATTGAGTGTTGATACCATTGACCTGCAACCGGATTTGTCACTTCAACCTTATCCTAGTTATATCTTGGAGCGTGATGTGAAGACTCTGCGTTCAAGGACTATTCCGATTGTCAAAGTGCTCTGGGATGGATTCTCAATCGAGGAGGCTACCTGGGAGCTGGAAGATGACATGCGGGCTCGATATCCATATCTCTTCCATTGAGGTGCGTCTTGTCAATTTTGAGGACAAAATTTTTAAAAGTTGGGGTGATTGTAACATCCCTAATTTTTAAAAATATATATTATAAGCGAATTTTCCTTTTTATATAATCGCTAGTCGATGGAATTAATAATTCGCAATTCGAAATCGGTAGAGTCGAGAAATTTCGATGCCGAATGAGTTAAACATAGAACTGGTGAAGTCTTAGCCTCATAAACAAAACTTAGATGGACTAAGGGCAATCTGGTAAAATTACCACCACTTAACCTTCAGCCCCTTTTTCCACCTCCTATAGCTGACTCATCTCCACTCTTTCACCTTCAGCCACTTAACCATTCCACCAGAAAGTTTAAAAGAAAGGAAATGAGAAGCTGAACTCAAGGAGAGAAAAGAGAGAGAGGGTCGCGAGCTTGAGGAAGGAGAAGAGCAAGGTCCAGCTGAAAACCCCATTGCATGTAAGTGGTTCTTACCCCTTTCTACTCCATTTTCGTTTCTGAATCCAATGCTACCACTTTCAGAAGCTAACTCCCTCTATATCATCCACTACCATGTTCAACCCCCCTTTTGAAGCTCCAAGAGAAACAATGGAGTTTTGAACCTTGATGGTGTTGCATGTCCTCTTGCATTTGTAGAAAGTGGAGTATCAAGCTTGCATTTTCAAATTGGAGGAAGTGGTGAAAGATTAGGTTGCTGTTTCAGTTGCTCTAGTGGTGGAGGTTGCCGTTTTGGAAATCGGTTCGAGCTCTAGCGGGGATCGTTCGTGTACTTTCGTTTCGGTGACTTCGCTTTCGACCCAACTCTCGAACTTCGGTATAACGGGTGAGTTCTACTCAAGGATTAGGGAACCAAATTTTTGATGATTTGAACCCTAGACATAATCTGATATGTTGTTGAAAATATGCCTTGGAAGCTAAATTCTGAGTTGTTGGAAAATAGGTGTTTTACGGTTTTGAAATCCATAAACGAATCGAAATGGTTTTTGATGGAAATTTTGAAATGAATATATATTCTGAAATGCCTGGATATTTTCTGAGTTTCAGGAGTGATTGATATTAGGAATCGAATACGGGCGGAAACGGAAAGCGGAATTGAGAAATAAGCGGAATTCGGTAACAGACACAGGTCGCACGGACCGTGCGCCTCTGGGCACGGACCGCGCGCCTGCTACGGGTTGGTTCTGTTAAAAAATAAAACGGGACGCACGGGTCGTGCGCCCCTGGGCACGGACCGTGCGCTCCTTTCGGTTTGGCTAGGTAATTTTAATAAATCACGCACGGGTCGTGCGCCCCTGGGCACGTACCGTGCGTGAGCTTCTGCCACTGATTCCCGATTTCTCGTTCCGGAGCTCCGTTTGATCCCGAACCTTTTCTAATCTCTTTCTCAATCATTTAAAATGAAGTTGCCTTACTGACAACCGTATTTTGAACTTATTCCATTCATGATTTTGAAAAAGAGTTTCAAAAGCATATTTGATTGAAAAACCGAAACCCTAGTATACGTGTGGGTACACCGTCTGATGGACTGACTGAATATATATGTTTATATATGTTAATTGAATTTGATTATAATGCCGGATGTTTATAAATTCATCAAAACGGGTTATAAGTCAATAATACGTTACAATATGATTATAATGCCGGATGTTTATAAATTCATCAAAACGGGTTATAGATCGATAAGATATAACTTATCTAAAAAGATTATGTGATTGATCCTTTGGTGATCGGAAAGATATATATTATCTAACTCTCGAGAAATCGTTATGTATTGTCATACATATATCGCGTTGGGTGACGACCTGACAAGTAGCATACTAGGGAGGGTAGTCATGACCCCTTACCTAGGCCCTGAATGTGTTTTGGCGTGGTCAACTCACGGGTTGCCGGGATTAGCAGTTGTGCAGTCGGCTTGTGCTAAGTTATTGATTATAAGTTGACATTGCCGGGATTAGCAGTTGTGCAGTCGGCAGTTGTCAAGCTCTAGCTACCGGGATTAGCAGTTGTGCAGTCGGTTGAGCTAAGCTATTAAAAACATGTTTGAGAACACGATTTGCTTGGCATTTCGATTTTAGCTAGTGGTAGCTAATTAAACATTGTTAACGGTTTAATAATTGAACCGAGTGTCAGAGAGGGGGCACGGTAGGACTCACTGAGATAATGTTATCTCACCCAATCCATATTTGTTGTTTTTCAGAGAAGCAGGGAAAAAGGAAGACTATTGTGCACGAGTAGTTGGTATACTCTTGGAGGTGCTGAAGACTTAGTCGTTTGATCCTTTGTTCTTTTGTTGTCTTATTGGTTGTATAAACTTGTATTGATTATGAGTTATATGAATCGTTTTATGTTTCTGTTTGGTATTTGGACATGGATATTGTAATCCATTCGGTGTGGAACCGATAAACTTCTATTTCATGAAGTAATGTTATTCCGATTATGTTTTTATTTCGGAAAAAGTTTGTATGTCCAATATTTAAACAGGACCTGTGTCCTCTGAATTTTCCGCATCTGTGCACTTTTGGTGTCTCTACATGTTAGAAATACCAGGGTGTTACACTCCATTGATTTTTCAATGAAATCAGAGAATATTGCCATCATAAACCTTTGAAATGTTGCTGGAGCATTACATAGTCCAAATGGCATCCTTCTGAATGAAAAGGTGCCACAAGGACATGTAAAATTTGTCTTCTGTTGGTCTTTAGGAACTATAGCAATTTGGTTATAGCCTGAACAGCCATCTAAAAAACAATTGAATTCCTTACCAGCTAACCTGTCCAGCATTTGATCTATGAAAGGCAGTGGGAAATGGTCCTTCTTGTTAGCCTTGTTGAGTTTTCTGTAGTCCATACATATCCTCCAGCCTGTGACAGTTCTTGTGGGTATCAGTTCATTTCTTTCATTGGCTATTACTGTCACACCCCCTTTCTTTGGTACACATTGCACAGGGCTCACCCATGCACTATCTGAGATGGGGTAGACTATGCCAGCATCTAGCCATTTCATTATTTCTTTCTTTACCACCTCCTTCATGACTGGATTCAGTCTTCTCTATCCTTCAATGCTGTTTTTGGAATTTTCATCCAAGACAATTCTATGCATGCATATTGTAGGACTGATTCCCTTTATATCAGACATTTTCCAGCCAATTGCTTTTTTATGCTTTCTTATGGTATTAATGTAACATCCTCAAAATAATTAGCCGAATTATTTGGATGTTAACCCAATTAAATTAATTTAGTACTTGACTGGTAAATTTATTGAGTGCTAAAATTATTTATTGGTTGTCATCGGATCGTTAACCGGATAATACGAATCAAGGAAGTTTTGGAATCGAAATAAGAGGTTTAGATCAATATGGTAATTGGACCACGTTACCGCGTATATATTAATAAATATATATATGTGTGTGTGTGTGTTATAAAAGAGAGAATTAAAAGAAAAGAAAGGAAACGCACGAGAGAGAAAAAGAAGCAGAGGAGAAAGAGAGAGAAAAGGAGAGGAAAAGAGAGAGATAGGCGTGAGGGAGAAGAGAAGAGGGAGAGAGAAGACTTCACCGAAACGACTTCCTTCCAACACGAAAAACGTTCAGCACTACTTCCTCTTCGATTTGGTACAAACATCATCATCATCAACTCACTCTACACCAATCCACCATTTTTGAATATTGTGAAGAAATGAGGAATGTTGAGTTTCTTGGCTCATTCTTGTCTTGAAAGCTTAGGGATATGCCATTGAGTGATTGATTGTAAGCTTGGAGTGAAGAAATTAGAGTTTGGTTGGGTTATGGTGAGTGGAACAAAAATTGGGGTTTATGTGTGAATAGTGAGTTGAGGTTGAAGATGATGAATAGTGTTTGGTGATTCAAGGATGTCTAGGAGCGAACCCGGAGCGTATTGGGTGCGGAACGAAGTTCAATTTCGCGAATTGGAAGTCGGTTGGTGATTAGGGTTCGAATGGGGGAATTCGAAGAATTCGGTATTTCGGTCAAAAAGGCGTCTCGATTGAGCGGAAGGTTTTGGAAGCGGATTTGAGCGTCGTCGGAACGGAAAGTTTATGCGGGGAATGTTCGTGTGGTTACTCGGTGAATTCGGCTCGATCGTGGTTCACGCTTCGAGGGTGAGTTTTACTCACGTTTAGGTTTTTAAATTAATAAACTTAAATTGTGAAATGTGTTTCGATTTTGGTTCGTTGTCGAAACAGTATTTTGTACGAAAATCACGTTTTATGCCCAATTGGTTTTTGAATTGTTCGATTGATGATCATTGTTGTTTGAATATGTTTTTGGACTGTTTTTATGTTGGGACTGGACTGGAACAGGTATCGGAATTGGTCGGAACGACGAAAAATGCGAAAACGGGATAAAATACAATGCTGTCAAAAGCGCACGACCCGTGCGTCCTAGGCGCACGGACCGTGCGTGTCATTCTGTTTCTGTTTTCAAAAATGCATTACAGGGCGCACGACCCGTGTGTATGGGCGCACGAACCGTGCGCTGTGTTCTGTCCAAAATTTTCCAAACTTGCCCAAAACTATCCCGATCGATTCCAATCCTCTTTCAATCCTTTCCTAACCCTTCTATAATGATATTAGGCTTACAATGCCATGATTTTGGGTATGTTTCAAAAGGGTTTTATAAAATACTTTTGAAGTTGAAATTCTTTCGAAAAGCCGAACAATAGTATACGTGTGCGGATATGTTTATTAATAATGAAGCGGACTATGAGTCCTACGTGGTACGGTATGACTGACGCGAGATGATTATTATTTATTGTATAAATCGGTCTATGATTCACGATATATATATTATATCGACTATGGGAAACGGCCAGATGCGGGTGTTATGTTCAATTATTGGTCTGAATGTAAATGAACTAAATGTTCATATGATTGTAGATATATATATTATATCGAGTTTGGGTGACGACCCATGTTGACATACTAGGCGGGGAAGTCATGAACCCTTACCCTAGGCTCCGTGCCATTAGGAAACACTATTGGTAATGGGGTTCGCCGGGATTAGCAAGTGGATTGCGGTCGGTGTTGTGTCAAAAGTTTGTACTACGTTCATCGGGATTAGCAAGTGGATTGCGGTCGGTGGTACGTAGAAAGGCCTAGGATGTTAGTTCATCGGGATTAGCAAGTGGATTGCGGTCGGTGTTGTGTCAAACCTTAAAAACGTTTTAAAACTGGACCGCGAGTGTTAGTAGGGGTCTCGGTAGAACTCACTGAGATTGTATCTCATTGTTTATATGTTGTTTTTTTACAGATAAACAGGGAAAGTGGAGATCCAAGAGGCACGAGTAGGTGGTACTCGGATGGTTGCTGAAGACTTAGCTTTATGCTTAAGTGTATATCTTTCCTTGTTATCTGTGTATCAAGACATTTTGTCTTTAGTGTTATGTATTTATTTCCGCTTTCTTGTACGATATTGAACACTGTATTTCACTGATGGTTTGTGGACTTATTTATGTTTAAGACTGTCCTGTTGTTATTCAGTGAAAAGTTTATAGTGGTGTTCAGTATTTAAACAGGAAATATATCTCTGATGATTTAGGTTTGGTACACTTGGGTATTTTTACTCGATAAAAATACCGGGGTGTTACAATTAATGAGATCATGCTCCTGCTTTTTTGATAAGTCAGAAGCAATAATCACAGGAAGAGTATCATTTTCCCCTAAGAAAGCATATTTCATATGCTGGGACAATTCCTTAAGTTCAAGTTGAGGAGGTCTCACAATTGAAGGAACATTCTTTTTGTGGGTTGAGTCTTCAAGTTCTAATGACTGGTATTTTCTTGCCCAAACCTCTTTCACAGTTAATAGGTTCTTCTTCCCTAACTTCTTCTTCTGAGGATGCTAGAGCATTAACCAAGTGGTCATGCTGCTTGTGGAAGTGCTGCTGCACTGCTTGATCCAAAGAGACTAAAAGTGAAAACTCCTCAGTATCCTCAGTAGGAAACTTAAGAGCATTCATAACATTGAAATTTACCTCTTGATCATTGACCCTCATAGTCAATTCACCTTTCTATACATCAATGAGTGTCTTTCCAGTAGCTAGGAATGGTCTTCCAAGTATGATTGGTACCTCCTTATCTGCATCAAAATCAAGGATAAGTCAGCAGTAATGATCATAGGAATAGTATCATTTTCCTCTAAGAAAGCATATTTCAGATAGTGGGGCAATTCTTTAAGTTCAAGATGAGGAGGTCTCTCAATTGAAGGAACATTCTTTTTGAGGGTTGAGTCTTCAAGATCTAAGGACTCATATTTTCTTGCCCAAACCTCTTTCACAGTTAATAGGTTCTTCTTCCCTAACTTCTTCTTCCGAGGATGCTAGAGCATTAACCAAGTGGTCATGCTGCTTGTGGAAGTGCTACTGCACTGCTTGATCCAAAGAGACTAAAAGTGAAAACTCCTCAGTATCCTCAGTAGGAAACTTAAGAGCATTCATAACATTGAAATTTACCTCTTGATCATTGACCCTCATAGTCAATTCACCTTTCTATACATCAATGAGTGTCTTTCCAGTAGCTAGGAATGGTCTTCCAAGTATGATTGGTACCTCCTTATCTGCATCAAAATCAAGGATAAGTCAGCAGTAATGATCATAGGAATAGTATCATTTTCCTCTAAGAAAGCATATTTCAGATAGTGGGGCAATTCTTTAAGTTCAAGATGAGGAGGTCTCTCAATTGAAGGAACATTCTTTTTGAGGGTTGAGTCTTCAAGATCTAAGGACTCATATTTTCTTGCCCAAACCTCTTTCACAGTTAATAGGTTCTTCTTCCCTAACTTCTTCTTCCGAGGATGCTAGAGCATTAACCAAGTGGTCATGCTGCTTGTGGAAGTGCTACTGCACTGCTTGATCCAAAGAGACTAAAAGTGAAAACTCCTCAGTATCCTCAGTAGGAAACTTAAGAGCATTCATAACATTGAAATTTACCTCTTGATCATTGACCCTCATAGTCAATTCACCTTTCTATACATCAATGAGTGTCTTTCCAGTAGCTAGGAATGGTCTTCCAAGTATGATTGGTACCTCCTTATCTGCATCAAAATCAAGGATAAGTCAGAAGCAATGATCATAGGAATAGTATCATTTTCCCCTAAGAAAGCATATTTCAGATACTGGGGCAATTCTTTAAGATCAAGATGAGGAGGTCTCTCAATTGAAGGAACATTCTTTTTGAGGGTTGAGTCTTCAAGATCTAAGGACTCATATTTTCTTGCCCAAACCTCTTTCACAGTTAATTCATCTGGCAGAGCTTCTTCTTCCCTAAATTCTTCTTCTGAGGATGCTAGAGCATTAACCAAGTGGTCATGCTGCTTGTGGAAGTGCTGTTGCACTACTTGATCCAAAGAGACTAAAAGTGAACACTCCTCATTATCTTCATTAGGATACTTGAGAGCATTCATAACACTGAAATTTACCTCTTGATCATTCACCCTCATGGTCAATTCACCTTTCTGTACATCAATGGGTGGCTTTCCAGTAGCCAGGAATGGTCTTCCAAGTATGATTGGTACCTCCTTATCTGCATCAAAATCAAGGATAACAAAATCTGCAGGAAACACAAATTTGTCAACTTTAATTAAAACATCCTCTATGATTCCTTCAAGATAGGCTATTGACCTATCTACTAACTGAAGGGTCACAGTGGTTGGTCTGGCAGTTCCAATTCCAAGTTTTGTGAATATTGATTTAGGCATCAAGTTGATACTTTCACCTTAATCACATAATGCACGACCAGTATAAATTTTTCCAATTGAAAATGGTATTGTGAAACTGCCACGATCCTTTGGTTTCCTAGGAATTTTATTTTGCATGATCATGCTGCATTCTTTGGACATGGCTACTGTTTCAAACTCCCACAATCTTCTTCTCTTTGTAAGCACATCTTTCATAAATTTGGCATTATTTGGCATTTGTTGAAGTGCTTCAACTAGGGGAACATTGATGTGTAACTCCTTCAGTAGTTCAAGGAATTTGCCAATTTGTTTTTCTTTATAAGCCTTGCTCAACCTTTGTGGAAAAGGAGAAGGAGGGTACTCTGGAACTAACTTTGGTGGCATAGAAGCAGTTTTAGATGTTGTAGCATTGGATGCTCCAGCATTGCTTGAATACGATGCTGGAACATTGGATGCTTCAGCATTAGTTGAATTTTTTTCTTTTCTATTTTTTTTCATTTTTTTCTTTTTCTTCCTTACCTTCACCTTCTGTATCATATGGTTTTGTCAAATATTTTCCACTTCTCAAAGAGATAGCTTTTACCTGCTCCTTACCATGCTTTTGTGAGGTTGAAGTTTCTGTGGTGAATGGAAGTGATCCATTTGGTCTTTGATACCAAGCTGTAGCTAAATGTCCCATTTGATTCTCCAAATTTTTTATAGAAGCATCATGAGTCTGCCTTGCAGTTCTTGCTTCACTTATGAAGGCATTTGTTTTGCCCATGTATGCTTTGAACATAGCTTCCAAGGAGTTATCATTTGCTGGTGCAGGAGGTCTTTGGTAATTTTGATAGTGGAATCCTGGTGGAGTAGATGGTGCTGCAGCATTAGGTGATATGGCATTGTTATTACCCCATTTGAAATTAGGGTGATTTCTCCAACCAGGATTATAGGTGTTTGAGTAAGAATTGTTGTTTTTGTTGTATCCTACATAGTTGACAGAAATAGGGTTGCTAGGACATTCTTCATACAAGTGTCCTCCTCCATAGTATACACAACTAGTTGATCCTAGAGGGGCTTGTTCTATTGCAGCTGCTGTGGTTTCTGTTAATGCTGCAACATTGAATGCTGGAGCATTGGTGGAGATGAGATTTTTGATCATGTTGGTAAGGGAGGCTACAAGGGCTGATAGGGCTGATACTTCACTAATTTCATGAACCCCAGTTTTTTTTCTTTTGAGCATTGGCCCTTTCTGTCGGCCAGCTGTAGTTGTTGGTTGCAATTATTTCTATCAGTTCACAGGCTTCATTGTAAGATGAGTTCAATAACACTCCCCTAGATGATGCATCTAACATTAATCTGGTTTGGCGTTCCAAACCATTGTAAAATGTTTCCATTTAGATGATAACAGGTATACCATGATGAGGGGATTTTCTCAAAAGTTCTTTCCATCCTTCCCATGCTTCAAATAGTGATTCAAATTATTTTTGTCTAAAGGAAGTAATGTCATTTCTCATCCTGGCATTTTTAATAGGTGAAAAATATTTTGCTAAGAATTTTTCAGCCAAATCATTCCAATCAGTGATAGAGTTAGACTCTAAGGAGTTTAACCAAGTCTTAGCTCCATCTTTCAAGGAATATGGAAAAAGTTTCAATCTAAAAGCATTTTTTGAAACACCAGGAATGATGAAATTGCTACACACTTCCAAAAATTGCCTTAAATGTAAATGGGGGTCCTCATGAGGAGAACCGCCAAATTGTCCCACTGTTTGAAGCATTTGGAACATCATGGGTTTAAATTCAAAGTGTGCTGCATTGATATGAGGTCTGACTATGCTAGTTTGCATGTTTTGAGGATCAAACATAGCATAGTCCCTCATTGGTCTATCCCTGTCATTTATCATACCTATAGGTCCCATGTTGATGAACTGCTACCTGTGTTCATCTTCAGTATCAGTATGTGACCCTGGACGTCCTCTACCTGAGCCATGTACAGAACCTTTGCCACCTCCTAAAGAGTTTCTGCCTGAGCCTTGAGCAGAACCTCTTCCTTCACCTTTTTCAGACATTGTGATTCTACCACTGCCTCTGAGTCCTTGTCTTTGAAGTCTACGCAACCTTTTAAATCTTCTTTCTATCTCAAGATCTAATTTATATTCTGGTGATTTGATCCTGTGCATATGCTATGGCATCTAGTGCTGTAACATCAGAAACAAAATACCAGAGTAATATAATCACTAATTTACTATAATTCTAATCAATAAAAATTAATGGCAATCCCCGGTAACAGGGCCAAAAACTTGTTGTGTGGAAAAGGGTATTGTGCAAGTGTACATAGTCTTTAACAAGTAATATAATAGAAAGATGAGATCGTACCCATAGGGATTGTAATTAACTCTTAAAGCTTAAGTTGATAGTAGGATTAGTGAAGTGTAACCAAGTAATAAACAATAATATTGGATGAAAACAGAAAGTAAACAAGTTAAGTAAGATGAGTTTAAAATCATGTGAGAAAGATAGTTGGAATGCTCTTTACTAAGTAAATCACTTTTGACAGCATTATGTAATATACGATGTTGGGGCATTGGATGCTGTAGCAATTGATGTGTGCCTTTTAGTCACTAGCGTCAGGGTTTCGTTACAAGTCTTATGTCTAATCTCTAACTAAGTTCACCCTTGTATATGAAGTACCCACAGTATCACCCTATGGGCTATGCTATCATATGTCTAGGTTTTAGCATGGAACAACAAAGTTTCCTTTATTAAACACTTGCACATATTAGTTCTTGAGTTCTAATCATAAACCATGTCTGTATTTATGACTCTACTTATTCTAGTTGATCAATCCCAAAATAAATTTGAAAGAACTATAACACAAGAACTAAAATGCAAACATATTGATATAACACAATAACTAATCAAAAGATCATTACAAAGTTAAAGCATCCCAACTAAAGAAGTTTAGCTCATACTAGGCATTACTAAGAATATACAAACAAAGATAACCATGTTCATATATCTGATAATACAAAGGAGAGAAAATAAAGTAAGAATTACACGATTGAAGTTCCCTTGCATAAATCAGCCTAGCAATGTTGTAGTATTCACTTAACAGGATTCGATCAGCACTATGTGAGTGTATGGAAGTGGAGAGAGAAGTTGTCAATTTCTTTCCTTCCTTCGCACAATTAATGTGTAAGTGATTTTAATTCTCTAAATTGGTATTTCTTTGAATAAGAAGGTGAAGGTTTTTATATAGGCTCCTTGAGTGAAGTATCCTTGGTCACCAAGTCTGCTTGGAGATGAGTAAAGGTTACTTTATTTCCAATTGTCCAAAGGTTGATTTGATCTTTTACCCACAAAAGAATGGAGGTCCTACAGTGAATGGACAAGTGTCCCTAAAAAGGTTCAACTTGTAAGCTTTGATGTCTCAAGGGTGGCGCCGAAATCATCCACTTTGGAAACTTGCTTTTGCTTTTGACGCATCATGACGTCATCAATAAAATGCTATGGAAATTCAGTTTGTCAAGGATGCTGGAGCATCAATTGCTGGGGCATTGTACTCTGTCGTGAATGCTAGTGAATCTAATGCTGAGGCATCTAATGCTGCAGCATTGAACAAACAAGTAGAAAATACCACAAGATATGCAAATTTCCAAGTTTGTTTGTAAAAACCTTTCTTAACCCTTAATGTTGTAATTCTTTTTGTATTTCCATATTTTCTAAACATTATTACTGAGAATTTTACAATTATTTAGATTTACAAGCGTAAATAACTCTATATAAAATAGAGTTATCAAGCATACTCGGAAATGTTCCCATAAAAACTTTGAAGTGCACTGAGTATGGTTGAGAGTAGAGAAAGAGCTTCAAAAGCTTCTTTAGAAGCTATATAATGGAAAATATTGACCCAAGATTCTCACCAACTATCTCACTATGGGTGAGGTCTTCCATAAGGTATTTGTAGAGGTTTTAGCCCAAAAGAATCGTCAGAAATGGTCTTGAAACTCAATATAGTCGTTTATAGCCGTTGAAGCCTTTTTCCAAAAAGCTGCCGCACTTTTCTGCATTCTACAGCACTTTACATCTATTTCTGTACTTTCTGCAGCACTTCTCTCAGCTTCTGATATAGTCCTTCTGAATGTATCTTCTGAAGAGTCTTTTGAACTATCTTCTGAGGAGTCTTCTGAACAACCTTCTGAGCAATCTTCTGAACAATCTTCTGATCTATCTTCTGAGATGTCTTCTCTTGAACCTTCTGAATATTGTTTTGATGCCTTCTCTGCTTGTGATACACCATGGTCTGTGTCTTTTTAAAGTTGTTGAAGCATCTTGACTTGGCTTTTCTTATCATGAGAGGCTGTATGGATTGAGTCTTCTCAGCTTGAGAAAGCTTTTATTCTTACCATCTCTTTCTACTAAGCTTCGTGAAGAACCATCTTCTTATCTTGAGAGGCAACATAGCTAGTGTCTTTATTATCTGAGACGCTTCTTAATACTACCAACTCTTCTTGAGAGGCTTCTTAAAGAAACAACTTCTCATCTTAAGAAGCCACTGTAGCGATCTTCTTTTATCTATCTTCTTACGACTCTTTCCCATCATTATCATCTTCTAAAGGCTTTACTAAGCCTTCTTTCTTTATGAGGCTTCTATAGGAGAGTCTTCTTTATAACCTCAATGCCTTCATTCTTTCCTTCTAAGTCTTCAATTGTGCCTTCTTGAGATTTGATTGAATGGTTCTGGTGGTTGTTGTAACACCCCATTTCTACCCGGTAAAATAATGCAAAATCATAGTTCATAAAAATCTTTTTCAACAAACAATGGAGTGCTACATTTGCTTCGTGAAAACAATAGACGGGTTAATTCGCTTTTTGAAAACAGATACATAGCGCTTTCGGTTGAACCGATAAAACAACCTTTTAGTCTTCAAAATAATTCCTCTTAAATTACTACACAGCGGATTCATAACAAGTCAACTCAAATAGACGTGGCGTCTTAACAATTCAGACAGCTCAAAAGCAACGAAATAACATAGCAACAACATTAAAACGTGTGTTCATTCCCCCCGAGTGTTACATATCAGACCGACGACACCGACTCGATCAAACGAAGGTGAGTAGCCTTCATTCGTGATTACCTGCACGTTACCAACATTGGGGTAACATTCAAACAGAAGGGGTGAGATATCGCACTATATAATCAGACATATGAAAGACAATATGTAATTCAGGTCATAGCATCAAATCGTCATTTAACAGCAGTCAACACCATCTCAATCACATAGGTATGCAACATGGATGCGGGATGTGACATCATTTCGTCGTAATTTGCCAGTCCAGCCAATAAATAGAGGCATTAACATCGCAACATCATTTCGTCGTAATTTGCCAGTCCAGGCCGTCGTGTTTTGAGCATAGCTCCATCGTAAAAATATGCTATGTATGTGACGCTATGTAAATGCACAACCAATATTTTTGGCAACACGTCAACAATTTAGCAACTTCCAATATTTTGGCAACTTTGGGCCTAATTACATATTCAACATCAACACATCGTTCCACGCATCAAATGTGAAATTCACATTTGGGCAGCCAAACTGGCTCCCTTGGCGCCCATGGCGCCCAGCAACACAACACGCAACACAGGCAGCCACACTGGCGCCCTTGGCGCCCACAGCGCCAGAACACAACACACCAACAAGGCAGCAAGATTCTGGCGCCCATGGCGCCCTTGCGCCAGACACAGCAACAGGCAGCCGGATTTTGGCGCCCCTGAGCCAGACGCAGCAAGCAACAATAGAAATTGGGCAGCCAATCTTGGCACCCTTGGCCCCCATGCGCCCAGAACCAGCAACAGCAGAAATTGGGCAGCCAATCTTGGCGCCCATGCGCCCAGAACAACACAGCCACAGCAACAGGGCAGCCACAAGTGTGGCGCCCTTGGCGCCCCTGCGCCAGAACAACATAGAAAACAACGACTGGGTAGCCACAACATTGGCGCCCTTGGCGCCCTTGCGCCAGAACAACACACCAAACAGCAACTGGGCAGCCACAACATTGGCGCCCTTGGCGCCCATGCGCCAGAACAACACACCAAACAGCAACTGGGCAGCCACAACATTGGCGCCCTTGGCGCCCCGGCGCCAGAACAACACAGCAACCAGCAACTGGGCAGCCACAACATTGGCGCCCTTGGCACCCCTGCGCCAGAACAACACAGCAACCAGCAACTGGGCAGCCACAACATTGGCGCCCTTGGCGCGCCTGTGCCAGAACAACACAGCAACCAGCAATTGGGCAGCCACAACATTGGCGCCATTGGCGCCCCTGCGCCAGAACAACACAGCAACCAGCAACTGGGCAGCCACAGCATTGGCGCCCTTGGCGCCCCTGCGCCAGAATACAACACACAGAATGGCGCCCAGGAAGGCGCCCAGCAACACAAACACAGGACGGCGCCCTGCGGCAGGATCAAAAACGGCGCCCATGGCGCCCATGCACAGAATTTTGGTTCCAAAACATCAACAAGCATGATCACACATCGTCAAATGGCAACAATCATCATCAATCGAAATTAACCTCATCGTTTAAAGTTCAATTCCTACAACTAGGGTTTTCTAAACTTACTACACCTAGGGTTCCATAACCTCCCTACATTGAGCCAATCATACACCCAATTATAGAGATAAAACCCCACCCTTACCTTAGCCTTGAAGAATTCGAAGTCATTGGCTTGCCCTAGCTCCCTCTCCTCCTTCGCGCCGTCCTCTCCCTTCTCTTCTCTCTAATTCTTATTTTTTGTTCCTTCTAAATGCGCAAAACCCTAAATAATGACTATTTATACTTTATTTAATTTTATGGGCTTTTTCCTTAGCTTATGCGACTTAATCATGGGCTTTTTTCCTAACACCTCTTCTTTACTAATCCTAACACTAATAATAGGCCTACATATACTAGCATTATTATCTTTATTATTTTTCTACCAATTAAATTCCCAAACATTTCAATTAAATAAATATTTAAATTTTTGGGGAGTTACAACTCTCCCCCACTTAGAATATTTTCGTCCTCGAAAATCTACCTGATTCGAACAACTCTGGATTAGACTCCCGCATCTTGCTTTCCAGCTCCCACGTCATGCTTTCTCCGGCAGCTCCCAACCAGACTACTTTCACCAAAGCGATCTCCTTACCTCTTAGAGTCTTCACCTCATGATCCTCGATATGCACAGGCATCATCTCCACAGTGAGATTATCCCGCACTTGCACATCATCCATATGAATTACATGAGACGGATCTGAAATATACTTCCGAAGTTGCGACACATGAAACACATCATGCAAATTTGAAAGATTAGGCGGTAAGGCCACTCTATAAGCAACATTTCCAACTCTTTCCGAAATCTGGTACGGACCGATAAAACGAGGCATGAGCTTCTTAGCCTTCAAAGCGTGTCCAACACCGGTCACCGGAGTGACTCTCAAAAACACATGCTCACCTGCTTGAAATTCTAAATTCTTTCTCCGCTTATCATGGTAACTCTTCTGTCTACTTTGCGAAGCTTTCATTTTCTCCCGAACTAGTCTCACCTTCTCAGTAGTCTCTCAAACAATTTCAGGCCCAAGTACTACACTCTCTCTGGATTCATACCAACACAAAGGAGTTCTACACTTCTGACCATACAACGCTTCAAAAGGTGCCATCCCAATACTAGAATGGTAACTATTATTATAAGTGAACTCTATCAACGAAAGGTATGCATCCCACGAACCTCCTTGCTCCAGAACACAAGCCCTCAACAAATCCTCCAACGACTGAATAGTCCTCTCTGACTGACCATCCGTCTGAGGGTGATACGCCGAACTCAATCTCAGCTTAGAACCCAACTCCGTTTGCAAACTCTTCCAAAATTCAGACGTGAACCTCGGATCTCTATCCGAAACGATGCACATAGGAACACCATGCAACTTCATAATCTCTCGGATATAAATCTCCGCCAACTCGATACTGGATATGTGATGTTAATAGGAACAAAATGAGCCGACTTCGTTAGCCTATCAACAATCACCCAAATCGCATCATGACCTCTTGCGTTAATAGGAAATCCCGTGACAAAGTCCATTGAAATACTATCCCATTTCCATTCTGGGACCTCCAACGGTTGCATCAACCCTGCAGGCTTCTGATGTTCAACTTTCGACTTCTGACAAGTTAAACACGCATACACAAACTGCGCTACATCACGCTTCATGCCTTGCCACCAAAATAACTTCTTCAAGTCCTGATACATCTTAGTAGCTCCCGGATGGATACTCAACTTACTCCTATGACTCTCTTCAAGAATCGCTTTCCTCATCTCGGCATTATCAGGAATACAAATCATATTACGGAACCTCAACACACCTTGCGCATCCAGCTTGAAATCATTATTCTCCGACTGATCGATCCTAACCATCGAATCCACCAATTTAACATCCAATTTCTGAGCTTCTCTGATACTGTCCAAAAAGTCATTATTAATCTTCAACATTCCCAACATGACACTCTGCGGTGTCACTTCACAGACCAAACTCATATCTCTGAACTGCTCAATCAATTCCAACTCCGTAACCATCATTGCTGACATGTGTAAGGTCTTTCGACTTAACGCATCAGCCACGACATTAGCTTTTCCTGGGTGATAATTCAACCCGAAATTATAATCCTTCAATAACTCCAACCACCGTCGTTGCCTCGTATTCAATTCCTTCTGATCAAACAAGTACTTCAAGCTCTTATGGTCACTAAATACTTCAAATCTAGAACCATAAAGATAATGCATCCAAATTTTCAGCACAAAAACAACTGCAGCAAGCTCTAAGTCATGCGTAGGATAATTCTTTTCATGAGTTCTCAACTGCCTCGACGCATAAGCAACTACCTTTCCATTCTGCATAAGCACACCCCCTAAACCCATCTTGGAAGCATCACAATACACCACAAAAGACTCTCCCGGATTGGGCAATGTCAAGATAGGAGACGTCGTCAATCTCTTCTTCAATTCAGCAAAACTCTCTTCACAACGAGCGTCCCACACCAAAGCTTTACCCTTGCAAGTCAGCTGAGTTAGCGGAAGTGCTAACTTCGAAAAACCCTCGATGAACCTTCTATAATAACCAGCTAACCCCAAAAAGCTTCTAATCTCGGTAGCCGACTTCGGGGCTCCCCACTGCAACACAACATCTACTTTAGACGGATCCACCGCAATGCCACTACCTGAAATGACGTGACCAAGGAAACTCACTTCCTTCAACCAGAATTCAGATTTAGACAGCTTTGCATATAACTTCTTCTCTTTCAGGACTTCTAACACTAATTTCAAATGCTCTGAATGCTCTTCTTCCGACTTAGAGTAGACCAGAATATCATCGATGAATACCACCACAAACTGATCCAAGTAAGTATGGGAAATACGGTTCATGTATTCCATAAATACCCCCGGCGCGTTAGTAACACCAAAAGGCATCACCAAATACTCATAATGCCCATAACGCGTCCTTAAAGCCGTCTTCTGAATATCCTCATCTTTCACTTTAATCTGATGGTAGCCCGACCGCAAATCAATCTTACTAAACACTTGAGCACCCACCAGCTGATCCATCAAATCATCTATCCTTGGAAGCGGATACTTGTTCTTAACCGTTACCTTATTCAACTGTCTATAATCAACACAGAGCCTCATACTTCCATCTTTCTTCTTTACTAGCAACACAGGAGCTCCCCACGGCGACACACTTGGTCTCACAAACTTCTTTTCGAGCAAATCCTCCAGCTGCTTCTTCAATTCGGACAATTCAGATGCCGACATCCTCTACGGTGCCATAGAAACAGGTCTGGTACCAGGTACAAGATCAATAGCGAATTCCACTTCTCTCTCTGGCGGCACACCTGGAATCCCATCAGGGAAAACTTCAGGAAATTCACATACTACCCGCAGCTCTTCAATCACGGCTCGGTTCTCGACAGACATTGACGCCATCAGCGAGAATAACTGGACTTCTTCCCGCATCAACTTCCGCAACTGACCAGTAGACAACAAACCAGCTTCCTCCTCTTCAGGAGTGGAGAAACTCACAGACTTACTACGACAGTTAATATGCACATGGTTATGCTCTAACCAGTTCATACCAAAGATCACATCCACCCCACTTAACGGTAGACAAATCAGGTCAACAACAAAGTCTCTGTCGAAAGTCGACAAAGGACATTGAGAGCATACAAGAGAAGTAGTCACCGACTCTTTAGCTGGAGTGTCGATGACCATCTCTCCATTCATAGAAGACAACGCAAGACCCAATCTTTCAACACAATTGGTAGCAATAAAACAATGGGTAGCACCGGTATCAACCATAGAAGATAGAGGAATATTATTAATGAAGCATGTACCTCTAATAAGTCCATCTTCTTCGTAAGTATCTGTTCCTGCCAAAGCGAACACTTTTCCACTAGCCCGCTCCTTCTTCGGTTTCTAACACTGACTACTGATGTGTCCTCCTTCGCCACAGTTGAAAGAAACCACCTCCTTATGCTCACACCCGGACGCCTCATGCCTGATCTTACCGCAACGAAAACACCTCTTCGCCTCAGTGTTGCACGCATTACTCTTATGACCAGCTTTGCCACATTTGAAGCACACAATACCAGCAGGAGCATCTCCCCCACTAGTCCTCTTGCCATCCGCAACTCTCGACTTACCCTTACCGGCAGGAGCATCATACGACTTACCACGATTCTGAGGCTTGCTCCTCTTCTCATTAATAATCTTATAATGCGCATTGTTATCCTCTTCGTAGATTCTACAGCTATCAACCAAATCAGCAAAGACACGGATCTTCTGATACCCAATGGCCTTCTTGATCTCTGGCCGCAACCCGTTCTCAAACTTGATGCACTTCGAAAATTCAGCAGTTGCTTCACTGTAGTGCAGATAAAACTTAGTCAGCTCCACAAACTTAGCAGCATACTCAGTAACCGACAGGTTTCGTTGCTTCAGCTCAAGGAACTCAATTTCCTTCTTACCCTGAACATCCTCCGGATAGTACTTCCTCATAAATTCCCTACGGAACACAACCCAAGTGACCTCTTCACCTACAGCTACCAACCTTTGACTAGTCTCTAACCACTCAACATTAAAACGTGTGTTCATTCCCCCGAGTGTTACATATCAGAGCGACGACACCGACTCGATCAAATGAATGTGAGCAGCCTTCATTCGTGATTACCTGCACGTTACCAACATTGGGGTAACATTCAAACAGAAGGGGTGAGATATCGCACTATATAATCAGACATATGAAAGACAATATGTAATTCAGGTCATAGCATCAATTCGTCATTTAACAGCAGTCAACACCATCTCAATCACATAGGTATGCAACATGGATGCGGGATGTGACTCAACTCAGGGCCACCGCCCTATAATGCATGTGGTACCATAATCCAGCCAATAAATAGAGGCATTAACATCGTAACATCATTTCGTCATAATTTGCCAGTCCAGGCCGTCGTGTTTTGAGCATAGCTCCATCGTAAAAATCTGCTATGTATGCGACGCTATGTAAATGCACAACCAATAAACAACTTTTACATAGCAACGCAACAACATCGGAAATCATCGTTGGCCATAGGCCTACAACATACCACCTGCCAATAAATAGAGGCAATTCAACTTGGTACACCATCATCAACAATAATTAGCAACTTAGCAACTTTCAACATTTTTGGCAACACATCAACAACTTAGCAGTTTTCAGCATTTCTGGCAACACAACACGCAGCACAACACGCAACACAGGCAGCACACACTGGCGCCCTTGGAACCCACAGCGCCAGAACACAACACAGCAACAAGGCAGCCAGATTCTAGCGCCCATGGCGCCCCTGCGCCAGACACAGCAACAGGCAGCCGGATTTTGGCGCCCATGGCGCCCCTGCGCCAGACACACCAAGCAACAACAGAAATTGGGCAGCCAATCTTGGCGCCCTTGGCGCCCATGCGCCCAGAACCAGCAACATCAAAAATTGGGCAGCCAATCTTGGCGCGCTTGGCGCCCATGCGCCCAAAACAACACAGCCACAGCAACAGGGCAGCCACAGCTGTGGCGCCCTTGGCGCCCCTGCGCCAGAACAACATAGAAAACAGCGACTGGGCAGCCACAACATTGGCGCCCTTGGCGCCCATGCGCCAGAACAACACACCAAACAGCAACTGGGCAGCCACAACATTGGCGCCCTTGGCGCCCATGCGCCAGAACAACACACCAAACAGCAAATGGGCAGCCACAACATTGGCGCCCCCGCGCCAGAACAACACAGCAACCAGCAACTGGGCAGCCACAACATTGGCGCCCTTGGCTCCCCTGCGCCAGAACACAACACACACAGAATGGCGCCCAGGAAGGCGCCCAGCAACACAAACACAGGACGGCGCCCATGGCGCCCTGCGGCAGGATCAAAAACGGCGCCCATGGCGCCCATGCACAGAATTTTGGTTCCAAAACATCAACAAGCATGATCACACATCGTCAAATGGCAACAATCATCATCAATCGAAATTAACCTCATCGTTTAAAGTTCAATTCCTACAACTAGGGTTTTCTAAACTTAGTACACCTAGGGTTCCATAACCTCCCTACATAGAGCCATTCATACACCCAATTATAGAGATAGAACCCCACTCTTACCTTAGCCTTGAAGAATTCGAAGTCTTTGGCTTGCCCTAGCTCCCTCTCCTACTTCGCGCCGTTCTCTCCCTTCTCTTCTCTCTAATTCTTATTTTTTGTTCCTTCTAAATGAGCAAAACCCTAAATAATGACTATTTATACTTTAGTTAATTTTATGGGCTTTTTCCTTAGCTAATGCGACTTAATCATGGGCTTTTTCCCTAACACCTCTTCTTTACTAATCCTAACACTAATAATAGGCCTACATATACTAGCATTATTATCTTTATTACTTTTCTACCAATTAAATTCCCAAACAATTCAATTAAATAAATAATTAAATTTTTGGGGCGTTACAGTTGTGGGAACATGTGATGGTACCTGTGCAAGAACAATAGGTGAGAAGGGTGTTTGGATAGGGCGTGAGAAGAGTGTAGTAGTGAGAATTGGTGCTTGTTCAACAATAGTCGTTTAGACAGTAGTAGAAGGGACGTTATCTTGAGCAAGCTCCCTCTGAGAAGATGCATTCTCTTCTTGATCATTGCTTGCAGAGATGTTAGTACCATCTACTTGCTCCTCTCTATCGGAAGAGGAGGATCCATCCTTCTCAGACCCTTCTAGTGGAATTTCTTCCTCAACTTCACTAGCCATTTCAGGTTCTGGATATGTTTCTTTAGTTGCTTCTTGTTCTTCTTCATCAGAAGACTCCTCTTGAGAAGGAGTGGATTCTTGAAGCACTATAGTTTTTACAGAAGCATGTCCAGTAGACAATCCAAGTTTGAGTTCTTACATCTTCTAAAACGACTCTTCTCCAACAAAAGACTTATCTGGTGGTACAAAAGTTTCTTTCTCAATCACTTCCTCAATAGGGCCCCCTACAGTAGAGGCCGATGAGCTAGTAGCTTCTTGATCAACAAACCTCGAAATTTTTCGCTTAGATGTCCTTATATAAACCCTCAGAGGAATATCGCTCACAACTCTAGTAGGAGTGGGAAAACTCTGAGGAGTACTTTCCTTAGCATGAGAACCTCCATCACTTATTGTCTTCTCATCATCAATACTTTTAGATTGTCTCTTCTCCACTTAATGGCTTTCTGACATACCCTTCTCAGGTTATTTCTCTTCTTCTTCCGGGGTCTTCTCAGATTGAATCTTCTCAGATAGAAAAATAAAGGACTGACATTTGGCACGCCTATCGAAAAATGTCATGTTTATGGTATGAATGTATGTGATGAATGTGCAATGAAAGAGCTAGTGAAGTAGGAAAATCGGTGGATTGTGTATGCTAAAGCCGGTAGAAAACAAAAGTTGGTAAGATGATTATGGGAATGTAGATAAGACGTGAATGCAAATGTCATGCTGAGATGCAAGTGCTGCGGTGGATAAAGGGAAGTGCATGGTTTGCCATTGGAATAAAATGCATGGTACAATGATTTATGATATGATTTATTGATGATGCAGAAAGATTTTTTTTGCATTTTTTTTGCGTAGATGAGAAATGAGACTTTCGCCACGACAAGTAGAGAGCGGAATATTTTGAACTAGACATTCCTTTGAAAAAACTATATTTGATTTGAACTCAAACTTTGGCAACTCAAAGTTGTTACGTTCAGACACCGTGATGTGAAAAAGTATTTGACTACATTTGTAGGCTCTTTCATTTTTCACTTCCATATTATCATCATGACCCATGATGACTGAATTTTAAGTCTAAATGTTAGCTGAGTGGATTTTTCAATATCACATTATTAGCTTGTGTTCTCTCTCTTTAAAGCATTGTTCAGTAAACATTTATACTAGTGTAAATATAGATGAATTAGTCAGTTAATTCCAGGTTTTAGACCAAGGGTATGGGCATATGTGACACATGAAGAGATGAAGGACATGATTGTTGCTCAAGCCCATGAAAGATAGTTTTACCCCCAACCCAAGAAATGTGTGATTTCCCACATTTAGACTTCAGATGATGTTGAATGAATAGCCCACCTCTATCTTGGGAGGACAACTACTAGGGGCGTAGATGGAATGACAGATTGTGTATGCCCCAATTTTTGAGATTGGAAAGCAAGAGACTTGTTCCAACCCATGAAATATTTTCCGCCCCAATCAATAAAAAGGCACAGCTGCCCCAATTTGTGTAGGATAGTAGGAGGGTGCAAAGTCAAGATAATGAACTGGATAATTGCCCCACTATAGCTTTATGGATGCAAATGTAATGTGGGAATGAGATCAACAAAAGACGAATTTTCCCAACTTTAGGTGGAGCGAAAGGTGAAGGGATTGCCTTACTTTGGAATGCTATTCCAGATGGTTGCCCTAGTAGGGACTTTGATTCTCATTTGGAAAACTCCCACAAACTTTGACATTCATGAGTTTTTAATATGATGAAAATTTCACTTGACTGGTGATCACTAAACTTCAGCTTAATATCATTGCTCTTTGAATAAAACTAGGTGTGGAGGCCTTTTGAGTTTTTTTAATCCTTTTTTTGTGAGATCAAAGAGACAGGGGCAACCACACTCAGAAATGCGGTCTTTGTAGAAATCAGAGGCACAATAGGAACAATTGCCCTAACTGCAATATAGCTCAGTGGGAAAACTAGTTGTGCCATTTTTAATTTGATTTTTGTATTTTCTACTTATTAATCAAATGAAGTTATTTCAAAATGTGTTATATATCTTTTGTTCATTTTAATTTAGTTCCGTCTCTAAATTAAACAATTAATTACATCAATTAAGTAATTCTTTAACAAATAAGATAATTATTAATCTTATTTATAGATTTTTTTTAATTTTTTTTAATCAGGTTTTTAACATAAATAGATATATTACTTATTTTAATTTACCAATAACATTTTTTTTACTTTATTTTTCATTTTTCAAAATTTAATTTCGTATTTTATAATAAAATTAAAAAACTAGTTGGGAATTTTGGGTTGGGGAAGACGACTTCTTAACTAAGAAAACAAATTTCAAGCTGAGAAGTTCCCTTGGTAGGGGGCGATTTCTCAATGGTAACAAAAAGTGTGCTACTTTAGTAAATAATAAATAGGTTAAATTGCACTATTGGTCCTTTATCTTTGCTCTAGGTTTCATTTTGGTCATTTATCTTTTTTTGTCCCGTTTTGGTCCCTCATCTTTCATTTATGTTTCACTTTGGTCCCTTCCGCCAATTGAAGTTAACAGATGCCACACTGGTAGTTAACTACTGACGTGGCGTCTTAAATGTCCAATCTGACGTGTTATTCATTAAATGACGGGGCAAAACTCTATTTTCTTAATTCAAAATAAAGTCACATCAGCATTAAAGTTATTTAAATTTTAAAAAAACAAAAACACAAAATCCAAAAAAAGTTAAAAGATTAAAAAAAATAAAATGAAAGAAAGAAAATAAGAGGAAATTAAACTGGAAATAGAAACAGAAAAGAGACTGAGATAAAGAGAGGAGAAGAACGCGAAGAAGAAAGAAGAATGCGAAGAAAAAGGGGAGAACTCAAATGCTTTTAGAAGCAAAATCGAAGTATGATCGAACCTAAATCTGAGTTTTCAAAGAAAGAATCGCACATTAGTGAAGCCAGAATCTCGTCAATTGTCAAGAATCGCCATTGTTCAAGGTAAGCACATCTCGAAATTTCTACCATTGTTAGGGTTTAGGGTTTTTGTTGTTGCATGTACTCAATGTTCATGTTTTTTGGTTTATTTCGAGTTGTTTAGGGGGTTGCTGTATGTTTGGGTTGAATGTGTGGTGTTGTTTGGGTTTAGGGTTGGGTTGTTTGTGTGGGTTTGAATGTTCCTGCTTTTTGGGTTGACTCGAGTTTTTTAGGGTGTTGTTTGGTAATAGTACATCATGAAGACCACTTTGTGGGGTTGTGGGCTTTGTGGTGTTGTGGTCCTAGTTATGTTATCCTTTGTTTATTGTGGCCCTGCTTTGTTTATTATTACTCTTTGTTTATTGTGGTTGTGGTTTGTTATTGTTCTTTGCTTATTGTACAAAACAGTAAAATGGAGAGATTGAATGTGGAATTTCATTATGAGGGCTATTTTGTGGATGAAGGGATGACCACATATGTAGGGAAACTAAATAGTTGGCAACTTGATCCCGATAAGTGGTCCTATTTTTAAGTCACGGGCATTCTCAATTAGTTGGGGTATGTTTACTTTGTTGGAATTTTGTATGGTATTAATGGTGTCAAAAAATTCCTTGAAAATGACCAAGGAGCCATGGAGATGGCTAAGTGGGCTCAAACTAATAGATGTGTACACATGTACGTAATGCACCCAATATCTCAACCTAAATTTGTGGAATTGCTAAAAATACCTCTTGGGCCCCAAATTAGTCAACCTGCCCCACATTTGAGATCTTCTAGAAAAGCCCATAGTGTCCCAAAAGCCTAAACTATACCACAAGCCCATTTTGTAATTAATGTTGAAGAGGGAGACCAAAATGAAACTGTGACACAAGATCAGAGGGATCAAAATGAAACTGTTAGTGAAGTTCAGAAGGACCAAAATGAAACTGTCAGTGAAGGCAAGAGGGACCAAAATGAAACTATAACAGAAGGTCAGAGGGACCAAAATGAAACTGGTGTCCATGTTCATATAGAAATGGAAGATGAAGTTGTGGAAGATGAAGATGGGGATGATAGTGATGGCAGTGCCCAAAAGGATAGATTTAATGATTCTAACGATGAGGAGGGAGAGAATGATGATTTTGAAGAGGTACAACAACAAGAACAAGTGGTGGTGGTAGATCAAAATAGTGGTGTTGAAGAATCCCAGCAACAATAACAAGTGGTGGATCAAAATATAGGTGTTGAAGAAGCCCAACAACAAGAACAAGTAGTGGTGGAGGAGACAAGTAAGAAGAAGAATAAGAAGGGTAGGCCAAAGAGAAGGAATTAGGCAAAGAGCCTTCAATAGTTTCAACACACTGTGTACCTTTCGAGGAAGATAGTGATGATGGTGATGCCCTAATTATTGGTGAAAAGAGAAAGAGGAATCTGCAAACATTGATAGGGTTCTATCTGATGAAGATTACTACAGTGAAGACATAGAAACTGATGATTCCAAAGACTTGTCTGATGAAGATGAAGAGAGAACCAAATTTACATCTTTTGTGATGCCAAAGAACATGGAGGAGTTCAAGTGGGTTAATGGTTCTCTTTTTCCCTCAAAGGAAGAATTCAAAACAGCAATTCGAACTTAATGATGATGTACATAATGGCAGGGATATAAAGTTTAAGAAGAATGACTCAAAGCGGGTAAGAGTTGTTTGTAATGAAGGATGTGACTGGGTTGCCCTATGTTCCATGATACCTAATGAATACACATGGAAGCTATGAACAATAGTTGAGATACATACATGCAACAGAGAATATAAAGTGAAAGTATTGAAGTCAATTTGGTTGGGAAGTAAACTATACAAAACAATTAGGGAGAATCCTAAAATCGAGTTACTAGGTATTCTAGACAAGGCATATGAAAAGTGGAATGCTGGAATTAACAAAACAAAGGCAATTAGGGCGAGGAAAACGGCTTTTGATCTAGTTGATGGATCCTTTATGGAACAATATAAAAGATTATATGACTATTGTCATGAACTAATTAGATCCAACCCAAATAGCACGATTAAACTGAATGTCCAAGCTACTATTTTTCGTGAAATTGGAGGTGGAGAGTACGTGGATAGACCATTGTTGCCTAGTTTTCAAAGGCTATACATGTGTCTTGAAGGTTGCAAACTCAATTTTATGAGGTGTAAACCAATTATTGGTCTAGATGGCTGCTTCCTTAAGGGTTATTATGGTGGTCAGATTCTAGCAGATGTGGGTAGAGACCCAAATGACCAGATGCTGCCTATGGCAGTTGAAGCGGAGACTAAAGATTCTTGGTCATGGTTTTTGGAGTTGCTTATTAATGATCTGGGTGGTCCAATGGTTTGTAAGCAATACGCCTTCAATTCTGATCATCAAAAGGTATGTTTCACTTTAGTCCCTTATGTTTATAAGTTGTTTCACTTTAATCCCTTATCATTTTTGTAGTTTCCAATTTAGTCCCTTATGTTTTTAAATTGCATAACAAAGTCCATTAGCCTTTAGAAATGTTGTTGAATGACTCCGTTTTATGCTGAATGTTGTACTATAATAATAACTGATTTGCAGTTTTATGTGCTCCCTTTTCCTTTCTGACCCTACACGGGGATTGTTGCCAGCTATGGGTGAGTTACTCCCTGGAGTTGAACAAAGGTTTTGCATAAGGCACTTATATAGCAAGTTTAGAAAGAAGCATCCACCAAAGATACTTAAAGAGTTTATGTGGAAGGCAGCAAAGGCATCATACCCACAAGAATGGGAGAGGAACATGTTGGACATGAGGAACAAGAATGAAAATGCATACAAGGATTTAATTAAGATACCTCCTAGGTTTTGGAGTAAATCTAGATTTTCATTTGACTCAAAGTGTGATGTCTTTGTGAATAACATGAGTGAGACATTCAACAATGTCATAGTTGGGCCAAGAGCAAAACCAATTGTGACTATGTTGGAAGAAATAAGGACTTACTTCATGGATAAATGGGCCTCAAATAAGAGAAAAATTGAGAACTACCAAAGAGATGTGTTACCAAGAATAAAGATGAGGTTAGAAAAGGAGAAGGATTAGTCAAGAGTCTGGTTGTGTAGGTGAAATATTTGTTTCAATCTAGTCTTCTATCTTTTTTAGTAGTTTCAATTTAGTCCCTTATATTTTAATTGGTTTCACTGTGGCCCCTAACTTAATGTTTCTGGATTTTTATTTTTCATTCTTTTGGTACTTAAAAGGTTTACTAGTGAAGAAATATATGATTTGAGGCATGGAAACAACATTAGGGACAAGTTTGTGGTCAATCTAACTCGGAGAGAGTGTTCTTGTAGAAGATGGATGCTCACGAGGATTCCTTGTTATCATGTGGTTACCGTTTGCAATGACAAAAATCAAGATACTGAGGAATTGATTCATGTCTACTACAGAAAAGTCACTTATGAGACCCGCTACCAGCCTATTATTTATCTCTCTCTCTCTCTCTCTTCAGTTCCGCGTCAACTTTTTATGTTGTCTCTCTCCCTCTTTTTTCTGTTCAGGTCAGTTTTCTGTCTCTCTCTCTCTCTCTCTCTCTCTCTCTCTCTCTCTCTCTCTCTCTCTTTTGTCTCTCGTTTTTGTCGGCATGGAAGCTTTACCGCCTCTTTTTCTCTCTCCCTGTCAGGCTCCTTTTATTCCTCTTTGGCAGCTGCAGTCTGGTTCTCCTTTTTTTCCCACGTCAGGTTAATTTGTTTTTCGGCATCAGGCTCTGCTTTTTTGTTAGCTGCTGCAATATGTTTAAAGCTGAAAAACTGCAACTGCTTTAGCATTTAGCGGCTATTTTACCAAATTACCCTAATTTTTGACAGATGACATTTGAGTAAGATGTCTACTATAGACATTTTGGTGACACTTGATTTTATTATTATATTAGTATTTGAGTATTTGATTTAATAAGAGTCATACTTCCAACACTAATTTAAAACCCCAATTCCTTTTGAGACTACAAATATAATTTTTTTTCCAAAAACATAAAAGAACCGTCGGGATAGTCTCAAAAATAAATTTTTTGACTTTATAGTAAAAAAAGGTAACCCCCCCCCCCCTCTTCCTAATTTTTGGTATTTTTAGTCTTTTATTTTTGTTCCAAAACAATAATACTTTTAAGAACCCAATCTACAATTTATCAATTTTTTCCAAATAAACCCTTTTTATATTTATTGAGTCTTTTAGAGTCCCAAATAAAAATTAATTGTACAAAGACTCTTTTATTTTGACTTCAATTATTTCAAAACAACTATAAAGAAGTTATTTTAGTACTTTTTTTTTTCCGACTCAAACAAAATCATATTATTTCACTAGCAAGAATGTGTGTTACACAAGATGGACTATATAATAATGAACGTAGGAGCTAGCAAAAAATCTTGATGCCCTTGCAAGAGTATGAGCAACAAGATTAGCTTGTGTCCGAATATAGCTTATCCTAAAGCTTGGATTAAAAGAGAGTAAAGTTTTACAACGGGAAATAATGACATCAAAATCAGTCTTGCTGAGTGTTGCTTTAGTCACCGCATTGACCACCGAGATACAATCCATCTCAATCGTCGCCGCTTCCAAGCCTAATGTTATCAGCCACTGTAATGTCTGCCACAATCCCATCGCCTCGGCCTCTTGGGGTTCCGGAATACCATCAAACCACATTGTTTTTCCTTCATTAAAGTGCAGCATCAATGTTGCATTTTAGTATTCCTGCGTCTATTTTGGTCCATCTTTGCTGCTGCAATAAAGTCTCTGGATCTGCACTTGGTTGCTGTCTTGGTGCCTGCCTAGCAAGCTTCCATTCACGCAAGTAATCCAACGCCAGCTGACAAGAAAGAGCCACGGGTTTGGTCACCCCATCCCACACTTTTTCGTTTCACCGCTTCCATAACGCCCAGAAGATCATGGCTGCAACCTGCTGTTGTTGTTCGGCCAAGCTGTCAAAGTATTTAAAGAAACATTTAGTGAAATCATCAACGTTACTACTGCAGTTTTGGACAGCAGCTAACAATTGATTATTGCTCCACATTGCTTGTGCCTCAACACATTGAAAGAACAGATACTCATCTGTCTCATTCCCATTCGAACACAATGCACAGTTTTCTTCACACATCACATGTCGTCTTCGCAAATTCATTCTAGAAGGTAAGCAACCCCTCGCAATTCTCCACAATAATAGTTTTACTTTTTGAGGGACCTTTAGCTTCCAAATTAACATCCACTTTCCTGGTTTTCTGAGATGACGATTATCAATTAAATCTTCCATAATACCATAATAAGTTGATCGTACCGAGTATGTACCATTTCGGCTCCTCCACCAAATCAACTTATCCTCACCTTGCGCATTAAACATGGGAATTCTTTTAATCAATTGCGCCTCATGAGCATTAAACATAGTGTCCACTAGTCTTTCATTCCAACCTCCATCAGCTACATTCTTTAAATCACACACTCTCATATCCTCTGTGCCCATCACCATAGGTGATCGAACAAAATGGTCCTTCCTAACTTTCAGCCAAGGATCCCTCCAAACCGAAACATTTCTTCCATCTCCTAGGCGCCATGGTGATCCAACATTTACCACCACCTGGGAAGAGTAGATACTATGCCAAACATAACTGGGATTGTGGCCCAAGCGAGCCCCCATGAAATCATTATTCGGAAAGTATTTTGCTTTAAAGATGTGTAACACCCTAAAATAATTTAATTAAGTAATTGATTAAATTATTTAAAGTGTTGCACTATTTTATTTTATTATGTGATGATATAGTATTTTATTTTAATTGAAGGGGATGGCGTTTGTAATGCCGGAATTTCAAGTGACGGCCCAAGAGGCCCAAGCCCGTTGCCTTAGGCGCTCCTTAGGCACTAGGGGTCTAGGTCGCGCCTCACTAGTGTCAAAAGAAAGAAAGAAAGTCGAAATAGAGAAGAAAAGAAAGAAAGTCGAAGAGAGGAGAAGAGAAGGAAGGAGCGATTTCAAGCTTGGAGTTAGGGTTTGTGCACCTTGATCCTAGGTAAGGGTTCCTAACCTTCCATGATTCGATTTCTTTTCCCTATCAAGTGCTTAAGTTTCGTATTCCCTAACCCTTTCTATCTTGATCAAATTCGCGAATGGTCCAAGAGAAGGAGAGAGAGGGCGTGTTCGTGGATAAGGGAAGAAGAAGGGAAGAATTCTTGTTGCGGTGGTCTGTCGGTGCTTCGGTGAGAAGAGCTCTAGTGTCGTCATAATCAAGGTTAGGGGAGTCTCACTCTATAATAGAGAATATAATAGGTTGTATGTAAACCATAGGATCCCACTTGACCTTACTTGTTAATTGTTAGATTTGTTTAAGTTAGTTGAAATTGATAATTGGTGATTAATTCGATTTTCCCCATGTTAATGTTAGATTTCAAGTGTTGATTTTGTGCCTTGATGTGTTCTTAATATATATATGTGAAATTGAATGTGGTTGGACTGAGTATAATGAGTTTTGTAATCGTTGTAGTAATTTGGTTTGGAAAAGTGATAAGAATTTTAGTGTTTTGGTTGTGTTGGGGCGCCTGGGCGCTAGTGGCTGGGGGGGAACTTGGCGCCCTGGGCGCTGTTTTCTGTTGCTGGGCGTGTCTGTGTTCTGGGCAGGGCGCCTATGTTGCTGCCTGTGGCGCCTGGGGTGGCGCCAGGTTGCTGTCTATGCTTAGGCAAGGCGCATAAATCATGTTTTTGGGTAAACTCAGTTTCTAAACATATTTTTCCGAGCCAAACTTTGTATTGACCTGACCAAATGTTATTTAAAACACTTTGGCTAAAGAATTTCTGGATTTGCACTTGTGGTTTTGAAATTGTCCGGTTGGGCATCATTTTGGCTTGTTTTAGGGGTGCCTTGTGCACACATCATTTTCTGAGCATATTTTACCGAGCCAAACTTTGTATTGACCTGACCAAATGTTATTTAAAACACTTTGGCTAAAGAATTTCTGGATTTGCACTTGTGGTTTTGAAATTGTCCGGTTGGGCATCATTTTGGCTTGTTTTAGGGGTGCCTTGTGCACACATCATTTTCTGAGCATATTTTACCGAGCCAAACTTTGTATTGACCTGACCAAATGTTATTTAAAACACTTTGGCTAAAGAATTTCTGGATTTGCACTTGTGGTTTTGAAATTGTCCGGTTGGGCATCGTTTTGGCTTGTTTTAGGGGTGCCTTGTGCACACATCATTTTCTGAGCATATTTTACCGAGCCAAACTTTGTATTGACCTGACCAAATGTTATTTTAAGTACTTTGGCTAAAGAATTTCCAGATTTGCACTTGTGGTTTGAAAGTTGTCCTATTGGGCATCATTTTGACTTGTTTTAGGGGTGCCTTGTGCACACATCATGTTCTGAGCATATTTTACCGAGCCAAACTTTGTATTCACCTGACCAAATCATATTTTAAGTATTTTGGCTAAAGAATTTCCAGATTTGCACTTGTGGTTTGAAAGTTGTCCTATTGGGCATCATTTTGACTTGTTTTAGGGGTGCCTTGTGCACACATCATGTTCTGAGCATATTTTACCGAGCCAAACTTTGTATTCACCTGACCAAATCATATTTTAAGTACTTTGGCTAAAGAATTTCCAGATTTGCACTCACGGTTTTGAAATTGTCCTAGAGGGCGTTGTTTGACTATGTTTGTGATGCCTAGGGGTGAGCTGTGAGTTCTGAACATATTTTCCCTAGCCAAATTCTGTATTCACGTGACCAAATCCCATTTTGAACATTTTGGCTAGAGTGGTTTCAATTTTTAAGGTGGTCTACTATGTTTGTGCGTTTGGGTGTTGTGTGGGGCGCCAAGTGTGGCCGCCTAGGGCGCCAAGTGGGGCGCCCATGACTTGTGTTCGAGTTTCGGGTCTAATGGTGCTAGATTGGTCCCTAAGTGTTATCCTAGTCCTAGGGACGTGATTGTGAGGAGAAAATAATGAGTTGGTTGATGATGAGGCCATGGGGGCTAAAACTAAGATTAATTAAAGATGTGATATAGGATACATGGACCGTGTTGTTAATAATTATGATTGTGGTTTTGTCATGGAGTCTCATGCATACATAAGGCTGCGGTCTGAGTTGTTAATTATGATAATAAGGCTGCGGTCTGAGTTCTAAATTGAAATGATAAGGCTGCGGTCTGAGTTGATATTATGATGATAAGGCTGCGGTCTGGGAAAATGGTACCACATGCATAACTGTATTGCATACATCCTCCTGATAAGCATGCTAGTTGGTGATTGTATGGACTATGCTACTGTGTGACTGTGTGAGTGTGATGCTATGACGTAATATACTTCTTATTATAATCTTTATTATGTAGTTGAGACTCACCCTTCTGTTGTTGTTTACCACAGGTAGTCCTGAGTGAAGGCCTACTCCTTTCACTCCCGAGTCGGTCTGCTCTGATACGTGACACCTAGGGGGTTGGATTAGGGATTTTAATGTTATTCATTGTCGTTGAATTTTATATGCTTTGAGTTGATGATTTTTGATGAGCCTGTTGTTCGGCATATTTTGGAGATTGTGTTATTTTTCCGCTGCGAGTCATCTAAATTACAATGTGTGGATTTTATTGGTGAAGTCACGTGTACCCTAAATTATTTAATGGTGTTGCGTATTATAAATGTGTAACGAAGGCTTACACCGATTTGACCGTTATTAAATTAAGCTTATGTGTAGCATTCCATTCGAAAAGAAATTTTGAAACTCTGATCTCTATGAAAAATAGCCGGGTAGAATGGGGTGTTTCATTAGTGGTATCAGAGCAAAAGTTCGGTCTGTCCGACCAAGTGTGTCTGTCTGTCATATTGTGTATGACAATTAGGTGTT
This sequence comes from Astragalus membranaceus, assembly GCA_039519185.1. NCBI lineage: Eukaryota > Viridiplantae > Streptophyta > Magnoliopsida > Fabales > Fabaceae > Astragalus > Astragalus membranaceus. The sequence goes on along the minus strand of CM076854.1, from coordinate 55,302,572 downwards.
TTGTTTTAGTTCTAAATTGTCGTTTATGCTGCAGTGCTAGGTTGAGATGGCTAGAAGGGATGATGCTGCTTTGGCTGCTGCTCTGCAGGCCATAGCCCAAGCTGTTGGGAATCAACACAATGCTGCTGATATGAATGCCCGTAACCTGGCAACGTTTCAGAGGGAAAACCCACCCACCTTCAAGGGTCGGTATGATCCCGATGGAGCCTTGTCGTGGTTGAATGAGATAGAGCGGATATTCCGTGTTATGGATTGTACTGCTGCCCAGCAAGTGAAGTTCGGGACGCACATGCTGGCAGAAGAGGCTGACAAGTGGTGGTTAGGGATGCTGCATAGGTTGAACACTGCTGGTGAAGAGATTACTTGGGAAGTCTTCACAAGGGAATTTAAAAGAAAGTACTACCCTGAGGACGTTCGGGCCAAGAAAGAGGTAGAATTTCTAGAACTGAAACAGGGAAATAAGACAGTGGCTGAGTATGCAGCCAAATTTGAAGAGCTGGCCCAATTCTGCCCTTACTACGCCAATGATGCTGATTCAGAGTTCTCTAAATGTGTGAAATTTGAAAGTGGCCTGCGACCCGATATTAAGAAGGCGATTGGATATCATGAGATTCGAGATTTTGCTAGATTAGTTGACAAGAGTAGAATTTATGAAGAGGACAGTTCTGCTGCTTACAAGATTGGGAAAGAAAAGAGGAATACTCAGTTTAGGGGCAAACCATATGATGTGTCTGGAGGTAAGAATAAGTGGAAGGCAGGTGCTGGCAAGAAATTTTCTGAGGGTAAGAAGCCTAGTGGGGGAGGTGCTCCCGCTGATATAGTGTGTTACACCTGTGGCAAGCCGGGTCACAAAAGTTTCGATTGCAAGACTGAGGTAATGTGTTACCGTTGTGGGAAGAAAGGTCATATGGCGTCTAACTGTGATCGTAAGGAATCGGTGTGTTTCAATTGTGGTGAAGCTGGTCACTTCAGTTCTAAATGCACCAAACCGAAGAAAGAAAAATCCAATGGAAGAGTTTTCGCGCTAGCAGGCTCAGAGGGGCCCAATGAGATTCGAGGTACTTGTTTTATTTATGGTTCCCCTTTAGTTGCTATAGTTGATACTGGTGCTACGCATTCTTTTATTGCTGCTGTTTGTGCTGAAAAGTTAAACCTAGTATTGTCTGATATGAAAAGGGAAATGGTTATCGACACTCCGGCTAAGGGTTCGGTGACTACTTCTCTATTGTGTGCTAAGTGTCCTCTGTCAGTTTTCGGCAGAGATTTTCTGGTTGACCTTATATGTTTGCCTTTGGGAGGGTTGGATGTTATTCTTGGTATGGACTGGTTAGTGGATAACCATGTGCACATCAACTGTTTCAGCAAGTCTGTGAGTTTCCTTCCTCCTGAGGAGGGAGAGTCTGTTTTGTTATCTGGGGATCAGCTGCATAAGGTAATGAGGGATGGTGGTCAACTATTTGCTTTGATAGCGTCTATGTCTGCTGAAAACCAAGCTATGGTTGAAGGATTGCAGGTGGTGTGTGAATTCCCGGAAGTGTTCCCTGATGAGATTCCTAGTGTGCCACCTGAGAGGGAAGTAGAGTTTGGGATTGACCTTGTGCCTGGTACTAGGCCTGTGTCCATGGCTCCGTACCGAATGTCAGCTTCTGAGTTATCTGAATTGAAGAAGCAGTTGGAAGAGTTACTTGAAAAGAAATTTGTGAGGCCTAGTGTGTCACCATGGGGAGCTCCGGTTTTAGTAGTAAAGAAGAAAGATGGGAGTATGCGCCTGTGTGTGGATTATAGACAGTTGAACAAAGTGACTATCAAAAATAAGTACCCTCTTCCGAGAATTGATGATCTGATGGACCAGCTGGTGGGTGCTAAAGTCTTTAGTAAAATTGATTTGAGGTCAGGGTATCACCAGATTAAAGTAAAAGATGAAGACGTCCAGAAGACAGCGTTTCGAATGAGATATGGACATTATGAATACTCTGTGATGCCGTTTGGTGTCACCAATGCACCAGGGGTGTTTATGAAGTACATGAACCGTATCTTCCATAGTTACTTGGATCGATTTGTGGTAGTTTTTATAGATGATATTCTGGTATACTCCAAGTCTGAGGAGGAGCATGCGGAGCAGTTGAGATTGGTGCTTGAGGTATTGAAAGAGAAGAAGCTTTATGCTAAGTTGTCCAAATGCGAGTTCTGGCTGCATGAGGTAAGCTTTCTGGGTCATATTATTTCTAGTGATGGCATAGCTGTGGACCCAGCCAAGGTTGATGTTGTGTTACAGTGGGAGAGCCCAAAGTCGGCGACTGAGATCAGGAGTTTCTTGGGATTGGCTGGTTACTACAGGAGGTTCATTGAGGGTTTCTCAAAGCTAGCCCTTCCGTTGACTCAATTGACGTGTAAAGGGAAAATTTTTGTTTGGGATGCTAAGTGTGAGGAGAGTTTCCAAGAGTTGAAGAAAAGATTGACAACATCTCCGGTGTTAGTGTTGCCCGTGCCGGATCAACCGTTTGTGGTATATTGTGATGCTTCCAGAATGGGCTTAGGGGGCGTATTGATGCAGGATGGGAAGGTAGTCGCTTATGCGTCCAGACAGTTGCGGACTCATGAGAAGAACTATCCTACTCATGATTTGGAATTGGCTGCTATTGTGTTTGCGCTAAAAATTTGGAGGCACTATTTGTATGGCACTAGATTCGAGGTATTCAGCGACCACAAGAGTTTGAAATACTTGTTTGATCAGAAGGAGCTGAATATGAGGCAGAGGCGTTGGTTAGAGCTGCTGAAAGATTATGACTTTGGCTTAAACTATCACCCCGGCAAAGCTAATGTCGTGGCTGATGCTTTAAGTCGAAAGACTTTGCATATGTCAGCAATGATGGTAAAAGAGTTGGAGTTGATTGAGCAATTTCGTGATATGAGTCTGGTTTGTGAAGTGACCCCGCGAAGTGTTAAGCTGGGTATGCTGAGGATTGGTAATGACTTCTTGGTTAGTATCAGAGACGCCCAGAAGTTGGATGTGAAGCTGGTTGACTTGTTAGTTGCGGGTGATCAGAATGTGGATGGGGATTTCAGGTTAGATTCCCAAGGTGTGTTGAGATTTAGAAACAGGATCTGCGTTCCCGATGATATTGAGATGAAGAAGATGATCCTTGAGGAGAGTCATAGGAGCAAGCTGAGTATTCATCCAGGGGCTACAAAGATGTATCATGACATGAAGAAATTATTCTGGTGGCCTGGTATGAAGAAAGATGTAGCACAGTTTGTGTATGCCTGTTTGACTTGCCAGAAGTCAAAGGTTGAGCACCAGAAGCCTGCGGGATTGATGCAACCTTTAGATGTTCCGGAATGGAAATGGGATAGCATTTCCATGGATTTTGTGATTGGGTTACCGAGAACCGTTCGGGGATTTGATTCTATTTGGGTGATTGTGGATAGGTTGACGAAGTCTGCTCACTTCCTTCCTATCAACATCACGTATCCAGTAGCGAGATTGGCCGAGATATATATTAAGGTGATTGTGAAGTTGCATGGTGTCCCGAAGAGTATTGTATCTGACAGAGATCCGAGGTTTACTTCGGAGTTTTGGGGGAGCTTGCAAGAGGCATTGGGGTCCAGATTGAGGTTGAGTTCAGCCTACCATCCTCAGACTGATGGGCAGACAGAGAGAACCATTCAGTCATTGGAGGACTTATTGAGATCGTGTGTTTTAGAGCAGGGAGGTGCGTGGGATACACACCTTTCGTTGATTGAGTTCACTTACAACAACAGCTACCATTCGAGTATAGGGATGGCTCCTTATGAGGCACTGTATGGGCGGAGGTGTAGAACTCCTTTGTGTTGGCATGAATCTGGCGAAAGTGTTGTTCTTGGACCTGAATTAGTGAGAGAGACTACAGAGAAGATAAAAATGATCAGGGAGAAAATGAAAGAGTCTCAAAGTCGGCAAAAGAGTTACCATGATAGAAGGAGAAAAGATTTAGAATTTCAGGCTGGTGAGCATGTTTTCTTGAGGGTCACGCCTATGGCAGGTGTTGGGCGTGCACTTAAAGCAAAGAAGTTGACTCCTAGATTTATTGGACCGTACCAGATCACTGAGAGGGTCGGAAAGGTTGCTTATAGGGTGGCTCTACCACCTAACCTTTCGAACTTGCACGACGTATTTCACGTGTCGCAACTTCGGAAGTACATTCCGGACCCGTCTCATGTGATCCATATGGATGATATTGAGGTGCGAGATAATCTCACTGTGGAGACTATGCCAGTGAGGATTGATGATAGAGAAGTGAAGGTGCTGAGAGGGAAAAGCATTGCTTTAGTAAAGGTGGTGTGGTTAGGCGCTTCTGGCGAGAGCATGACTTGGGAGCTGGAGAGTAGGATGCGGGAGTCCTATCCAGAGCTTTTTGACTCAGGTATGAATTTCGAGGACGAAATTTCCTAAGTGGGGGAGAGTTGTAACACCCTAAAATAATTTAATTAAGTAATTGATTAAATTATTTAAAGTGTTGCACTATTTTATTTTATTATGTGATGATATAGTATTTTATTTTAATTGAAGGGGATGGCGTTGGTAATGCCGGAATTTCAAGTGACGGCCCAAGAGGCCCAAGCCCGTTGGCTTAGGCGCTCCTTAGGCACTAGGGGTCTAGGTCGCACCTCACTAGTGTCAAAAGAAAGAAAGAAAGTCGAAATAGAGAAGAAAAGAAAGAAAGTCGAAGAGAGGAGAAGAGAAGGAAGGAGCGATTTCAAGCTTGGAGTTAGGGTTTGTGCACCTTGATCCTAGGTAAGGGTTCCTAACCTTCCATGATTCGATTTCTTTTCCCTATCAAGTGCTTAAGTTTCGTTTTCCCTAACCCTTTCTATCTTGATCAAATTCGCGAATGGTCCAAGAGAAGGAGAGAGAGGGCGTGTTCGTGGATAAGGGAAGAAGAAGGGAAGAATTCTTGTTGCGGTGGTGTGTCGGTGCTTCGGTGAGAAGAGCTCTAGTGTCGTCATAATCAAGGTTAGGGGAGTCTCACTCTATAATAGAGAATATAATAGGTTGTATGTAAACCATAGGATCCCACTTGACCTTACTTGTTAATTGTTAGATTTGTTTAAGTTAGTTGAAATTGATAATTGGTGATTAATTCGATTTTCCCCATGTTAATGTTAGATTTCAAGTGTTGATTTTGTGCCTTGATGTGTTCTTAATATATATATGTGAAATTGAATGTGGTTGGACTGAGCATAATGAGTTTTGTAATCGTTGTAGTAATTTGGTTTGGAAAAGTGATAAGAATTTTAGTGTTTTGGTTGTGTTGGGGCGCCTGGGCGCTAGTGGCTGGGGGGGGAACTTGGCGCCCTGGGCGCTGTTTTCTGTTGCTGGGCGTGTCTGTGTTCTGGGCAGGGCGCCTATGTTGCTGCCTGTGGCGCCTGGGGTGGCGCCAGGTTGCTGTCTATGCTTAGGCAAGGCGCATAAATCATGTTTTTGGGTAAACTCAGTTTCTAAACATATTTTTCCGAGCCAAACTTTGTATTGACCTGACCAAATGTTATTTAAAACACTTTGGCTAAAGAATTTCTGGATTTGCACTTGTGGTTTTGAAATTGTCCGGTTGGGCATCATTTTGGCTTGTTTTAGGGGTGCCTTGTGCACACATCATTTTCTGAGCATATTTTACCGAGCCAAACTTTGTATTGACCTGACCAAATGTTATTTAAAACACTTTGGCTAAAGAATTTCTGGATTTGCACTTGTGGTTTTGAAATTGTCCGGTTGGGCATCATTTTGGCTTGTTTTAGGGGTGCCTTGTGCACACATCATTTTCTGAGCATATTTTACCGAGCCAAACTTTGTATTGACCTGACCAAATGTTATTTAAAACACTTTGGCTAAAGAATTTCTGGATTTGCACTTGTGGTTTTGAAATTGTCCGGTTGGGCATCGTTTTGGCTTGTTTTAGGGGTGCCTTGTGCACACATCATTTTCTGAGCATATTTTACCGAGCCAAACTTTGTATTGACCTGACCAAATGTTATTTTAAGTACTTTGGCTAAAGAATTTCCAGATTTTCACTTGTGGTTTGAAAGTTGTCCTATTGGGCATCATTTTGACTTGTTTTAGGGGTGCCTTGTGCACACATCATGTTCTGAGCATATTTTACCGAGCCAAACTTTGTATTCACCTGACCAAATCATATTTTAAGTATTTTGGCTAAAGAATTTCCAGATTTGCACTTGTGGTTTGAAAGTTGTCCTATTGGGCATCATTTTGACTTGTTTTAGGGGTGCCTTGTGCACACATCATGTTCTGAGCATATTTTACCGAGCCAAACTTTGTATTCACCTGACCAAATCATATTTTAAGTACTTTGGCTAAAGAATTTCCAGATTTGCACTCACGGTTTTGAAATTGTCCTAGAGGGCGTTGTTTGACTATGTTTGTGATGCCTAGGGGTGAGCTGTGAGTTCTGAACATATTTTCCCTAGCCAAATTCTGTATTCACGTGACCAAATCCCATTTTGAACATTTTGGCTAGAGCGGTTTCAATTTTTAAGGTGGTCTACTATGTTTGTGCGTTTGGGTGTTGTGTGGGGCGCCAAGTGTGGCCGCCTAGGGCGCCAAGTGGGGCGCCCATGACTTGTGTTCGAGTTTCGGGTCTAATGGTGCTAGATTGGTCCCTAAGTGTTATCCTAGTCCTAGGGATGTGATTGTGAGGAGAAAATAATGAGTTGGTTGATGATGAGGCCATGGGGGCTAAAACTAAGATTAATTAAAGATGTGATATAGGATACATGGACCGTGTTGTTAATAATTATGATTGTGGTTTTGTCATGGAGTCTCATGCATACATAAGGCTGCGGTCTGAGTTGTTAATTATGATAATAAGGCTGCGGTCTGAGTTCTAAATTGAAATGATAAGGCTGCGGTCTGAGTTGATATTATGATGATAAGGCTGCGGTCTGGGAAAATGGTACCACATGCATAACTGTATTGCATACATCCTCCTGATAAGCATGCTAGTTGGTGATTGTATGGACTATGCTACTGTGTGACTGTGTGAGTGTGATGCTATGACGTAATATACTTCTTATTATAATCTTTATTATGTAGTTGAGACTCACCCTTCTGTTGTTGTTTACCACAGGTAGTCCTGAGTGAAGGCCTACTCCTTTCACTCCCGAGTCGGTCTGCTCTGATACGTGACACCTAGGGGGTTGGATTAGGGATTTTAATGTTATTCATTGTCGTTGAATTTTATATGCTTTGAGTTGATGATTTTTGATGAGCCTGTTGTTCGGCATATTTTGGAGATTGTGTTATTTTTCCGCTGCGAGTCATCTAAATTACAATGTGTGGATTTTATTGGTGAAGTCACGTGTACCCTAAATTATTTAATGGTGTTGCGTATTATAAATGTGTAACGAAGGCTTACACCGATTTGACCGTTATTAAATTAAGCTTATGTGTAGCATTCCATTCGAAAAGAAATTTTGAAACTCTGATCTCTATGAAAAATAGCCGGGTAGAATGGGGTGTTTCAAGATGCGCCCCACAATAGTATCCGCGTGGGTTATGATTTTCCACGCCTGCTTCCCTAGCAATGCTAAATTAAAACCATGAAAATGCCTAAAACTCATACCACCATATTCCTTTCTCATAGTAAGCTTGTCCCAATTCAACTAATGGATACCTTTTCTAGAACTCCGGTTACTACCCCACCAAAAGGAATTTATCATCTTCTCCAACTCCTCCCCCAAAGTTGTAGGCAATAAGAAAGTACTCATACAATAAGTGAGGATTGATTGCGCCACTGATTTGACAAGAACTTCAAGCCCCGCTTTAGATAAATGTTTCCCAAACCATTGTTGAACTCTTTTCCACATTCGATCCCTTAGATACCCAAACATTTGCTTCTTGTTCCTTCCAATCATGGACGGCAGGCCCAAATACTTGCCGGTCCCAATACATTCAGTCACTCCCAAAGTATTGGTAATCTGATCCTTCATCTCAACACTTGTTTTTCTACTAAAAAAGATTTCTGACTTTGTCATATTAATGGCTTGGCCAGAAGCATCTTCATAAGTTTTGAGGATCTCCTGTAATTGTCTACTCTCCTTATCATCCGCCCTACAAAACAAAAAACAATCATCTGCAAAGAGCAGGTGTGTAAGGTATGGAGTCCCCCTACACACTTTCACACCATGTAGGTCACCTCGACTTTCTTCTCTTCAAAGTATGGTTGTGAGTCCCTCCGCCCAAATGGTAAAAGGATAAGGTGACAGTGGGTCACCCTGTCTCAATCCTCTCCCCAGAGTAATAGGGCCAACTTTTTCACCATTCACCATTACAGAGTAGCTTACAGTCTCTAGACACATGGAAATTCACCTCACCCATTTCTCATCAAACCCCATCTTCAGCATCATACCCTTCAAATAACCCCAGTCAACTCGATCATAAGCCTTACTAATATCAATTTTGAGCGTCATTTCTCCAATCTTGCCATTTTTTTTATAAGCTCCAATTTTGCCATTTGTCTTACACTTGAGGTAATGGAGAGTCTGAATAGCGACCAAGACAATGTCAAGGATAGATCTATCCTCCACAAAAGCCGATTGCTCCAACGAGATACACTTATACAACACCGGTTTCATCCTGTTGGCAAGAACCTTTGATATGATCTTGTATATGACATTACATAATGATATGGGTCTAAGATCTTTCATGCTCTCCGGGTTACCTACCTTCGGGATCAAAACAATTTTAGCATCATTCAAATGTGGTGGAAATTCCCCTGTATCAAGCCACGTCTCCCCCGTATGAAACAATTCCACCCCACACAAATTCCAGAATCGCTTGAAGAATGTTGGGTTCAGACCATCTGGACCTGGAGCCTTGAAATAAAGCCCGCTTAAACTCCTCAATCTCAAGTGGCCTCAATAACATCTCATTATCAGCCTCACTCAATCTACTATCAACATGTTGAATAACATTTGCATAGACACCTGGGGTCCCTCTAAAAAGATCCCTGAAATAGTTCACAGCCACCTCTCCAATATCTCTTTGTTCTGTAACAACCCCCCCCCCCCCCCCCATTCTCCTTAATATAAGTTTTGAGATGGTATTTTCCTCTTCTGTGCACTTGCCATTGCATGGAAAAACCTTGTATTTGTATCACCGTCCCTCAACCTGTAACACCCCGGTATTTCTAACATGTAGAGAGACCGAAGATGCACAGATTGCGGAAGTCCAGAGGACACAGTTCCTGTTTAAACATTGGACATACAAACTTTTTCCGAAATAAAAACATAATCGGAATAACATTACTTCATGAACCCGAAGTACATCGGTTCCACACCGAATGGATTGCAATATCCAAGTCCAAATACCAAACAGAAACATAAGACGGTTCATATAACTCATAATCAATACAAGTTTATATAACCAATAAGACAACAAAAGAACAAGGGATCAAATGACTAAGTCTCCGGCACCTCCAAGAGTATTCCAGCTACTCGTGCACAATAGTCTTCCTTTTTCCCTGCTTCTCTGAAAACAACAAATATGGATTGGGTGAGATAACATTATCTCAGTGAGTCCTACCGTGCCCCCTCACTGACACTCGGTTCAATTCATTAAACCGTTACATCCAAAGTTGACATAACAATGTCTTATATATATTAATCGAAATGCCAAGCAAATCGTGTTCACATTCTATTAGTATAAACCGATTGTGAACCCAACGTCACGAATATCGGAAATACCATAGTCTTAATTTAGCATAAACCGATTGTGAACCCAGCGTCACGAATATCGGTAACACCATAATCTTAGTTTAGCATAAACCGATTGTGAACCCAACGTCACGAATATCGGTAACCCGTGAGTTGACCACGCCAAAACACATTCAGGGCCATAGGTAAGGGGTCATGACTACCCTCCCTAGTATGCTACTTGTCGGGTCGTCACCCAACGCAATACGTATGACAATACGCATCAAGTTCTCGAGAGTTAGATGATTTATATCTTTTTCATTTTTGATCACCAAAGGATCAGTCACATAGTAATTGGATAAACAATATCCATATCGATCTATAACCCGTTTTGAGGAATTCATCAGTTAGACCTCCGGCATTATAATCATTTTCATTTGACATATATAAACATATATATTCAGTCAGTCCATCAGACGGTGTACCCACACGTATACTAGGGTTTCGGTTTTTCAATCAAATATGCTTTGAAACTCTTTTTCAAAATCGTGAGTCGAATAAGTTCAAAATACGGTTGTCAATAAGGCAATCCCTTTTTGAATGGTTGAGAAAGAGATTAGAAAAGGTTCGGGATCGAACGGAGCGACAAAACGGGAAAACGGAAGTCTGTAACAGGACCTCACGCACGACCCGTGCCCAGGGGCGCACGACCCGTGCGTGGTGCACTACTCAGAACCCATCTACCAGAAAGAAACGCACGATCCGTGCCCAGGGGCGCACGACCCGTGTGTTCCGTTCTGTTTCCAACACTTCCAACCCGAAGCAGGCGCACGATCCGTGCCCAGGGGCGCACGATCCGTGCGACCTGTGTCTGTTACCAGAATTTCACATTTTCCTCATTTTCGCTCTCCGTTCTCGTCCGATTCGATTTCTAATTTCAATCACCTGAAACTCAGAAAATTTCCAACTATTCCAGAATATATATATAAAGTGTTTCATTTCAATGATTCATTAAAATTCTCAATAAACCGTAAGACTCCGTTTTGACTTAAAAATCGCTTTTCGGTTCTAAGTCTTTTGAAAACGGGATTGTTGCCTTGTCATTCGAAACCACAAGTTTTCAGAATACATAAAATGTCCCTAATCCGTGAGTAGAACTCACCCGTTGACGAAATCCGAGAGTTGAACCGAGAGACGAGATCGTTGAACCGAAAACAACGAACTATCCCCGCTAAAAACCGAATTCGAACCCGGACAGTGGCTTCCTTTCTCTCTAACTGAAACAGCAACCCAAAACCTTTCACAACTTCCTCCAAATCGAAATGCAAGCTTGAGTCTCCCCCCTCTTAACAGCAAAACTGAACATGCAAGCCATCAACATATAGTTCCACCATTTTCACCACTTGGAGCTTCATGGGCATCAATGGAGATGAGAGAAAGAGTGAGAATCAAGCTTTGAAAGTGGTACCATTGGATTCAGAATCAAAAATGGAGTGGAGTGGAGGTTAAAACACTTACATGCAAGAAGGATTGAGATGAGCTCCTCCTTCCTCCTCTTCTCCTCTTCCACGCCCTCTCTCTCCCTTATTCTTCAGCTTTTCTATTTCTGAAATTTGGTGGAATGGCCAAGTGTGGCTAGAGTTTATGAATTAGGGAGTATATATATTGGGGTGTGAATTGACCAATTTGCCCTTCAGCTTAAAATGCCTAATTAAATTATGACCAAGCACAAATTAATTTAGAGAATGGGGGTTATTTTGAGGATTTCCTCGACTATAAATGCCCGGGACACGAATAATTATTCCCATAAATAATTACTCGGTCCTAGATACTATAATACGAGTCTTTAAAAATTAGGGATGTTACAATCTCCCCAACTTTTAAAAATTTTGTCCTCAAAATTGACGAAACATACCTTACTGAAAGAGATATGGATATCGATTGCGCATGTCTTCTTCCAGTTCCCAGGTAGCCTCCTCGATTGAGAATCCATCCCAGACCACTTTGATAATAGGGATAGTCCTTGACCGTAGCGTCTTCTCGCCACGCTCCAAGATGTAGCTAGGATAAGGTTGAAATGACAAATCCGGTTGCAGGTCAATGGTATCAACACTCAATGGTTGATGCAGATCGGAAACATACTTCCTTAACTGAGACACGTGGAACACATCATGGAGGTTCGATAGGGCCGGAGACAATGCGAGGCGATAAGCAACTGGCCCAACTCGCTCGATAATTTGAAAAGGTCCAATATATCGAGGACTGAGCTTCTTCGCTCGTAAAGCTCTCCCGGTGCCTATGGTTGGGGAAACTCTCAAGAATACATGATCACCAACCTCAAACTCCAACGGTCTCCTTCGGTTGTCAGCGTAGCTCTTTTGCCGACTCTGTGCAACCTTCATCCTTTCTCGAATTAACTTGACCTTCTCTGTAGTCTCGCGAACCATATCGGGTCCCAAAAACTTGTCTTCACCAATCTCCCACCAACACAATGGAGTTCTACACTTCCTACCATAAAGTGCTTCAAACGGTGCCATTCCAATGCTAGAGTGGTAACTGTTGTTGTAGGAGAATTCTACTAACGGAAGGTGATCCTCCCATTTTCTCCCACTGTCGAGCACACAAGCCCGAAGCATGTCCTCAAGAGTCTGGATAGTCCTCTCCGTCTGACCATCAGTCTGAGGATGATAAGCAGTGCTGACCAGCACCCTTGTTCCCAAAGCTTCATTCAATGCTCTCCAGAACCTGGAAGTAAACTTGGGATCTCGGTCTGACACAATACTCGTTGGGACTCCATGCAGTCTGATAATGTTCCTCACATATTCATCTGCTAGCTTGGAAACCTTGTAAGTCGAGCGAACGGGAATAAAGTGAGCGGATTTAGTCAATCGGTCCACTACTACCCAAATAGAATCGTTGCCTGCCTGTGACCTCGGCAAACCCATAACGAAGTCCATTGAGATATCATCCCACTTCCAAACTGGTACATCTAGCGGTTGTAACTGACCGCCCGGTCTTCGGTGTTCCGCCTTAACCTTTTGACAAGTTAAGCACCGAGAAACAAATTCTGCAACCTCGGCCTTCATCCCAGGCCACCAATACATTAGCTTCAAGTCTCGGTACATCTTAGTGGATCCCGGATGTACAGAGTACTGACTCCTATGAGCTTCTTCCAATACTTGCCTTTTGATATCATCATCATCGGGAACACAAATCCTCCCATTAGAGCAAATCACGCCATCACTATCCTCAGTGAAATCTAGCGATCCCCTCTGAGACTGCAACTTCATATCATCTTCTTGAGCTACACGGATTTGTTCCCTTAGCACACTGGCTATCCGTATATGCCGCAGCACTACGCGATCCCTCTTTCTTACCACCTTGAGTTTCAAGTCTCTGAACGACTCCAACAAAGCCATCTCGTGCACCATTAACCCTGCCGTGTGGATAGACTTCCTGCTCAGAGCATCCGCTACCACATTGGCTTTCCCAGGGTGATATTTCAATTCGAAGTCATAGTCCTTCAAAAATTCAGTCCACCTTCTCTGTCTGTTATTCAACTCCTTTTGGTCAAATAGATATTTCAAGCTCTTGTGATCACTAAAAACCTCGAAACGAGAACCGTAAAGGTAATGTCTCCAAATTTTCAGTGCAAACACAATAGCCGCCAACTCTAAGTCATGGGTTGGGTAATTCCGTTCATGCGTCTTCAATTGCCTCGATGCATAGGCCACAACATGTTGATTCTGCATGAGAACGCATCCTAAACCCTTCCCAGATGCATCACTGTAAATTTGAAATCCCAATGACGGATCCGGAAGAATTAGGATCGGAGCAGAAGTCAACTTTTCCTTCAATCCAAGGAAGCACTCTTCACAATCGGCATCCCACGTAAACGGTTGACCCTTGCGAGTCAATCGAGTAAGCGGAAGTACCGTTTGCGAAAAACCTTCAATGAATCTTCTATAGTAACCAGCTAAACCCAGAAAGCTTCTGATCTCAGTCACTGACGTTGGCCGTTCCCAATTCAACACAGCTTCCACCTTGCTAGGATCCACTGCAACCCCTTCTTGGGAAATTACATGACCCAAGAATTTTACTTCAGGCATCCAAAAGTCACACTTTGATGGTTTAGCATAGAGTTTCTTCTCTCGGAGTACTCCTAGGACAAATCGGAGATGCTGAGCGTGCTCCTCAACTGACTTGGAGTAAACCAAGATATCATCAATAAAGACGACCACAAACTGATCTAGGTAAGAATGAAATACCCTATTCATATAATCCATGAATACGGCTGGAGCGTTAGTTAATCCGAAAGGCATCACTACAAACTCGTAGTGTCCGTACCTCGTACGAAAGGCAGTCTTCGGAATGTCTAAGGTTCTTACCCTAATTTGATGGTACCCTGACCTCAGATCAATTTTGGAGAAAACTTTAGCACCTCGAAGTTGGTCAAGTAGATCATCTATCCTTGGCAATGGATACTTGTTCTTGATAGTGATTTTATTCAGCTGACGGTAGTCTATGCATAACCTCATGCTCCCGTCCTTCTTCTTGACTAGCAATACCGGAGCACCCCATGGAGAAGCACTCGGTCGAATAAACTTCTTGGAAATTAATTCCTCAAGTTGGGACTTCAATTCTTTCAGTTCAAGAGGAGACATCCTATAAGGTGCTATGGATATTGGCCCTGTGCCAGGCGCCAAATCTATAGAGAATTCTACCTCTCGTTCTGGAGGCAAAGAGGAAACTTCCTCGGGAAAGACATCTAAGAATTCATTAACGACTTGAATAGACGATACATCCAAGTCAGCCTCAGTTGATGCAGACAAAATAACAACAAAAGCTTCCGCACCTTGGAATAGAGACTGGCTGGCTGAAGCGAACGAAATAACACCATCATCTGCAGGTAGTGAATGTCCCGCTCTTTCAGAAGGGAAATTAATTGCCCGATTGAAACAGTCAATAGTAATGTGATTTGAAGTCATCCAATTCATTCCCAAAACGATTTCCATTCCTCTCATAGGCAAACAGATAAAATCTACGACAAAATCCCTGTCTCTAATTGTAAGCAGACAGTTAAGGCACAAAGATTGGGTTCGCACCCGACCCTTGGCTGCAGTAAGAATAGTTATTGGCTCGGATATAGGAGATACTGTCAATCCTAACCGTTCAGCACATGTTTCTGAGATAAAGCAATGAGTAGCACCAGAGTCATACAAAATATTAACAGTTTGATTAAAGAGAGAACCTGTACCCCTTATAAGATTATCAGCTGGTTTGATGGTCTTAGCATCCAAAGTGTTGACTCGAGCCTGTCTAGGAGCATCAGGGGACTCTAAGAAAGCCTTTCTCGCTGGGCAGTTGTTAGCATAGTGCCCCTCTTCATTACAATAATAACACTGGTTTGATTTTGACTCCAATTGACATCTCCCACGATGATTCTTCTTACACACCTTACAGTTCCGATACCCAGAAGAGTTATCCGACTGAATCTGCTTTCCCTTGTCTAAATTCCCTTTATACTTCGGTTTTGAAGAAGTCGACTCACTACTCTTTCTTTTATCCTTCCAGAAATCTTTCCTCTCCGCATACATTCTTTTCAGGTCGCTCTCAGCTGAATGAGCCTGTTGAACCAAAGCAGGATAAGTGGTCATGGAATAAGAACTGAGACCTTGATTCACATCTCCTCTGAGACCTTGTCTGAACATTACCATTTTCCACCTATCATCAGTAGCGGTGGTCCCCAATTCATAGAATTGTGACAATCTCTCAAATTTTGCAGCATACTCCCCAACTGTCATCTCTCCCTGTTTCAAACTCAGAAATTCCATCTGCTTGTCAAGTCTTTGGGAGTCGGGAAAATAATGACCCAAAAACAACTCCTTAAAGTTATCCCACTCAAGGGGAGTTCCTTGATTTTGAAGCATTCTACGAGCGTTAACCCACCAAGTGTGAGCATCCTCGTCCAGAGCGTTAGCAGCACAAATTACCTTTTCTCCTTCATTGCATTGCAAAGTATCAAAGATCCGTTCCATGGCATCTACCCAGAAATGGGCTTTCATTGCCTCGGATCCTCCTTTGAAGGTTGGGGGTTTCATCTTCAGAAACCGGAAATACATCCTGTTAGGATCCTCAGGTGTTGGCACATTGACTGGCTCAGCTGGTTGTGGTTGAGGCATCTGATGCATCTGCTGCATTTGAGCCATTTGAGCCATCTGTTGCTGTTGCATTAGCATCATGTCATTCATCATCTTTTGCTGAGTTTCGATGACATTCTGCATCCATTCTTGATGAGGATCAATAGGTGGGTTTCTCCTACCTCTTCCAGCCATGATTCTGCGAAGTATGCACAAAGTATTAAGTTGATCAGGCTCAATGTCTAATAGCATACTAAGAAAAATCAGACTTAGAAGACGCAAAAGACTCTTAACATCTAAGTCCGACTAGGTCGAACTGCTCTGATACCAAATGTAACACCCCGGTATTTCTAACATGTAGAGAGACCGAAGATGCACAGATTGCGGAAGTCCAGAGGACACAGTTCCTGTTTAAACATTGGACATACAAACTTTTTCCGAAATAAAAACATAATCGGAATAACATTACTTCATGAACCCGAAGTACATCGGTTCCACACCGAATGGATTGCAATATCCAAGTCCAAATACCAAACAGAAACATAAGACGGTTCATATAACTCATAATCAATACAAGTTTATATAACCAATAAGACAACAAAAGAACAAGGGATCAAATGACTAAGTCTCCGGCACCTCCAAGAGTATTCCAGCTACTCGTGCACAATAGTCTTCCTTTTTCCCTGCTTCTCTGAAAACAACAAATATGGATTGGGTGAGATAACATTATCTCAGTGAGTCCTACCGTGCCCCCTCACTGACACTCGGTTCAATTCATTAAACCGTTACATCCAAAGTTGACATAACAATGTCTTATATATATTAATCGAAATGCCAAGCAAATCGTGTTCACATTCTATTAGTATAAACCGATTGTGAACCCAACGTCACGAATATCGGAAATACCATAGTCTTAATTTAGCATAAACCGATTGTGAACCCAGCGTCACGAATATCGGTAACACCATAATCTTAGTTTAGCATAAACCGATTGTGAACCCAACGTCACGAATATCGGTAACCCGCGAGTTGACCACGCCAAAACACATTCAGGGCCATAGGTAAGGGGTCATGACTACCCTCCCTAGTATGCTACTTGTCGGGTCGTCACCCAACGCAATACGTATGACAATACGCATCAAGTTCTCGAGAGTTAGATGATTTATATCTTTTTCATTTTTGATCACCAAAGGATCAGTCACATAGTAATTGGATAAACAATATCCATATCGATCTATAACCCGTTTTGAGGAATTCATCAGTTAGACCTCCGGCATTATAATCATTTTCATTTGACATATATAAACATATATATTCAGTCAGTCCATCAGACGGTGTACCCACACGTATACTAGGGTTTCGGTTTTTCAATCAAATATGCTTTGAAACTCTTTTTCAAAATCGTGAGTCGAATAAGTTCAAAATACGGTTGTCAATAAGGCAATCCCTTTTTGAATGGTTGAGAAAGAGATTAGAAAAGGTTCGGGATCGAACGGAGCGACAAAACGGGAAAACGGAAGTCTGTAACAGGACCTCACGCACGACCCGTGCCCAGGGGCGCACGACCCGTGCGTGGTGCACTACTCAGAACCCATCTACCAGAAAGAAACGCACGATCCGTGCCCAGGGGCGCACGACCCGTGTGTTCCGTTCTGTTTCCAACACTTCCAACCCGAAGCAGGCGCACGATCCGTGCCCAGGGGCGCACGATCCGTGCGACCTGTGTCTGTTACCAGAATTTCACATTTTCCTCATTTTCGCTCTCCGTTCTCGTCCGATTCGATTTCTAATTTCAATCACCTGAAACTCAGAAAATTTCCAACTTTTCCAGAATATATATATAAAGTGTTTCATTTCAATGATTCATTAAAATTCTCAATAAACCGTAAGACTCCGTTTTGACTTAAAAATCGCTTTTCGGTTCTAAGTCTTTTGAAAACGGGATTGTTGCCTTGTCATTCGAAACCACAAGTTTTCAGAATACATAAAATGTCCCTAATCCGTGAGTAGAACTCACCCGTTGACGAAATCCGAGAGTTGAACCGAGAGACGAGATCGTTGAACCGAAAACAACGAACTATCCCCGCTAAAAACCGAATTCGAACCCGGACAGTGGCTTCCTTTCTCTCTAACTGAAACAGCAACCCAAAACCTTTCACAACTTCCTCCAAATCGAAATGCAAGCTTGAGTCTCCCCCCTCTTAACAGCAAAACTGAACATGCAAGCCATCAACATATAGTTCCACCATTTTCACCACTTGGAGCTTCATGGGCATCAATGGAGATGAGAGAAAGAGTGAGAATCAAGCTTTGAAAGTGGTACCATTGGATTCAGAATCAAAAATGGAGTGGAGTGGAGGTTAAAACACTTACATGCAAGAAGGATTGAGATGAGCTCCTCCTTCCTCCTCTTCTCCTCTTCCACGCCCTCTCTCTCCCTTATTCTTCAGCTTTTCTATTTCTGAAATTTGGTGGAATGGCCAAGTGTGGCTAGAGTTTATGAATTAGGGAGTATATATATTGGGGTGTGAATTGACCAATTTGCCCTTCAGCTTAAAATGCCTAATTAAATTATGACCAAGCACAAATTAATTTAGAGAATGGGGGTTATTTTGAGGATTTCCTCGACTATAAATGCCCGGGACACGAATAATTATTCCCATAAATAATTACTCGGTCCTAGATACTATAATACGAGTCTTTAAAAATTAGGGATGTTACACAACCAATACACCTTCGCGCTCTGACGCCAAAATGTTTCTTCTTGGGCTAACAACGCTCCTAACCTCTCCTTAGTATCATTCAAGATCCTCTCGGAATCATTATCCTCTCTCCCCCGTAAGCCTTCAATATCTCTTCTATACTGATTAATAGCTTCTCGATAATGAGATCAAAGATGCTTTCCCCATTCATCAACCGCACCTGTACACGAACTAATCTTCTCAATAAACTGATCAAAGCCTTCGTTCCCCCTCAACTCTCTTCCACTACCAGTGGAAATTCAGGCTCATTTAACCATGCATTTTTAAATTTAAAATCCCTCCTATAAACCCTCCTTGCTCTTTTAAACAAGCGAAACCAAATTGGCGAATGATCAGATTTATTAGAAATACCATTAATAAAGCGATAAGAAGGAAAAATATCTAACCAGCTTTGACTGACCAATGCTCTATCCAAGCGCTCTTCCTTGCTTTTCGGCGTACCTAGCAGCTTTGTCCACGTAAATTGGTACCCCTCCATAGGCAAGTCATGTAGACGGCTCTCCTGGACTGCTTCTTGAAAATCCCAAATAAGCCACGACGCACGCACCATTCTGCTCCTCTTATCTTCATTAGATAGAATATCGTTGAAGTCACCCATCACACACCATGGAAAATCATTATCCCTTGAGAGAGTCTTCAGCAAATCCCAAGAATCTCTTCTCCTTCCACTTTCCGGATACCCATAGAACACTACAAGAAAAAGGCTTGTTTCCTGCGAACATTTCCGACGAAACATATTCCGTCGCAAATTGCGACGGATTTGCGACCAAAATCACCGTCGCAAATGTTAAAGTAAAAAAGCAGGCAAATTCACGCTGACATTTCCGACGGAACCAGTGTCGTCGCAAATTTGCGACGAAAATATTCGTCGCAAACCCCTTAAAGTCCGTCGCAAACCAACCATCCAAAATTAAAACCTAACCTCACTCTCGTTCTCCCTCAGAATCACACTCTCCTCACTCTCATTCTCTCCTCCCACGACCTCCCTCTCCCTCTACCCTCCTCCTCCCTCGCCCTCTACCCTCCTCCTTCAGTGTGACTCTGGAGCGTGTCTCTTCATCAGGTTTTCAGAGAAACCAAGAACCCAAGTGGGGTGTTTCACGGAGAAGACGAGAGAAAGCACGGAGGGTTTCTTCTTCACGCTTGATTCTGATGGAGGATCAAGCCAAGAATCTCAGCGAAGATTTCCTCCTCTTCAACGAACAGGTATGACGTTTCCTTTCTCCTTAAACTCTTCTCAGTTCTTCACGGTTTGAAACCCTAAGATTCAAACTCTGATTTGTTCTTTTCTTTGCTGTTTTCTGGTACGATCTTGAAGCTATGACCAACGATCTGCTCACCGAAGGTATAAAATCTGACTTCTCTTCTGTTTCAGTTTGTTATTGCATTGTTTGTGACGAACACAATCCCTAATCTTCTGAACCTTGGTTCTTGGTTGCAGATCTTCGAAGATCTGCGTGAAAAGACCTTCAGACAGGTATAAAAACTGCCCTCAGTCTTTTCTTTTGATTGTTTGAAGATCTGTTGTTGTTTGAAACGATTCTGACTTAATCTTTTATGATTTCTGGGTTGTTGATCTTCACTCCTTGAAGATGCTGGGACAGCTACGATTCTCTCCTTGAGAATAGGTAAATTATTTCCCCTCACTCTCTCTGTTTTTCTTTTTCTATGTTTGTTTCAGTCACTGAAACACTGAATTTGACTCTATTTTGTTTTTCACTCTACTTGGCTTTTTGTAGAGGGTGGAAAATTGTATTTGCCTTGTTTACATGCTATGCTAAAGTCACTGTTTTTGTTCAACAGTTTAGTTGTGGTGTATTTGGTTCTCATAGTTGTATTAACTACTAATTTGGAGGATGGGGTGACATTTAGGGAGCATTTGGATAAACAATGTAATCAATATCATATTAGATAATGTGTCATGTCCTTATTTTGTTGATTACCAGGGGAGGAGGGTGGTGCAATTGGGTGAATAAATTCGGGTGGTAGAGTCAATTTGAAGTATTCATAAAATTAGGAGAAACTTATGCTAATCTGTATTACTTAGCTGTTATGGTTTGTTTAGTCATTTATGCTAAATAAGTGACTTTGTTAACTGTATTGCTTGCATTATTTTGTACAGTTTGTATTAGTTGCTCATGTAATAAGTCTCATATATGTAGGAGCAATATGTTACAGCCCTTCACAAGCTGCAGTTGAGGAGTCTGCAAAAGCACCACTTCAAATGGGATTTTTTATTAACTATTGCTGAAGATATACTTAGACAAGCAAATGAATCAACTCTTCGGTATCAGAAAGGTACTTCATATATATATAATTCAAGTTTCAATTGGTTTATTGATTGAATAATAACTCATTTTTTGTTGGCTTGATAAGGCAAGTTTTGCTTGTATCTAAGGAGATTCATTATCATCAGCTGAATAAATTCCTTTTGTTCTTTTTGACAGTGCTGCTTCCATATATATTTGAATTCCTAGAAAAATGTTTTTGGAAAAATTGATTAGCATCAAAAATAACACTACAGTTAAGATTGACACTTCATCATTTCTAATTTTTATCCCCATGTATAGTCTTAATGTTGACTTTTAAACATTTTTCTGTTGTTAGGTAGCGAAAGAATGGCATGGCTTGCCAACAGGTGTAAAATTTGATCCTTCTGATCAGGAGATAATTTGTGCCCCATTTATTGCATACGTGGTGTGGATTAGCAGGCAGCAGAAATTGAAAGAAGAATAGAGTTGGAAACAAAGGCTGAAAAGCATATTCAGAAACTTCTACTACTAGGTTAGTTTTTCCTTTCCTTGACCTGTCTCTTAATATCTTCTCAATTCCTTCCTATGTTCCTTACTTCATTGTGTTTCTGCTTCAGAATTTTGTTTAGAATTCTATGGTACTTGCCATTTAGCTTCAGATATTATTTACTCAGAAATATGAAATTTCTTTTCCCTTCAATTCACTCTAAGAACTTGTTTTGTGTTCAATCATGTCTGAATAAAGTCTTTATAGCATATGATAGCAAAATCGGTAGTTCTCAAGCTATGAAGCACTGACACAGACACCAGACATGACACTGACACAGACATGTAGACACTGATAATTATTAGAAATATGCAAGTAATTTAAATTTCAGTGTCGATGTTTGACACGACACGTGACGGACACCGAACACGTCTTCAACATGTAGTGTCGTTGCTATAAAGTTTTCAAGTGACAGGTTTCACTGTGTTGAAATTGTTAAACATGTTTGATGATCAATTATGAGATAGAACTGTATCACAGTTTGTTTTTTCCTTTGCCACTTATTTTACTTCATAATTCTGATGGACTTGCAATTTGCATAGATTATCTTGGTTTGTTTCTCAAAATACAAGTATCCCTTTATGTTCATTCCCTTGCTTTTGATCTAACATGACTGAGTTTTACTTTAGGTACGGTATCTTTCATCTATTCACCATTGGAATCTCGTAACTCTTATAGGATACTGCCAAGAAAACAATCTACAGTTTCTTATATATGAATATGTGCCTAATGCAAGCGTCTCCACTCAATTGTATGGTAAATTTCTGTTCCATAACCACTCACTTTGCTCCATTATGACAATGTTCTGTCTCATATATATATATATGCTTTGCAGCATGAAGCTGATGATTGTGACTTCGATTTTCGCTTGCAGGCGTCGATCAACAATTGCCAGAAAAGCTAGAATTCAATAGACTTTCAATAGCTCAAGGTGCAGCTAAAGGTGATCCTTTGCAAAATCAGTGAGCATTTGTGGCTTTCCTGAGATACTCGCTGAACTGAAGGTAAATATGAATTCAAAGTCTAGTGTTGGCTATGTTTTTGCCTACTTGTTTCTATTATTCATTTAATGCCTATGTAGTTAAATCTCTCCAAAATCCAGATATTTTAGATGCAGTGTTTACTCATTTATCTAATAACTTGATTTTATGACTCCCTTGGGGATCTTTTTTTGATAAGCACAATGGCGATTTGAAAAGACAACCAGCGTAGGCACGGAGGAACCTGACTACAATTTCTGGCGCAAGCTGTGTTGTCCTAAATGCTCAGAAAATGGTGTTGGTAGAATTTCTCCCGCAATGTTGGCCAATCAGGTATTTCTGATTTAACGCTTTTCTGAAAATGTGCTGTTCAAGACTTCAATGCATTTCACATAAAAAGGTGTTTACACCGATTTCAGATCATGTATCATAACATAGATCAACGTCGTGACATTCAACATGTTTGCTGATTTAGCATAGAATATTGTTCCTGAGCATCTGCGTACTGTTTCATTTCAGGTCAAAAGGCAAGCAGAGAAATTTGTGTTAATGTATTATAGAGGTTTACTAATGGTAAGTCACCTCTCTAAACTATACTATTATGAATTATGAATGTTAACAGCCTATAAAATTAAAATTAGCTGTGATGTGACTGACCTCAGCTGATTTTGTATCCAGTGTGACGATGAAACATGCAAGCATACAACACGGAGTATCAGCTTTCGGTTGGTTGGTGATTCTGAGAGAGGAACTGTGTGTCCAAATTATCCCCGCTGCAATGGGCATCTTAATAGAAAGGTTTGACTCCATGAACTTGCTGGATATTAAGAGCTTTTTCATGTGTGATTCATATTGCGAAGTTTTAATGCTTTAATTTTGTGAATTAACCAAATATTTGTTTAACTTTCAGTACACAGAAGCAGACTTGTACAAGCAGCTATCATATTTTTGTCATGTATTTGACACACCATGTTGTATAGAAAAGGTATTCACAAACGATAGGAGGACAATAATAGCTAGGATAATTTTTACGATGGGATGACAGGATTAACTAGGAATATTTTTTAAAAATGCTAGTAACAGACTCTCTAAGTCCATTGCCTATTCCCCTTGCTGATTTTGATTTAGGAAAGGTAATGAGTACCTTCAGATTGTATTCAAATATTTTCTATCCAAGTTGTTAACAAGGATAGGTCCACTACATTAGAATAGTTAGAAGTCCTCTTTGATTGCTCTAGTTAAAAATAGGTTTTCTTTTTGTTGATGTGATAAGGTAATGTCACTTGCAGGTAGTGGAATAACTTAGCTAATAGACTATATTGTGAAAAATGGTGAACCAATTTTGCAGGTACTGGTGCAGTGGAATAACTTACAATTAGCTGAAGACTCATGGGAAGATATTGAAGAAATCAAGACAAGCTACCCTCACTTCAACCTTCTAGGAAATTAATTGGGTTTGTTAGCAAATGATATATGTAGGAGAGAGCAATTGTAGTTAGGCATGAATGATAGCAAATTAATTGGGTGTGTGTAAGAAATTTGTTCTCAAATTATAGGATTGCCAGAAATGTGCATAATGAAAGAAATGATTAAGTTACCTTTAATGTGATACATTCCTATAATTGAATGGTCATGGTAACAGTTGCTGATTTTTCTTGTTATTCATATTATAGCCTCTAGTTGTGCAGAATATGAAATTTCAGGATTATTCTTTAGAGATACATTCCTCTTGTAATTCTTTAAATATCTGAATCTGAATAATGAGGTATAGATTGTTGTATTTGAGGAGTTGAAGTTGATGAAACAATATAGATATCAGTATTAAATAGTTTTTTGGATATATGATTTTATTTTTTTTATTTTTTTTAAACATTTCCGACGGATTTGCGACGAAAATGTGTTAGATTTTGCGACGAAAAACTCCGTCGGAAAAGATTTGCGACGAAAAAATCCGTCGGAAACGATTTCCGACGAGCGATTTTGCGACGAAAATTTGTCCGTCGGAAAGTCCGTCGGAAACGTTAATTTGCGTCGAAAATCAGTGCGTTTCCGACGGATTTTGCCGTCGGAAATCGTCGATTTTCTTGTAGTAGAAACCAGTAAACCTCCAAATAGGACCACCATTAGAACTTACTTCCACTTCAACCCAACCGGTCAACTGCAAACGCCGAATCAAAACCCAAGCGAACTCTAAACTCCTCAATTTTATTAGCATTCACCAAAGTCTCACATAAAAAAAGAACATCCGAGTGATAGGCCCGAACTAGGTCATGAACCGATAGAACTGCTGCGGGGTTACCCAAGCCCGGATAGTTCCAGCTTATAAAACTCATTGTTCCCGACAGTGCCTGCCAGAACCTGCCGATAAAAAAGGATCCACCGTGTCATTTTGAATGTTTCCATTTTCACTGTTATTTGCGTTTGCATGATGCTGTTCACTATGCATGAAGCTATCAGGTACAACACTACTACTCTTGTTGTGAGTTTCTTCATTTTTTTTGTGTTTTCCTATCCAAGTCAATTACCATCGCGTCCCCTGTGTCACTTTTTCCACTTGGATGTGCAACACCTGATGGTGTGTCCACTGTGGGCCCTGCTGACTCACACTTCTTTGACTTGTCAACAAAAAAGAGGTTTGGATTCTTTAGTATTTCAGTCAAATTAATTTTCCCTTCATCATTGGAATTAATTCCATCGACCCCACCACTGGAGTCAACACCCTTCTCTCTCCTTTTTGGATTGTTAATTATTGTCTCATAATTCCCTCAATAACTGTTCCCGCATTCAATTGAAAAATCAGACCTTTCCATTCCTGGTTATCGTCCCTCAGCCATCTAGACCTAGTGCCTTCGCCGCTCCGTCGCGGCTCCGCCCTGAGCTACGGTCCCCAGCCACGGTTACAATCATCGATTTGCATCGTAAAGAGCTTTGTCTCAAAGACTTTCCATGTGCCCAAGCATACCACACAAATAGCAAAATATCTCCAATCTTTCATATTTGAAGCTCACCACTCTTGCCTCCCCTCCTTGCTTTCTGATCCTCTTGGTACGTCTCAGTGTTTGCCGTACATCTATCAGAACCCGGATCCTCATATACTGTATCCAAAAATTGCTACTATTGTTCGCATCATACTCCAAGAACTCTCCAATGAAGTCTCCAAGCCCCTTTCCTACCGCTTTCGACATAAAACCAATAGGTAAATCATTAATTTGAACCCAAAAAGGTACCTTGTATAACGGGATCTCCTGTGGCAACACTCCATGCGGTAGGACTCCAAGAATTAACAAATGCTTATCAAAAGACCAAGGCCCTTGTTTTAAGACCCTTTGTATGTCAAGATGACGATAGAACTGAAATAAGACTAGTCCCGATTCCACCTCCTTGATCTGAACTCCTCTACCAGGTCTCCAGATATTAGCCATTCTGTCCTTCATGATCGAAACCCTAATCCCCTTACCAGTAAGAAACCTTCCAACCAAACACAATGACAGATCTTATCCTGCATTTTCCTCTTTCCCATGCGTAACCTCAAACTCGGCATCCTCCTCTAATGCAAGCCTGTCCATGATCACAAGAACCACACAACGCTACACACAAATAGTGGAAAAAAAATAACTTCGAAACCTCTCACGGAAGGAGAGAGCTCTCACACGAAGGGAGTGAGAAAAAACGTAAGTTATTTTAGTACTTATCTAACACAAATTAATGGTACCTTAATTTGTGTGTAACAAGTCAACAGTTAGGAACAAAGGGAGTATTCAATAAGTAATATACAATATTTTTACAAATTCGTTAATAAAAAAATATTACCTAATTAATTTTATGCAAATAATCCACATAACAATTTTTCTTGATTCGAAAGGGACATACTAGCCAAACTCTCACACACGGTGATCAGGAAAATTGTGCATTGCAGGAATTTTTGTGTGTATGATTTGCTAAAAAGCAGGGGACTGGACTAGTTATGTTATCCTTTGTTTATTGTGGCCCTGCTTTGTTTATTGTTACTCTTTGTTTATTGTGGTTGTGGTTTGTTTATTGTTCTTTGCTTATTGTACAAAACAGTAAAATGGAGAGACTGGATTTTGAATTTCAATATGAGGGCTATTTCGTGGATGATAGGATGACCACATATGTAGGGAAACTAAATAGTTAGCAACTTGATCCTGATAAGTGGTCCTACTTCTAAGTCACAGGCATTCTTAAGTAGTTGGGGTATGTTGACTTTGTTGGAATTTTGTATGTAAACAACATTGGGGACAAGTTTGTGGTCAATCTTACTCGGAGGAAGTGTTCTTGTTGAAGATGGATGCTCACGGGCATTCCTTGTTATCATGTGGTTACCGTTTGCAATGACCAAAACCAAGATCCTAAGGAATTGATTCCTGTGTACTATAGAAAAGACACTTATGAGGCCTACTACCAGCCTATTATTTATCCAAAAATGGTCAAAATATTTGGCAACCAACTCCATACCCAGACATCCTCCCTCCTCCACACAAAAAACTACCAGGTACTGTTGATCAGAGTCAACTATATCTCACATTTAATAATGTGTTCTGTTAAATAAAACAATGCTTTGTAATGCTTTGCATGTATTGCTTTAATGTAATTATTTGTAATGCTTTACAGGTAGACCCAAAAGGTAACACAAACTGCACAACCCCAACAGTTACATCACCCCATACTGCACAACCCCCAACTGTTACACCACCTCAAACTGTACTAAATCAAACTACTGCCCAATCACAAACTGCACCTCAAGCTACTTGCCCAACCCAACCTGCTACAAGAGCAAAGAAAACACTTGGTGTAGCCAAAATGACTAAATCTACTGGAACCACGAGATTATCACCATGAACGGGAACCACGAGATTATGAACATCGAGGGCGATTTCCGGTTCATAACGGAAGTTGGTAACGAGGAATTTAGGGTTTGGTTGGAATGGTTCCGAATTGGGAGCAAATTGAAGAGTCTCTACGAAGGTTTGGAACCGCCGAGAGACCCCTTGGAAGGTGTCCACGTGGCATCAAGTGGCGTGAGGAAGGAGTATCTTGATGGGCTTCGGACTAGGGTTGCAGCGTTACGGCCCAATGGCCCAATTTCTAAAAGGTTCTTGTCCCAAAACACCACTGTGTTGGTTTTTGGGGATTCAATTTTCGTCCACGGCGGGTTGTTACTGGATCACGTTTCTTACGGGTTGGAGAGGATTAACGAGGAAGTTAGGGATTGGGTTAACGGTTTTAAAGGTCGGTTATCGCCGCGGTATTGCCGGGGAAGGAATGCGTTGGTTTGGCTGAGAAAATTCTCTGATGAGGTTACTCAGAATTGTGATTGTTCAACTCTTGAGCATGTTCTATCCACGATTCATGGTGTGAAGAGAATGATCATGGGGCATACTATTCAGGCTACTGGCATTAACGGTGCTTGCGATAATCAAGCTATTAGGATCGATGTGGGTATGTCTGATGGGTGTGGTGGTGGTTTGCCTGAGGTTTTGGAGATTAATGGGAATTCTGGGTTGCGGACTTTGACGTCGAACCCATTTTATCAGAGTAAGGGCATGGCTTCTGACTTAGATGTTGTTGTGAAGGAGGACGGATTTGGAATGTTGCCTAAGCAAGTGGAAGTTAAGGCTTAAAGGTTAGCATAGAATAGATAGATGGATAACAATAGGATATGATATCTCAAAATAAAAAGGCAAATATTGCAATAAAGGTTTGTCCTTCGCCTTCATTTGACTTCTCAGAAACGTGAGCTTCGAGGTATCTATTTCCCTT
Source organism: Astragalus membranaceus (assembly GCA_039519185.1). Lineage (NCBI taxonomy): Eukaryota > Viridiplantae > Streptophyta > Magnoliopsida > Fabales > Fabaceae > Astragalus > Astragalus membranaceus. The sequence continues at coordinate 55,274,423 of CM076854.1, read as the reverse complement.
GGCTTATTCTTTATGGATGAGTGATGAAGATTTATTTAGAGCTTTCGGGGGCTGCTGATTTCCCTTAAAATCTGTGTGATTGTTTGTATAATTAATGGTTAGATAAATTCATCATTGATTTGGCACATGGCTAATTTCTACTCAACTTATCTGACATTGTACTTGAGTTGAGCATGTCCAAATTGATTAATTGACTGACCTATGTATCATAATATTTATATTTATAATCAGAGTAAAACATCTATGTTTAAGAGTTCTTATAAAATTGCATACAGCGCAGAGTGCAGACACCTACTGTTTAATGGTCCAGTTTTGCTTGCTTATATTTTTAATAGGACTTCATAGATGAGAGAAAATTGTGTTTGGCCTAGGTTTCAGGAGATAATCGTTTTGGATGGTGAACATGGATATGCAATCTCTGCATTTTCATTGCTTGCCAGATATATTGGAAGTTGCTGCACAACAAAACTTTGTTGATGGCTGAGGATTTGTTCTTGTCTCAAATTTGTAGGGGACCAACCTTTTTGCTAGTAAGATTGTGGATAAGGTAGCTGGGGTGGCTCTTTTGTCTACCAGATCACCGCCCCTCCCTATCAAGATTCTAGTTTCCAGATTCAACGATAAGCCTTGCTGCAAGTTTTTATTTAACTTGGTGTCCTTTTATATTACAGAGAACTTAACACGATGCCACATATTCATAAGAGAGTGCATTTCTGTCTGCAGTTATAGTTTGCAGCTGTCTATTTTTATGCCAAAAAGAACTAGTAAGAGATATTTGTGAGTCACCGTAAAACATTGCTAACTTTTTTCGTTCTCTTTTATAAAGAATTGTTACAAGAGTCAATTCGAGGATGATCCGTAAAAGCAAAATGTATCGGCCATGGATCACATCATTAGTCTATGTGGTGATGATGTTCCTACCCCTGAAGGTCACAATGGAAAAAGGCTATGAACCTTGTTTAGTTGAGTTTGGAGGAAAACCCCACCTTGTATGTATGTTTCCTTAGAGTGTGTTTGGGTGAGGCAATTTTTGAGGGTAATGTAATTTAAGAGGGTAATTCAAATGCTTCAAACCAAATTAACTTGTTTGGATAATAAATATGGAGAATTTTCAAAATGAAAGGATTTTGTGAAGTATTTTAGGAAGACTAAATTTAGAGAATTTAAAATACCACCTAAAAGTGAAGAATTTGAAATTCTTTTCTTAGTAAAAATGTTTTTAAAAAAAATAATTTTTTTGCACAATGATTTTTTTCAAAGAAAATAAGTTTTCAAAAGTTCGAAATTGGTTTCTCTCTCTCTCTCTCTCTCTCTCTCTCTCTCTCCTCTCTCTCTCGCCCTCTTTCTCTTCTCTCTTTCTCCCTCCCTCTCTCTCTCTCTCCCCCCTCTCTCTCTCTCTCCCCTCTCTCTCTCACCCTCTCCTCTCTCTCTCCCTCCCTCTCTCCCTCTCTCTCTCAATTGATCACAACTCGTATGATGGATAACTAGAGCCATATCACCCACTGAATTGACGTTTTTTTGTGACAAACAATAACCCATACAACCACTATCAGCTGCCATACTATCATTCTTCACCATCTTTGTATCTATAACCAAGTACAGCAAACATAAAATGCTTGAAATATATACATCCATATAATTTTAGTTACTCTATCCAAACAAGAAATTTTAAGAATGAAGTATTTTAATTATCACATCCAAACAAATAATTTTGAAAATGAAAGGATTTCAATTGATGCACTTCAATTGTCTAGAATTTGAAATTCCCTAGAATTTTCAAATTCCCCATCCAAACACACTCTTACATCATTTGGCCATATTAGGTTTGGGAGGAAGACAATCAAGTGTGAGCCCGTGTGTAATTACCTCGACATTTCTTCTTATAAATCCTAACTTGGGAGGATGAAAAAATAAGCGGGAATAATAGGCTGCCATGCTAATATTTACGCAAGTTTCCCACCACTTTTAGGGGGGAAATAAACCCCGTGCAAACTCTCACGTAAATGATGCACCATTTGGGTATTGTAGCTCACCGTATCACTCTAAAAAATACGGTATCAGCAAAGAAAATGTATGTGGCCTACTTTGACAATTTTGGTTGAGTTCACACTTACATTAATATCAGCAAGCAATGTGAGCACCACCATATTAATGATATGATATTACATTAATGGACATAAAAAAAGCAGAGTTGAAAAAATTGGTTAAGTTGACAAAATGTGCATCCAAAGAGTGTGTATAGGCCCCACACACCACTTTTCTCATCGCATTTTCAAAATAGAACTACTCAATTCACTCTCAAACTGAAACATCATTCTCTTTCTACTTTTTTCTTCTCCATCTCTCCCTCTCTTCTTTTTTCGAAAAATTATTTGCTTCTCCATGTTCTTCCAACTTCATTTGATCTCGGCTGACATGATTTATCTTCTTTTCTCTCTTATAACAGCAACCTGAAACAAAATTGCTACAACTTGGTTAGAGGTCATTCTGTCTTCATATTTGTGGTTAGTTGTACGCAGTTTTAAATATTACAATCTCATAGCTACTTCAATCACATTGTGTTACTTTTGCATTTCTTTTTTACACTCTCTTCAAGGTTTGATGTATTCGGATTCAGACTACATGGTAAGGGAAAAAGTTTCGGCTCAAACCTTACACTCTATCTTCATCTTCTTCAACCTTCATCTTCTTCGAAGTTAAGAAGTTTATTCTTTTTTGTTAACTATCAAGTAAACCTTTTCCTATCTTACAATTTCCTATCTATATATGTTTCACTTTTCCTATCTATGTTGGTTTTCTTTTCCTATCAATAAAGTTGTTTGTTCCTATCAAGGTTAATGTGACTGGAATGTCATCTTACATTTTTTTTTGACATTTTTGGTTTTACATTGTCATTTGGAACAGAATCTATTGTTGTTGTGTCTTATATTTATAACTATATCCAGCAATGTGTTTCAAAACACATTCAACGATTATATGGGGGAAAACACATTTTGAAACTATGCTTTTTATTACTATTTCTTATATAAAACTATGCTGCTAACTAGCCCATGTACCTCTGGATCAGAACTTTATTATTCTACAAAAATTTCTGTAATGAAAAATCAAAATGCAATTCTTTACTATCATTTTTATCATTCCTTTTCTAGACTCAGTTCATTACATGCATGATGCAACATCACTGATATAATATTTTCTATCAAACAGAGAAGACTTCTTTAACATTATTATAAATCCTTTTCTGTGCTTTTATGCAATACCTGGCTGTAAGATTTGAAGCTTTAAATAGTCCCACCGATAAAGCTGCAATCTGCAACAAAAATACACGTTTTCCCTGCAAATTATCCACAGACTGCCCAACACTTACATAAAGTATACAGATAACACAAACTACCCATTCAGAAGAAACTTTATTTTACTATTACTCTAGGTTAAGAAAATTATAACCAGATAAATAAGGTATCTAAAATACCATAAAATCCTTTCATACTGAGACAGAAATAGTAACAGATCCTACACTTTCAACCAACAATTCATATGCTTGCTTAATCATGTTACAATGAGTGTAGACCTACAAAGGAACGATGATGACACATGATATGTTGTATAAAATAGCAAACCAATACTAACATGAATTTTTAATTATAATCAGATGAACTTTTTATCTATTTTAAAAATATCAATAATAGCTAACCTGAATATTGAAATTAGTGTTTGTGAAATCTACAGTTTTGATGAATGTGATCAGATGAATTTTTAATTATAATCAGATGAACTTTTTATCTACTAAAAAATCACCGTGTGATCATGAACAATATAAAAATATCAGCCAAGAAGAAATTAGTGTTTGTAAATTAGTAGTGCTACTGTTCTTGTGTTGACAAATTCATTCATTCACAAAAACTTTCACCGTGTGTGTTTTACAAACAGAACCATACAAAGAGTTAGGGTCTTTTCCTACCAGAAACGAAAGATCAAATAAATCACTAAGAGAGTGATTTCTACCTGCGAACTTCCTGTTTACGTTCGTCCAACTTTCGTTTCAATCATTAGTTCGTTACATGCAAGTGAAGAAATACAACAAATTGAGATTATCGTTTTTAAGGCTATATGATCGAAATTAACACTATATGATCGAAATAATAGGACTAATCATTTTCTTCCAAAATGCTTTAAATAATATTTTTCCAACAAACTAATATTATGTATTTCCAGAAATAGCATAACAAAAATTAAATTAGACTTCATGAATACCTTCAACCAAAAATAATAGAGTTAGTATTTTCCTTAATTGTGACAAATAAGACTAGTAAGACAAGTAGCAGTAATGAGTGAAGAGTTTACCTTCTATTGTGCGTATCTGGTGTTCTTCAAAGTTGTAGAGCAATCACCATCTAAAACAAGTTTTGAGTACATGCAACAGAAATCAAAAGTGTTAAATAGAGGGTGGAACAAGAAATGAGACAACACCTGATAGTATTCATACACAACAAATAACAATCCTTCAACTGTGAAAGAGGAATTATGCTGACAATACACGAGTCCTCAACTGAAATTAGATTGCATATTCATTAGAACACTTACAAAGCACAACAAATTACCAAATTTAAAACCTCACCATAATTAACAAAACATCACAACGTGACTTTTTTTCTCCAAATGAGAAATGATTGAACATATTGACTAATGATTGGGACCCAAAAGTGCGAGAAGAAAAGCCCGATAGTCACCGGAAGTTTCTGAGTGAACGGCATCATTCAGTGTGTTCCTGTATTTCTTTGAGTATTAAGCTTTGATATACTGCATATCAATCTCAGTCCTTGTTACAATCACCCTTATGAGTGTTGTGTCATTGGTCCCTAAGCCTTTCATTGCCTTGTACAACACCTGAAACAGTGGGAAAATTATGAATTTACAAATTTGTATATTGGAATTAAGACATTTAAAAAGTTTCCTAATGCTTGCTAAACCATTTCCCTCAAAATCAGTAATCCTAACGTAGCATAATAGTACATAAAGAATAGAGTACATCAAAACATGCTATAACTCGTTGGATATAGTATACACCTAACTACCAAAAGTTACACGAATCCAAATGAATAAGCTGATACCAAAAGTTCTATGGAATCAAAAAGTACAGAAGATATGGGAAAAGTTGCAGAATTTTAGGTTAATTCATAGCATTTTCACTTCAGAGGATACTCCAGCTCCTCTTACTTCAAGCTGATACCAAAAGTTCCATGCACATCAGAAAGTGCAGAAGTATGGAGTGTCCAATTATCATATGCAGTCCAGAAAACTAAAACAACTCGAAAGCTTAGAGTAATACGAAAAGCGCAAACTGGTTTGAAAATATTAACCCTTTCAAAATAGTTTCCTGCCTTGAAAACACAAACACACTGATATTGAACACAAACAACTGTGGCCACTGCATTAAAACTTGAAAGGAATACCTTTGCGAAATACTTTCCGGGTTCGTGGTACATCGGATTATTGTCAAAAGTGCATGGCTGAAACTCCCTGATGCTTCATTCTTTACAGCCTGATATAGATTCAGCATGAATAATGAATATCTCAAGAAAGAAATAAAGTTAAAGTGATAATATTAAAATGATCAAGATACCTTCTCCAATGAGTGACCATACATGTCGTGGTAGTAAGCACTAACGGCAGCCAAATGCGCTCCACTTCGTTCACTGAATATATGGACAAAAGTTTTCTCATCAGTTCCTAATTTCTTCTCCCCTGCTTTGTAGAGAACCTTTGCATCCTTCTGAGCAATTTCTCTATTTACCTTGGGGACTTTTCATCCCCTGCTGAACAAGTAACGACCAACCAACAAGTAGACAAGGGCTCAATAAACCATACTGAAATGTTTCGAATGCGTTGAACTTCAGAAGTTATAAATTTTGTAACAAACAAGACAGATAATAAACAGGACTGAAACAAACAAATGGTGAAGTTTAAATGAAGCAATAAATAACAAGAGCAGAAGCATAAATTGAGACAGTTACCTGTAACACAGAATGGCTGGTCAAGGTATCGATACGTTTCACTGAAATCAAACAATTGAATGAACAAGAAATCAGAACAATAACAGATTTTAACAACCTCGTAGATCAAACTATAGTCATCCCATAAAAACAAATATCATCATGTGAATTTGAAAACAAGATCAGATTTTGACGACGACCCAACATTCAAAACGGTGGAAACCGTGGAGAGCAAGTGTAATAGAAAAAACCCACAAAAAAATGAAATCGGTGGAAAAAGACCCAAAGAAGATCGAAAATGGAAGGGTACCGGGATCAGATTATATAGACCTAATGTAACAATACAATGTGTGTCTTCGTTTCTGTGTTTCGTTCATCATCTCAACATTTTCAACACATGCAAAAACAATAATACCAAAGAACAACTCAGTTTCTACAATCTAGGGTTTTCACGCTAATAAAATAGAAAATAGAAGAGATTGTTGATTCGTTTACCTTCATGTAGGTGATTCGTAGCATCCATTGAAGGAAACTTCTCAATTGCTGCAAATCAAACAAGAAACAACAAAGATCAGTGTTGTTTCATCAAGAAAATCAAGAAAGAACAAAGAGAGAAGAAAGAACGAGAGAGAGAGAGTGTGTGTACCTGAGGCATCAAACGGCGAATTAGTAGGCATCGCAACGGGGCGGGTCGGGGGAGGGTTTGGCATTCCCCGTCCCCACCGCTACCTCTATCGGGGTCGGGTTTTGCATCCCCCAACCCCGTCCCAAACGGGGACGGGTTCCCCGCGGGTACCCGTCTCCGCCACAATTTATAGGAAAAATAATAATTAATAAAATAAAATAATAATAATTATACAATAATAAAATAAAGTTAAATGTATTAAAATAGATTTTTCTATAGGAAATAGATCAAAATTAAAAATAAACAAAATTTATGAAACAAAATGAATGAGTAAATATGCATATAATAAAATAAAATAATTAATTTATGTTTTGTCGAGCAGGGTTCGGGGCGGGGACGGGGTGGGTATCGACATCCCCGAATCCAACCCCGTCCCCAGTCAAAGCGGGTTTTCCCCGTCAAACTTGGGTCGGGGTCGGGTGGGTACCCGCGGGTTCGGGTTATGTTGCCATGCCTACGAATTAGGGTTCCATTTTTGGTTTTATATGTTGGATTGGTTCGGGTAGTTTAACCCGCGAGCTTTACAGCTTGAGGCGGGTCGTGGGTGCCGCACGTACTGATTGGTGCTTTGGGTGTTTGGTTATTAGATCAGGTTTGGTTTTTGTCTATTGGGTTGAGCTCATTGGGCTTGGTAATTGCTAACTCCACCTACCCTATCTCTGATTTGAAAATCCTACAATATACACATAAACGCACATATCATTTATAGGTCTATTTAATACTATCAAGTGAGGTCTAATGAATTTGTGAGTCAAGTCTACGAAAACATAGACACACTCAAGATGAAGTGGGGCTTCGGCAAACTCTTGAATTTGACAAGTTTATTATGAACTTAATTTACAATTTCAATTCATAATGGATTCTTTTCTATGTATGAAGTTAATTTGAGAAACAAGAACACAAGGAGGAAACAATATCTTTATGTAAGTAAACATATGGTCCCATTATCCTTTAAGTAATTTCAGTCTATTTAATTTAGTGCATTTCCACATTAAATGACTCTTTTCAGTCTACTAATTAATAAAATAGTAATTTCATTTTTTTACACTCAAATTTCAATTTTTTTATGTGTCTGGACTTTCGTATCTTATTTCTTTTTATTTTCCATAATAAATTTTTATAATTATTAAATTTGTTATTTATTCATCATTTTAAATTACACAATTCAAATTTCATTCCTTTAGATATTTATATTGATTGATGATATATATATATATATATATATATATATATATATATATATATATATATATATATATATATATATATATGTGGAGCCTCCTCAGAATATATATTGGTTAAGAATTGATACTATACTACAAGCTTTCATGTTGTAGCTTCTAAGGTTACATGGAATTGATTCTACCATTTGGTCAAAAAAAAAAAGAATTGATTCTACCATTGCATATTTATATCTTCCATAATTACCCTTCATTATATTTATCTTTGCTAATTTTTTAAAATTATACAACAATTCTCTAACTATAAATTAAATTATATTAAAATTTACATATTCAATAGTTGCCCTTCACTAAAATTTGATATTCCATAGCTGCTCTTTATTATATTTACAACTTCAACAAATGTCCTTCACTAAGTTGCATTGTAATTTAAATTACATTCTCTAATTATAATTTTAATTTAGATATTTTACATGCTCATTTAGTATTTTGGTTGTCTATTTTATTAAATTTTAAGTTTTTAAATTTATTTTAAATTGAGATCCATTTTGGTAGTTTCACACCTAAAAGCAATTAAAATTGAACCCTATCCAAACAACAATGATTGTTCAAACAGCAATGATAACAAGAATCAGTTTTATAGTAAAAGTAACTAAACAAATATCATGTCACGTTCAACTCACTTTTAACTTAAATCAATTTTGCAAAATCAATTCTGTCGGAATCAATTATCATCACCGCAGAACCAAACATACACTCAATCGATATTCAACATATTATTCAATATATTAAATCACATGTCGAACACCATAATTTCCTATGAAATTATTCTGATCGATTATTCTCTACCACACCCTGTGCATAATCGATTTATTCAACTCTTTTTTACTTACACTTTTTACACCAATTAACAGTAACGTACCAGGACGTTAATGCATTTTTCAATTTTTCCATCATGTAAATTACTTTTAAATAGTATTAACATATCATTAATGCAATATTCAATTTAGGATACAACACGTTACGATTACTCAAAACATACAACCGTTCAACGTGATCGATTCACATACCACAATGGGATAAATAAGTTAATACAACCTCATTATGCAACCATTTTCTATTTTTTTAGTCAATAAGTCATTTGAGGATATCACTTATGCATCATATTAGCCACCACCCTAGCCCGTACATCGCACGGGTGAATGCCCTAGTTGGGGTTAAACAATGCGAGTTGGTAGCCCTCAATGGTTTCACTTTTGTTCCTTAAACCACGGGATGCTATTCAAACTTGGATACCTCGACCGACACTTAACATTATAAAGATTACTATTAAGAGCATGAAGTATCGAAGTATTCACCTTTGTGATGTCTTAAAGGACTGAACATGAACTCCAGTCGGTTTCTCACAGTAGTCGAATGGTACTGCATGCATAAAGGGTAGCGTAGAGTATGATAGGCTTGCATATTCCAATGATATTGACATGTTTGGCGTGATTGCACATTCTCATAGTATGAGATACCTTGATGACGTGATACTATGTTCTTCTGTACTGTATTTCCGACCTTAATGAGTTGTCCGAAATAGTTGGTAGGTGTCGTCCTTGATCAGCGGTGTTCGATCTTGAGATGGCGGTGTTGTACCTGCAAGAATACTCTGACGCTGAAGTCGGTATTTGAGTGAATCAATGTTTAGTTTTTGAAATTGCTTACATTTATGAGTATTGAATGTGGTATTTATAGAGATTGAGTGATGTTCGTTCTAACGAACCTGAGTCGTTAGATCTTGCAGAGGCATGTGAACCGTTGATTGATGGGGCCAGATTTTCTGGATATGGGCTGGTTGGTTATTGGGCCTCGCAGGGGGCCGGTGTAAATATTATTAAGACCTTTTACTTATTACCATAACAGTGGCCCCCCAAGTTTGGTCACCTGAGGGGCGATTTTGGCTTGATAAGCTGATGTCACCTTACGTTGTCGATCATAAGATGTACCGGGCTTTCTTTTTGAGGGACTCAAAAAAGGGTCGGCTTAAGTTGGTCGTGGGTTTTGTCGAGTTTGATTCATTTAGTCGATCTTGAGATGCACCGAGCTTTCTTTTGAGCAGAGGGACCAGCGCTTTGGATTCAGTGTCAGACATTAAATGTTTCTGACACGACGCGTATTACGATGGCGGCTAATGATGGTGACGTTTTGTTTTTTAGCGCCTGACCATTGGATTTTGATTGAACGTGTTGATTCGACTTCCAGGCCCAATTCATGATTTTTTGGCCCACTATAAATAGGGTCACCTCCTCTTGTTTTGTTGCTGCATAACCCCTTCTGCTCTGATTACCGGTCTTGAATTGTCGAGCTTTCCTTCGAACAAAGCAGACTAGGTGATAGAAACTCAACAGTAGGTCGACAAAAAGATTGCTTTCAAATCCGATCATCCTATCTGCTTTATTTCGAGGTTAGTCTTTAATTTATTTGTTTTTGCGTTTTGAACCCATCCTTTTATTTATTCGCTCAGAGTGGGGGTCGTCAGGTCGGGTTCCGACTTGTTCGCGAACCCCTTTTTGCAATTCTTTATCCTGACATCCCGTCCCCCATTTCTGCAGTTTTAGATCTGGCGATGACCAAACAAACCCGTAGGGATATAACCGAATACCGAAACGAGTTTGTGAAGATCATGGCCTCCGGTGGTGACGTTCCTGAAAATCAAGAGAATCAGACAATGGTCGGTACTCCAGATGAGCAAGATCATCCGCCCTCCGCTCCTACCAGTGAGCAAGCGGAGGAAAATATTGATGTTGAAAGTTTTTCTCCGGTTGATGATGCTAATGAGCCCGATCCAGATGTTGTGGAAGTTATGGAGGAAGACCGTTGGATCGATGTGGTGGCTCTCTCTTCGGGGTTTGATGAGGAGGTTCAACCAGGGGAAAGACAGGGGAGCTCGAATACTATTGAATCGGAGAGCTCCGATTCTGACTTTGGGACGAGCTCAGTGCTCAAAGATGATTCTGATTAGGATGATGCTGATGGCATGGGCCAGCCAAGTACGAGTCGAGCTTCTGATATTTCAGTTGATGGTTATTCCAGTACTGGTCCTGGAGCTCACGATGTACCGGTGCGGGAGGTTCTTCCTTATGATTGGGTTTCCGCCAAGATTCTGGAGATCGAATCGTTGTACCGTTCAGGCCATAACCTAGAGTCAGTAGGTCAAAAAATCGCTGGGCGTTCTGAGAGAAATATTTGGAGGGTCGAAGGTATATGAAGGATGGAGAGCACGTGGCTTCCTGGGCAGGAGATCTTAAGTTTATTATGTACCACGTGATGATCAATGACATGAACATCCGGCCTCCCTTTACTTCTCTTGAACAGACCGTTCTGGCGGAGTTGGATGTAGCACGCTCCCAGTTACATCCAAATGCGTGGGCTTTCCTGCGAGCCTTCGAGTTGATGTGTATCCATTTGGAGAGTCCGGTGTCGCCCCAACTTTTCTTCCATTTGTTCCAGCTTAATTGGAATAGTGGGGAGGATAAGTCCGGCCGCGAGCATGTCAGTTTTCGCTCGAGGCGAGGCACAAAGATTGTCAAAGCTTATGCGGACTCACTGAGGGGAAGTTGGAAGCAGCTCTTCTATTGAGTCGAACCGGTTACTGATAAGGCCATCGACTGTGTAGGGAAGTTCGGAGCTGATGTTCGGACTTTGGTGTCCACCAAGCTCCCTATTGTTTGGAGTCATGGTCATTTAAACCGGTCTTCACATTCCTACTCCGTCGGCGAGGATCGAATGAGTGTTGAAGATCGTCTTACGAAGGCGATCTTGATTTTCATTTCCCAGGGGGTTTCGTATTCAAAGCATAAATACCGGGGTATCCCTACGGATCGCTTAGTCCAGGCTGGGAAGAGGGTGCGGGTGCAAAGGGTTTTAGGTAGACCGTCTTTCTGTTGTGTATTTTTGTGTATTTGGTTTTTTGCAAGTTATATAACTCGTATTTTTTTTGCTTTTCCAGACACGATGGCACCAAAGAAGCTCGCGTTTTTGAAGAAATTGGCGATGCAGTCGGCCGATGTTGAGTAGGGAGGGGTACCGTTCCATCCATCTTCTCAACCTTGACTCGTTGCCGAGGTGGCCATTGTTGCCGAACCGATTACAACTGTTACCCAGAAGGACCTGGTCGGTGCTGAGGCTGAAAGGGGAAAAAGGATCGAGGTTTTGGTTGATTCACCAATTCCGGTCGTAAAGGGTATTGATGTTGGGACCTCTGTAAAACGGAGAAGAACTGGCACCGATGATGAGTCGGGATCGGTCAAGAAAGCAAAGACTGCGAAGAGATCCAAGCATAAATATAAGGCCATCCCTCTGGACGAGAAGTTTTTAGAACAAAAATTCAAACAGTGGCGGGAGGATCCTGTCGCAGCATCGGTCCAGATCTTCCTGAGTCTTGCCGAGGTTCATGAGATCGAAAAAAAGAACTACGAGAAGCGAGCCGAAGGTGGGTTTTTTGTAAATTTCGCCGGTTTCGTTGATGTATTTATGATTTTCCTTTTTGTTTTGATATATTTCTTGACAAGTCTGTAGAGTTGCTAAATGCCGAGAAGACAAGGTGTTTTAAACTTTTTGGAGGAATTTTCTACGAGGACCAAGGAGCTGGGTCGAGTTAAGACTGAGCTTCGGTCATTGAAGGAGAGCGAAGAGATTCTTACGGCGTTGAAGGAAACTGCTCTGAGTCGTGCCGAGGCTGCCGAGGCTCACGTGAAGCAGCTTGAAGATCAGCTCAAAGTTCTAGAGGAGTCTGAGGCTGCGGCAAAGAGAGAGGTGACGATATCGGAAGAACGAATTGCCGAGCTGGAGGATAGCTTGAAGAAAGCCTCGGAAGCGAGGGCGGAAACGAGCACCGGCCCTGAAGCCCGTATTGCCAGTCTTTAAGCTGCCCTTCAACGAAGCAAGAAGGATGCGAAGTAGGCTGCTGAAGCGGTGCTTGAGATGTATAAAGAAGGTTTTCAAGGTGCCCTTCTGCAGGTTCTTCTACTTCATCCTTCCCTTCCACTAGACCCAACAATCATTGATGCCGATCATGAGGTCGATGGGAGGCGCATCGTCAAGGTCGACCCTGTGACGGAGGAGAAGACCGTCGTCTTTCCGACCTCAGATGTTTGATGATTTTTAGCATTTTTTGTAGAAGTTCGGGGTATATGCTTATCCGATCAAGTTTTGCATAGACTTAGAACTTCGTCATGTAATTTGGAATTTTGAGGGCTCAGTCGTATCCGAGATGCTTTGTAATCGAAAATATTTTAATCGATCTTGATTTTGGATCTCATTACGAGCTTTATGAATGCTTTTTTAATTCTGCAAGTCATATGCGTCGTTTTTTAGAGATTGCTTCGCACCTGAGGGACTCGAGGTGTTTTTTAGAGATAGTTTCGCACCTGAGGGACTCGAGGTGGTCATAAACGTTGGCCTATAGAGCAGTTTACCAGGACTCGGCCCAGATTTAACTCGCCCTATAGGGGTATTGCCAGTTGTGGCCAATGGTCGTTCCGAGGATATTTCGACCCTAGAAGACCCGGTCCCTTTGAAACAGTTTACCCAGACTCGGCTTGGATTTAACTGGTAACAAAGGGTTGCGACCATGGTTGGTCGCTTGGGCAGATCCCAAGATCGAACCTGAGGGGCTCGAGGTTCGAGTCTCATCCGAAGTTGTAACTTTGATTCGTACATTACTGTTTGATGAAATCAAGAATGTGTGGAATGTCGAGAAGTTTACTGATTTATCATTTAAATGAGGAACTCGATTTACAATGATAGGAGCTCCCCTATATGGTGTCATTTTTGGAGTGATTGATACAATTTCTGCCCTTAAATGTAATAACTCTTCAGTTTCGTTGCATTCCCAGTCCTTTGAATCTTTTTCCCTTGGAGGGTCTCTAGGTTGAAAGCTCTTTTACCGGTCTTAGATATAACACGGTAAGGTCCTTCCCAATTTGGTGCAAGCTTTCCTTGGGAAGCATTTTTAAGACCAACATCAGCCATTCGAAGAACCAGATCGCCTAGCTCGAAATCTTTGGGAACGACTTTGGCATTGTACCTGGTTGTTACTCCTTGTTTGACAATTGCTTCTCGGAGTGAGGCTCGACCCCGAATTTCATCGATGAGATCGAGCTCCTCTCTTAAGGCTTGGTTATTTTCGTTTTGAGTTTTGGGGTTTGCCGTTCCCCAACTGAGTTCGCCAATCTCGACGGGAATGACCACCTCGCTGCCGTAAGAGAGCCGGAACGGTGTCTCTCCTGTGGAGCTTTGTTGGGTGGTCCTATATCCCCAGAGGACATAAGGTAGCTCTTCCACCCAGTTTCCTTTTGCGTCGTCTAGACGTCGGCTTAGGCCGTTTAGCATTATTTTGTTCGCCGCTTCTACTTGTCCGTTGGTTTGAGGGTGTTCAACTAATGTGAAGCGGTGCTTGATTTTTAGGTCGGACATCAGCTTTCTGAAACCCTTGTTGGTAAATTGAGTTCCATTGTCCGTTATTACTACCCGGGGATGCCGAACCAACTCATGATGTTTTTCCTAAAAAATTTGATGCAGTTTCTTGCAGTGATGGTAGCCAGGGGTTCTGCTTCTATCCATTTGCTGAAGTAATCGACTGCGACGATTAAGTATTTGATCTGGTCTGGAGCTGTCGAGAATGGCCCCAGGAGGTCTATCCCCCACCATGCAAATGGCCATGTGGAGGACAGGGTTGTAAGATCGGTTGGAGGAGCAATGTGGATGTTGGCGTGAATTTGACATTTTTTGCATTTTTTTACATAAGCACTAGCATCAACCACCATGGTCGGCCAGTAATATCCGGCACGAAGAGCCTTTCGAGCTAGAGAACGGGCTCTGAGGTGTTGACCGCAGATTCCCTCATGAATTTCTGCTAGGACATAAGCTGCTTCTTCTCCCTCGATGCATTTCAACAACGGGGAGGAGAGACTTCTTTTGTACAATGCTCCATCAATGACTGAAAAGGCAGAAGCCTTCCTCCTGACGAGTTTAGCGTCGTTTGCGTCTGGGGGTTCCACTCCTGCAATGATGTATTCTAAGATCGGGACGATCCAACTGTGAGCTTCTTCAATTATGCAAATGGTCGAGGCAAATTCAGGGTCGGGGGATACACTGGGTTTGTGGGGATACACTGGGTTTGTGGAGGATTTCCTGGATAAACGTTTTGTGATTTCCAGGAGCTTTCGTGCTTGCGAGCTTGGCGAGGATATCAGCTCTTTGGTTCTCTTCCCTCGGCACGTGTTTTACTTCTGATGTTTCAATTTGAGCTAATAATGCCCGTACTCGAAGTAGGTATTTCTGTAAGATCGGCTCTTTAGTCTCGTATTGGTTGCCGATTTGGGAGACTACCAACAGAGAATCGGTGTACAGTTTTACCCGAGGGACTCAGAGGTCGACGGCCAAGCGTAGACCAGCGATGCAAGCCTCGTATTCTGCTTGGTTGTTCGAGGTTGAAAAAATGAAAGTCAGAGAAACTTCGATGATGATGTCGTTCGGGCTTTCTAACATGATACCAGTGCCACTTCCCTTCGGGTTGGAGGATCCATCGACATGCAAGATCCAGGTATCGTTTTCGACGTTCGCTGGTGTCATTTCGGCCACAAAGTCCGCCAGAACTTGCGCTTTCATAGTCGTTCAGGCTTCGTACTTGATTCCGAACTCTGATAGTTCTACCGCCCACTTGATCATTCTACCCGCGAGATCGGGCCTGTGCAGGATTTGCCGGATGGGGTAACTAGTCCGCACGACCACCTGGTGAGCGACGAAGTAAGGTCAAAAATGTCGAGCTGCGATGATGAGAGCTAGAGCGATCTTTTCGACCTTCTGATAGCGACTCTCCGGTCCGTGTAGAGCTTTGCTTGCAATGTAAACTGGGCTCTGTCTGGTTTTTAACTCCCGCACAAGAACGGCCCCTAAGGCTTCCTGTAACGCCCCAAATATTTAATTAATTTATTCAATAATTAAGTGTTAGAATTGTTGAAGTTGAGAATTATTAGTATAGTTACTACGTTGAGTTTTATTTAATTAATAGGTTAATTAAGTGTGGAAAATAATATTAGAGTAGTAATAATATTATTATGTTGTATGGGATTATTTTTATGTTAGAATAAGTAATATAAGGGGGTGTGAAGAGTGGCCCATGAGACTAATCAGAAAAATAAAGAGGTGGAGGGGGCTGCGCAAGTTTCTACAACCTAGGAGAGTGGAGGCGGAACTTGGTGAGAAATAGGGAGGTGACTGCGAAATCTTCAAAACCCAGGTAAGGGTGCGGTCCTAAATCTATAACAGGGTACATGAAGGGCTTTATGTGGGAAAATAAGGGATCCTATGTGTTTGTTTAATCTTTGAAATCTATTGTTGTTGTTTGAAAACTATTGTTGAAGATTGAAATTAGTTTAGGGGTTTTTGAACATGAGGATGCGCAAAATTTGGGTCACTGGGAGCCATGGGCGCCGTTGCTGTTGTTCCTGGGCGCCGTTGCTGTTGTTACTGGGCACCATGGGCGCCGTTTGCTGCTATTCTGGGCGCTGGGCGCCATGGGCGCCATATGTGGCTGTCCCGTTGGGCGCTGGTGCACTGGGCGCCATGGGCGCCGTTTCCTGTTGTTGCACTGGGCGCCAAGGGTGCCAAGTCTGGCTGCCTGTTGCCTGTTGTCTGATTGTTGCTAGGCGCATTGGGCGCCAAGTCTGGCTGCCTGTTGCCTGTTGTCTGATTGTTGCTGGGCGCACTGGGCGCCAAGGGCGCCAAGTCTGGCTGCATGTTGCCTGTTGTCTGATTGTTGCTGGGCGCACTGGGCGCCAAGGGTGCCAAGTCTGGTTGCGTGTTGTCTGATTGTTGCAGGGCGCACTGGGCGCCAAGGGCGCCATGTCTGGCTGCCCTGTTGTTTTTGCTGGCGCACTGGGCGCCATGTCTGGCTGCCCTGTTGTTGTTGCTGGCGCACTGGGCGCCATGGGCGCCATGTCTGGCTGCCTTGTTGTTGTTGCTGGCGCACTGGGCGCCATGCGCGCCATGTCTGACTGCCCTGTTGTTGTTGTTGGCGCACTGGGCGCCATGTCTGACTACCCTGTTGTTGTTGCTGGCGCACTGGGCGCCATGTCTGGATGCCCTGTTGTTGTTGCTGGCGCACTGGGCGCCATGGGCGCCATGTCTGGCTGCCCTGTTGTTTTTGCTGGCGCACTGGGCGCCATGTCTGGCTGCCCTGTTGTTGTTGCTGGCGCACTTGGCGCCATGTCTGGCTGCCCTGTTGTTGTTGCTGCACTAGGCGCCATGAGCGCCATGTCTGGCTGCCATGTTGTTGTTGTTGGCGCACTGGGCGCCATGGGAGCCATGTCTGGCTGCCCTGTTGTTGTTGCTGGCGCACTGGGCGCCATGGGCGCCTTGTCTGACTGCCCAGTTGTTGTTGCTGGCGCACTGAGCGCCATGGGCGCCATGTCTGGCTGCCCTGTTGTTGTTGCTGGCGCACTGGGCGCGATGGGCGCCATGTCTAGCTGCCCTGTTGTTGTTGCTGGCGCACTGGGCGCCATGGGCGCCATGTTTGGCTGCCTGTTGCTTGTTGTCTGTTGGTTGCTGGGCGCCATGGGCGCCATGTCTGGCTGCCTGTTGCTTGTTGTCTGTTGGTTGCTGGGCGCACTGGGCGCCGTGTCTGGCTGCCTGTTGCTTGTTGTCTTTTGGTTGCTGGGCGTACTGGGCGCCATGGGCGCCATGTCTGGCTACCTGTTGCTTGTTGTCTGTTGATTGCTGGGCGCACTGGGCACCATGTCTGACTGCCTGTTGCTTGTTGTCTGTTGGTTGCTGGGCGCACTGGGCGCCATGGGCGCCATGTGTGGCTGCCTCATTCGGTTGCTGGGCGCATTTGGGCGCCGTCTTGTGGATTGTTGGGCGCTTTAGGCGTATTAGGCCCACAGTTGGCTAATTGTTGGTTAAGTCGTTAATTGTTAATCGTTAATTTGTGGAGTTGTTAACCGTTGGTTGAGTTGTTATACTGTTAACTTGTTAAGTTGCTAAATTGTTGGCTCAGTTGTTGAATTGTTGATGATGTTGCACCTAGTTGGATTGCCTCTATATATTGGCAAGATATTATGTTGTAGGCCTATGGCCAACGTTGAATTCTGTTGTTGTTGTGTGTTGCTATGTAATCATTGTTAGTTGTTTGTGCATTCACATCGCGTCGCATACATAGCATTTGCATGTTGGAGCTATGCTCAAAACACGTTGGCCTGGACTGGCAAATTATGTTGAAGGCTTATGCCTTGTTGATGCCTCTATTTATTGGCAGATTTTTACGTTGGGAGTTCTGCTCCGATGGTACCACATGCATATGCATAGTATCGAGTCGCATTCATATTGCACCCTTAAGTGACTATGTTGATGACTGGTGATTGATCGCAGTTGATTGTTGGCTGTGAAGTGGTGAATTCATATCCTCTGATTCTAATATACTATTTTTCATATGTCCTATTATATGGTTTGATATCTCACCCATTCTGTTTGAATGTTACCCTCCTGTTGGTAACGTGCAGGTAATCATGAATGAAGGCTGCTTACCTTCGTTTGATCGAGTCGGTGTCGTCGCTCTGATACGTAACACTCGGGGGGATGAACACCTGTTTTCCTTATTATTTTGTTATGACTATTTATTGTTGAAACTTAAAGTCGTTATTATCAAGGATTTTGCTGTTTTTGAGCCGTCTTAAGTTGGTTAGAGACGCCACGATTATTTTGAATTGACTTTTGTTGTGAATTCCGCTGCGTAGTAATGAAGATGACTTATTTCTAAAGACTAAAAGGTTATTTATTGGTTCATCCAAAAGTAAAGTGTTATGTATCTGTTTTCACAGGCGAATTAATCATGTTTGTTGTTTTTAAGAAGAAAGTGTGGCACTCCATTCATTTGTTGGAAATTTTTATAAACTCTGATTTTTCGTATTATTTTACCGGGTAGAAATGGGGTGTTACACTTCCTCCGAAATAGCTAGATATAAGTATAAAGTTTCACCTTTGCTTGGTCTAGTTAAGATCAGAGGTTCGGAGAGGACCTTTTTGAGCTGGTTTAAGGCCTCATCTTGCTCGGTGGTCCAGTTGAAATCCTCTTCCTCTTTTTTAAGTAGCTTGAACAGGGGAAGAGACTTGAACGCCGCATTTGATATGAAACGAGATAAGGCGGCGATCACGCCGTTAAGTTTCTGGACTTCCTTTTTGGTTGTCGGAGTTCGTATTTCTGTTACGGATCGACAATTGTCGGGATTTGCTTCGATTCCAAAAGTGCATTTCTCCGGATTCAGTCTCATATTATTTTCCCGGACTTCGGAGAAGATCACTCTAAGGTCGTTGACGTGCTTGTCATCGTCTTCACTCTTGGCGATCATGTCGTCAAGGTAGACTTCAACACTCTTGCCGATCTGTTTTTGGTACATAGCTCCGGCGTTTTTCAAACCAAAAGGCATGACACGGTAGGCGAAGTTACCTTGGTCGGTCATGAAAGTAGTTTTTTCTTGGTCGGGGGGGGACATGGCAATCTGGTTATACCCGGAATATGCATCCATGAATGATAACAATCGAAAACCTGAAGTGTTGTATACGAGTCGGTCTATGCTGGGGACAGGGAAAGCGTCTTTTGGGCAGGCTTTATTAAGATCGGTGTAGTCGACGCACATGCGCCATTTTCCGTTGTTCTTCTTAACCAGCACCGGATTTGATAACCAGGTTGTGTATTTGACTTCAGAAATGAAGTTTGCTTTTAAGAGATCGTCTACGGTTTTTGCAGCGGCTATAGCTTTCTCGCTACTCTGAGCCTGTTTTCTTTGGGCGACCCACTTGGCTCCTGGGTTAACTATGAGCTGGTGGCAAGCGACTTCAGAAGGAATCCCGGGCATGTCCTCTGCCGACCAGGCGAAGATGTCTGCATGGTCTTTGAGACATTGGGTTAAATCAATTTAAACCTCTTCTGATAAATCGGCTCCGATCTTGATGGTTCTGGAGGGATCTTCGTCGAGCTATACCTCGATGAACTCCCCATTAGGTTGGGGCCTTTTCATTTTTCGTTTGAGCTCTTTCGCCAGCCCGTCATCATCTTCATCATCCGTACTCTCAGGATCGTACCTTGCATCTAAGTCCGTTGCGTTTACCTCGGTAGGTCGAGCTTTACTTCTCTTGGGAGTAGTATTTTCGGGAGGGGGAACCCCTTCCTGCTCCAAAGCTTTTTGCTCGGTCTTGGTCCATAAGAAGAAGCATCTGGAAGCAGACTCCAGGTCAGACTTTAAAGTGATAACTTTATTGTAGAGAGAGAGGAATTTCATTTTTAAGTGCGTGGTGGACGTCAACGCTCCGAGCTTGGCTAAAGTCGGTCTTCCAATGATGACGTTGTAGATGGATTCGCAAGGTAGGATAAGGAACTTGGTTTTGATGGTTCTCATCATTGGCTCAGCTCCGTAGGAAACCATCAATTCCAAATGGCCTAGTGGTTTTGTCCGGGATCCGTTAAATCCGGATAGTGCCGTTCCTCTGTATGGAGTGAGCTCCTCTCTGTTGATCCCCATTCTGTCAAGGAGATCGACAAAGATGATGTCAGATGAGCTCCGTTGGTCCACCAAGATTTTGCTCACTTCTTTGTTGGCAATGACTGTCGAGATTATGAGGGGTACGTGCTTGTTGGGTTTTACATCCATAAGATCTCCATCACCAAAAGATAGTGGAGGTCGGTTTGTCGTTGTTGGTGTAGCTGAGGTTAAGGCCACACTTAACAATTCTTTCCACTTTCGCTTCATTGTTTTCCCGGACTCCTCATGCTCGAAACCTCCTACGATCATCATCATCACTGAGTGACCTTTCGATGTTCTAGTATCATGATTTTCATCGTCGAAATAGACCTTTGGCTTATCCCTTCTGCTAGGCTCCTCGTTCCTCTCGTCTTTAACTTCGCCGGTATTTGCTCCTGACTTTTTCACATAACCGGACAATTTTCCCCGTTTGATCATGTCTTCAATGTCGTCTTTCAAAGCATTGCAGTGGTTCGTGTCATGACCATTACTTCTATGATACCTGCAGTATTTGCTGGATCGTTGTCCAGATCGGGGAGGTAGAGGTTCGGGGGTCTTAACGTCTCTGAACTCGACATTCCAACATTCCCCATATAGTTGGGCATTGGAGAGATTGAGTTCGGTGTATACTTGGTGACGATTCCGAGGTCGGGGATCCCTGTTCCCTCGGTTATCGTTTCCTTGGTTATCTCTTCCGTTGCGGGGTTTTGATGGTCCGGCCTGTGGTGACGGATTTCCGATCTTGGTGCTCTCCTCCTCGTTAATGAAACATTGGGATAGTTGGAGGAAGGCTAAACTCCTGTTTTGGCCCTTTATCTTTGGGGTTGTGGTCACTTTGGCCCTTTATCTTTTTTTTTTCTCATTTCAGACCCTCGTGTTTTTTGTGTGTGTCATTTTGGCCACTGCCGTTATCATTTTAGTCCCTTAAGTTTTTAATTGATTTCATTTTAGTCCCTTATGTTTTTAATTGATTTCATTTTGGGCCCTTATGTTTTTAATTGATTTCATTTTCGTCCTTAAAAATTTGCTACAAAAAACATAAACATAACGGCAGGGGCCAAAATGACACACACAAAAAACATGAGGGTCTAAAATGAGAAAAAAAAAGATAAAAGGCCAAAGTGACCACAACCCCAAAGATAAAGGGCCAAAACAGGAGTTTAGTCGTTGGAGGAAATCCTTCAAGTTATTAGGTTCCCAAGTGTTGACATGTTTTTTGAAAGGGCTTCCGGGGAGTAGGCCCTGCGCCATGAAAAAAATGTGGAAAGTTTCGTCTAGTTCTCGAACATGAAAAGCGTTGTTATTGAACCTCTCTATGTATTCTCTGAGAGGCTCGTCCCTTTTGGACAACGGACATCAATACCGCTTTGTTTTTGGGTTTACTTTTGGAATGGGCAAAGTGAACTGAAAAGAGTTTTGCCAATTGGTCCCAAGAGGATATGGTGTTCGCCCTTAAAGCCCGAAACCATTCCGATGCTACTTTGTCTAGAGTTAATGGGAAGATTCGACATTTCATCTCCATGGGTACGTTCCGGTATTGCATAGTGGTGTCGAATTGATCGAGGTGCCTGTCTGGATCGCCCGTTCCATCATACGTTTTCAGACCTCTGGGCGGTTTTTCGAGGTAGCTCGGAACTCGGTAGCTATCGATTGTTGCAGTGAATGGGCCCTTTCACTCGGTTAGCAGTGCCTGAGGTCGTGGCTGACGATGCTGATGGGGATCAAGATAAACGTAGTGTCGAGGTTGTGCCTTCTTAGGGTTATCCTCTCGACTTCTGGAGCGTCGTCTTGGTGATGAAGAGGCCAAAAACGAGCGAGGTTGGGGGAGTTGTAACACCCTAATTTTTGTGCGTTGTGATCCTTTTAGTGTGTGGTTGTTTATGAATTATTTTATATTGATAAGATTAAATTACTTTAATTTATTGCGCGCTTAGAGTTATTAAAATTAGTTACAAACATATTTAAATGTATTTTTATATACAATTGGTAATATATTGTTGTCATTATATATTTATTTTATTTTTATAAAATATTAGTGTTTAAAGTATAATTTATTTATAAGAATTATTTGGGTTATCAAGGTGTTAAAATAGCGTGTATATTTGAAATGGGTTTTAAAAGTAGACAAAAATCTATTTTAATGCTTTTTACTCACGCGCACCCCCCATTTCCTTACTAGGCGCACCCCTGTCACATAATCCATTAGCAGTCTAGCCCAACGCACGCACTAGAGCCCACTTAACAGACCCAGACACAACCCACCCTCTCTTCTTCTTCCTCAGCGCGAAATTCTCTGCACAGAGACTGAACCCTTGCGCAGCCATGTCCCTCCCTCGCGTTCTTCACTCCCAACCCACGGCTACGTACCAAACTCCACAGACAAACTCGAAATTCACCGCTGGTTCTGATTATGACCTCTGTTTCACTGATTGATGAGACTTTCACCACTTGCAGTCGCGCCCCACTAGTCCAAACGGAGGAACTCCGCCCCTAATAACCAGTGCACGCCTCGCCTACATGAACCGTGTCCAAGGTAGCTCTTCACCACCTCGAACTTGTACCAGAAGCGCTACTGAATAACACCAACAGAAATCACCATTGATGCCGCCAAGCAGTGATGGATATTTTGGTTACCTTCATCCTTCTAATCACGTTTCTTATTGTTTCGATACACTCTCCAAGGGAAATAAAGACATATTCAATGCCTTTGAGAAAGATTTCGGTCCACCCATTCTCATCCTCACTTCACACAATTCCTAGCCACTAATCTCACCGAAGAACGGTTTCCAACCACCGTAGGCTAACCCCCCTCGGTAATTTAATCATGTTTTTGAACCAATGCCACTACCATTGCATATCGAATAGGTTTTCGTTTCATAACACAATTAATTCATTAACAGGGCAATTGAGTATTTTAATATTTTAGTGTATGACTTTTGGACTGTCTTTGTTGTTGTTGTTGCATAATTATACTTGTTCGAGTCCATTGTCCCGTCGGAATTGAATCACGCTCGAGAGGTCGTGACACGTTCTTTTGTTTTGCCAAAGAAACAATTGCAATTGGATATCAGGTACGGGGGGAAAGGGTTTCTTTTCTATATGGGGAATAGGGGATAGGACTATAATAGTATTGATTATCGTCATTCATATTTGTTTGTATTTGTTCATTGTTTAGTTATTATCTATATTCGATTTCGATGACTGTAATTAAATGATTTGAATGACTGTAATTAAATGATTTGGACGACTGCAATTAAATGATTTGGATGACTGTAGTTAATATGCCGAGTTTAGGGAATGAATCATAGTCAATTTTATAACAACTGGCGTTCTTTGATTTGAATGACTCGTATGTTACTAAGGTGAAGTTGATATGTGTAAATGCTATGCCTATAGGCTGTTGTTTTTGTGATTGTCGTTGTTGTTATGATTGTTGTTGATGATGATAAGGGACCAATTCAATGTGATTGAGTCTCGTCGTTAAGGCCTAAGGCCTAACCTCTCTAGAAGAAATATGATTGCTAGTGTTGGTGTAATTGGGTAGTTATAATTGATGAACTCTAGGGTAGTAAACCTTATTGGAGCTTTGAATAAGTTGATGATGAAATCATATGGTTAAACAGCCCATAAGTTGAAAT
This sequence comes from Astragalus membranaceus, assembly GCA_039519185.1. NCBI lineage: Eukaryota > Viridiplantae > Streptophyta > Magnoliopsida > Fabales > Fabaceae > Astragalus > Astragalus membranaceus. The sequence continues at coordinate 55,250,363 of CM076854.1, read as the reverse complement.
TGATGATGTACTTATGGTTTAGAGTATCTCTAAGTTAAGTAACAAGGTTAAACTTTAGTATAGTATACTAGTTTGATGATATTGAGATTACTAAGTATTTTAATGGTTAAATTTAGACAACAACAAGTTATAATTATTCCTAGGCATGAATAACGATGATAATTGATTAAGTTGATGTTGTTAGTTTATTAGAGTAGTGAAATTATCTAATAGACAACTTAGAGCCTCTTAACCGATTAAGACTAAGTCGTTAATGGATTAGAGCTATTCTTGGTGTATCGGATATTAAAATTACCTAAGAGACCAATTGAAGCCTATTAGTTGAATGAGATTAAGTTGTCATTGGATTAGGACTATTGTAGGGGTGTTTCGGATAATGCTTGACCCTTCTTAAGCTAGTTTTAGGTAGCCTTGACCATGGATGATGATTGAGACAATGAGGTCATAGAAAGCTTTAGGAAATATCAAGTAATGGGTGACGTTGGGATTAGAGGCATTGAATCAAGACGACTATACATGAATATAAGAATGTTGTTATTATATAGAATTAGTGGGGACTTAGGAGTTCTTAGGGAAGTAGATGATGATGTTTAAGGAACCTTGTCGCAGTATGGGCAATGACTCACCGCAGTATGGGCGGGCCGTACCTTAGTAATTTAAGTTGTAGGAGGAACCTTGTCGCAGTATGGGCAAGGACTCGCCGCAGTGTGGGCGAGCCGTACCTCAAATGATGGTGATGATGATAGGTATTGTTGGGGTTGTTGTTGTTGTCAACGTCGTTCTCGTTCTCGTTGTCGTTGTTGTTGTCGTTGTGCGATATCGCGTCTGATTAGGTCCAATGTGTGTCCATCTTGTTGTTGTTGTGGTCGTAGTCGTCGTTATTAGTAGGGCATTATCGGGTAAGGTATCCCGTTCGAGAAAGTTATCTCAGTCCTCATAGTCCTCTTGGGTGTTCTTCAGGGCATTATCGGGCAAGGTATCCCGTTCGGGCAAGGTATCTCGGTCCTATTATTATCGTTGTTGTGATTGTTGTCGTTGTTGTTGATGATTAATCGAGCATACAAGTTATGTTTGTCGTATATACTGTAGTGATTTTAACGGTGTGATGTGACCCCCTCACTTTTTACGTACGAGCCCTTTGCGGCTTCACTTGTGACATCTTGCTGTATTGATTTGATGGATTGTGGTTGTCTTTGCTGTTTTAGTTTCGGTCTTATATTCCTTATATGGTTTGGACGCTCTTTCTCACCCGTGCACCACCTTTTTAGATTGAATTCCAGGTGTTGTTGGAGTAGACTTCTACGATCGTGTAACGGTGGAGATGTGATCACTGCGGATCACCCATCAACTTGTAGAATGATACTTCACGTTAATGATACTTTCTTTTTATTTAAGTGATCAAAGGTTTATTGCTCTGATCATGTGACATCGGGAGTTGGGTTGAATTTTCAATGTTATATTTAAAATCAATCTTATTACTGTATTGAAAGAAATGTTTTATCGTCTTAGGCTCTAATGTTCTTATAAATAATGTTTATATGATTTAAGGAGTTGATAGCATCTTTTACTTGCGAAAGGTATTTCGAAAATGAATTGCGAATAGTATTTTGAAAAAACAAATTTACTCATTTTTCGTACTTTTTCACTTATAAATACTTTCGGGGTAAAGGGTGTCACAGGAGTTATCCAGTTCATTAAGATCGTCATATTGTCGAGCCGGAGGAGAACGGGACCCATTCCCTCGTTGTCGGCGAGGAGGAGAACGATGATATTCATCAAGATCGTCATATTATCGAGTCGGAGGAGAACGGGAACCATTCCCTCGTTGTCGGCGAGGAGGAGAACGATGATATTCATCAAGATCGTCGTATTGTCGAGCCAGAGGAGAACGGGAAACATTCCCTCGTTGACGCCGAGGAGGAGAACGATGATAGTGTCTTCTCCTGGGTGGAGATCGATGTCTCCTTCGAACCGGGGTTCTCTTTTCAGGGGAGCCCGGTCCGGAACGTCCCGTGCCCGGAGATATGCTACCTCGTCCTCAAGGTCGGTGAAACGGCAGCTTCTTTCTTGGTTTACGACCTCCTGTCGAGCCAGCAGCTGGACGAGCTGTTGAACAGCATCGGTCAGGGCTGGAAGCAATGGAGGGGGAGGTGGTAAACTATTTCTGTATGAGCTCGTATGGGATCGGGCGAGGTTCGGATTGGGGAATTGTGCCCGAGCTTGGGTGGAATTTGTGAGGTCTTGAACATGGCCCTCAGAGGTTTGTTGTGGTTCGAGATCGGGTATAACCAGTCCTACCCCGGGCCCGACCACAAGACTGGTCTGTGTTGAACGGAGTTTGGGCGCCATTTGTGGATCAAGGTAATGGGAGAGGAACTTGAGTGCAGATCCTCCCACTGTGGTCGCCAATGTTCTGTACCGTATTTCCGACCTTAATGAGTTGTCTGAAATAGTTGGTAGGTGTCGTCCTTGATCAGCGTGTTCGATCTTGAGATGGCGATGTTCGATCTTGAGATGGCAGTGTTGTACTTGCAAGAATACTCCGACGCTCAAGTCAGTATTTGAGTGAATCAATGTTTAGTTTTTGAAATTGCTTACATTTATGAGTATTGAATGTGGTATTTATAGAAGTTGAGTGATGTTCGTTCTGACGATCCTGAATCGTTAGATCTTGCAGAAGTATCTGAACCGTTGATTGATTGGGCCAGATTTTCTGGATATGGGCTGGTTGGTTATTGGGCCTCGCAGAGGGTGTAAATATTATTAAGACATTTTACTTATTACCATAACATATGCCTTACATAGGACATAGGATGCTTCGGCTTGTGACTTGCATGACATAGGGTATCATCATAGTCGTATGACCGGAAAAAGAAGAGAGCCAATATTCAAAAGAAGCTCAATGCTAAGAGATTGGCTAGGAAAATTAGATGATTGTTTTTTATTGTGTCGATGCTAAGTTCATATTCGTGGAGCTATAATTTAGGGAGTTAGTGAAGCTATGTGTTTGTATAAATTAGATGATTTTTCTTATAATTTGTTATGAAATTATAAATACGTTGCAAAATGTAACAAAAGAAAAAGGAAAAACTCGATAAAAGCCTATATAAAAAATTTATTAAAATACTTGTGTTGCAAAAAGTAAAAAAAAAAGATGGTATCTTCTTATAAGATATGCAACCCCGTTGGCGCTCCCGTTGTCGCTCCCGCTCTCTGGTTGCCTTTGCCGTTGTCGCTTTTCCGCTCTCGTTGTCGCTCCTGTTGTTGTTGCCGCTCCCGTTGCCGTTGTCGCTCCCGTTGCCGTTGCCGCTCTCGTTGTTGATCTCATTGCCAGTCTCTCGTTTTTTCTCCCGCTCTCGTTGCAGCTCTCTGTTGCCTCTCTTGTTGCCGATCTCGTTGTCAGTCTCAATGCCTCTCACGGTGCCTCTCTCGTTGCCGCTCCTATTGTTGGTCTCTCGTTGTCTCTCCCATTGCCAGTTGTTTATATGTTTTATTCGAGATCATTTAATATTAATTTAGTTCTGAAATTTTTGATAGTGGTTAATTTTTTTTTGTCAATTGTTAGTGGTTAAATTGATTGATTTTAGTAGTTTTAGTAGATTATAGTAAATAATAAATTCTATATCACTTAATATAAATTTAATCATTTTAATTAAATTATTAAAAAAGTTATTCTATCATATCATTAGCTTATGTTAACTCTCTATGAAGCATTTGTATAATGAACTTACATTGCATGTGTATTTATCCTTTCTTGAGCCGGTTAGTAACCCCATCCACTACCAAAAAATTGCCCATTAGCGATGGATTTTTCCCTCGCTAAATGCCCCAAATTCGTTGCTAATTACCATTAGCGACGGAATCAGTCCCTCGCTAAATTGCTCCTCGCTAGTGGGAATTAGCGAGGGAATATTCCGTCGCTAAGTCTGACAGCCACAGTTTTTTTATATCAGCCCATTTTTTTATATAGTTATTATTATTATTATTATTATTATTATTATTATTATTATTATTATTATTATGGTGTGGTGGTGGTGGTGGTGGTGGTGGGGAAGGGTATTAGGGTAGAGAGAGAAGGAGAGAGAGAGAGAGAGAGAGAGAGAGAGAGAGAGAGAGAGAGAGAGAGAGAGAGAGAGAGATGAGCTATGCGGTGGTGGTGGTGGTGGTTGTGGTGGTGGTGGTGGTGGTGAAGGTATTATGGTAAAGAGAGAAGGAGAATAGTAAGGGAAAAGTAGAGAAAGAGAGAGAGAAACGAGTGGTGGTGGTGAAGGGTATTAGGGTAGAGAGAAGATAGAGTGAGAGAAGAGTGTGAGGAGGTGGTGGTGTTGGTGTGATGGTGGAAGAGTGAAGAGAGAAGAAGAGTGTGAGAGGAGGTGGTGGTGTGGTGGTGGAAGAGTGAAGAGAGAAGAAGAGTGTGAGAGGAGGTGGTGGTGTGGTGGTGGGAGAGTGAAGAGAGAAGAAGAGTGTGAGGAGAGAAGAAGAGAAGAAGAGTGTGAGGATAAATAAGGTGAAAAGTCAAAAATTTAGCGAGGGAATTAGCGAGGGACTGACAATTCCGTCGCTAAACACCTGCACGAAGTTCTATCATCTGAAAACTGTCAGAAATTAGCGAGGGAATTAGCGAGGGACTGAAAAATCCGTCGTTGATTAGCGTGGGACCTAAAAATCCATCGCTAATGACAGAATTAGCGAGGGACTAAAAATTCTCTCGCTAATTCCCTTGCTAATAAGCTTTTTTTTTTAAGTGATCTTTGCATCTAGCCATTATTGTCCATCCATTTCCGGTCCCATCTCAACGGCCCATAAAGTGTCTAGTCCCCACATTAGTCGTCAATGGACTATTTGATTAATTCCTAATAATGAAAGTTCACAAAATAATACTTTGAACGCTCCATATTGGGGCAACTTAATTTATGATCACTAGAATATCATAAGCTTGGGGCAAGTCCTTTGAAAAAAAATCAAAAAAAGAAAGCCTGTTAGGTTGAAAACCCATAAGGGCGGCCTAAGCAAAAATCAGGGCATATAAGAAAATAAAGAAAAAGAGCAAATACATAAACATGAAATTTTGTCTTGTAGTTAAATTTTGAGAAAATAAGCAATCATTATTTGAAATGAGGTGTGACCATTTTTTTCATATCTCCCAAAAAAGGTCAAATATCCTTTGCTACCCCACTTTGAGCCCCCAAAAAAAGGGGAATTTTTCGTTTATTCACCCTAGACAATGATCTATTCCCCATTTAAAGATGGTGCACTTCTTTCTTCATTTTATCCCGCTCAAAAGAAATAGGCTGTCAAAAAATGAAAAAATGAGAATCATAATTCAAAAAAAAAATGACAAAAGTCTTGAATAAAAAGACGGCATAAATATTTGAGCTGATACATCTTATCATGAAGTGCACCACCGGATAAAAAATCCTTCGCCTCATCAACCCTCAAACACTTCTTTAAGCCAAATCATCCCTTCTTTCGTAAATCTATTAACCACTAGCCACATTACACTACTGAATAAACAGAACCTTTGTTTCATCAACCCTTAAACACTGCTTTGAGCCTCATCATCATCCCTTCCTTCATAAACCATTAACCACTAGCCCCGTTACAACCCTAAAAGCCTTTTCCAATTAATGATTGATTACTTTCATTTTCTTAAGGTTTTAATTCTAGGACAAAATAATTGTATTAATGATTGATTACTTTCATTTTCGGTCATTTGACCCAATCGGAGTTATGAAATAGATTATTCTGTCTAGTTATGTTTTATTCAAATCCCAAAATCGGTTTAGTACTCTGATTTGTTAAGTGTTTCAATTTCCTTTTATTTCTTCCAAGGTTGAAATAATATGGATGTTACATCAAGTATTTTATTATTAATTAAACTATTAATAAGATCCTGTATACTCGTGCATCACACTGTATACTCGTGCATCACACGGGTCATGCACACTAGTTTGAATATGAATAATTCAGAGTCTATGTATTTTAGGTGAGGGGCACTTTTCTTTGAAAATGTAACTGGTGGCTTGTAAATTAATTATATGTGTTTAGTATGGAAAACCTTGGGCTAGAAGTTGTTTATTTAATTTAAAGATAGTAATAACGAAGAGGGCGTGACACAAGTGGTAAGATACTTGGGCCCCTTAAACATTTGGTCAGGGATTCGATCCCTGGCCGGTGCGTATGGAGAGACATCGCTTGAGAGAGGTCAGTCCCTTAAATAGATCTCCAGTACCTCGAAGGATTAGTCTCCCCAGTCGACGGGGAGGATAATTTGGGAAACCAAAAAAAAAAAACCAAGAGGTAAATAGTTGTTATCAGGGGTGTTCAAAACCGAACCAAACCAATAGAAAACCGTAAACCGAACCAAACCAAACAGAAAACCGCAAAAAAAACGTTTCTTATTGGTTCTGTTCGATTTTTATTATTAGTGAACCGCACAGTTCGGTTCGGTTCGCGGTTTTGATTACAGAAACCGAACCAAACCAAACCAAACCGCAAAATCTCATATACAATACAGTTTTTTTATATGAATATGTAATGTATATAAAATCTAATTTTTGATATGAATCTAATATCAATCTATTTTTGATATGATTCTGATATGTAGCTTCAACTATGCTCTAATGTTTTAGCACCTCTTGGACAAGGCCAAATCAGTTTTTCGTATTACAAGAATGCTTTGGAACACATGTAAATATGGGGAAACCTCATAAAGAATGTTTTTCTTCTTTTTTTCCATTTATTTTTCTTGTTTGGAATGATATTTATTTTGTATGAAAATGTTTTGATGCTAATTAGTAATTATATACAACAACACAATTTTTTCTTCTTTTGGCATATTTATAAATTATGTTTTTTCTCGTAAAAAACCGAATCAATCGAACCAATCCAAACCGCATTGGTTTGGTTTGATTTTTTTATTAGAAGCCAACCGAACCGAACCAAACCGCATCTATTTTAACCTTGCGGGGCGGTTCACTTTTTTGTTCAAAACCGAACTAATCCACACCGCGAACACCCCTAGTTGTTACGTGTACTAGCCACGGGAGGGTAAGACAGTAAACATAGTTGTTATGTGTACTAGTCACGCCGTTTTCCTTGACCAAAACTTCTTTTTTCTACTGACTTGACCAGAATTTCTAATGAATGCCAAATCAATCATCGTTATAGAATTAGTTTAAAAAAAATCATCGTTATAGAATTATCTACCATTTATTATGTTGCATATAAGGAGAGAGAATGAATCCTCGCCTATTTTGACCCCATTCTGACGCCTCGCTCTCCTCTCAGCTCCAAGATGATTTTAATTTCCAATTCTATTTTTAAGCACTTGATAATTCTGCCCGAAGGAGTAAAGTGTATCTCTTTTTCCTCTCCTATGTCTTTTTTGTTTATATTTGCAACAGAAATAGCACTACTTTTTTTAATAAAAAATGTGGCCCCAAAAACAAAAACAATTAACAAGAGATACGACGGTGAATGGACATTCCCAAACTATCATTGAGCAAAAGAGGATCCACAAACGATGGATATTGCTCAAACAAAATCAAAAACTCCTGAAGACTACAGCCCACAGTAGCTAGCTCATCGGCACAACGATTTGCTTCACGGTAGATAGGCAAAAATTTCAACTCCCATTCCAAGTTCATCATATGTTGAATCTCTCTCACAATACTCCATTCTAAAACACGACCCGCCAAATAGAATAACAATGACTGATTTGCAATCCTTAACCCAGCATAACCACAACCCTTCCAAAATAACTCCAAAGTTCAGCCTTCAAAGCTGAACAAGCCAAAGAATTTGGCAGAAGAATGTGTATTCTAAATGTAGTGCTAGAAACTAGAAAGTATATTGCTAACACTCCTCTAAAATAACGTAATGGTAGATCGACTTTGAAATAACCTTATTGGCATATGGCCAATGGCATGTACCCTGAATGATAGCAACTACCCAACAATTCACAGAACAAAAGGAAAACAGGCATCCAAATTGACCAAAAATAAGGGTGAAAAAGGGAAAATGGAGAGGTAGAGAAGAAAGGCATAAATGCTGACAAGTTTTTTTATGACACGCTTTAGCAATGGACTTTTCTATTGGTTTTCTTTTCTGAGGTTAGAATGAATATTGAATTTGCTGCTAGGTTTCAAAGCTCAAAATCATAATATGGTTTAAACTTGACTAGATACCCTATTGCTGTAAAAGAATATAGGTGTGTGTTATGAAAGGCCAGCAGCAGCGTATATGGTAAAGACAAAAGATAAAATCTGATATTTCTTTTGGCTGCTGCTCCAAGGGAGCTATTCTGTTGAGCTTTGCAGTGTCATTTCTCTGGTTAAATTCAGTATTCCAAACTCCAAAGTGAATCAAACATGTCTGACTAATGTACAAAAACAAACAGGGCATGTATTGCATGAGTACTTAGTTCCATTACAAAAGAAGATTGTAAAAAACTAGTGAGTAATGTCTTTCACCTTCATGATGATGAACCCCCATGACGGAAGTAAAGTACTGATCTATAAAGAGCAGCAATATGTAGGAAGAAGATGAGCGCAATTAGGAGATCATCCAAGAGACCAATTATTCCCACAACCCCTGCAGGAAAAAGGGAATAAAATTGAACATGATCAAGAGGACATTAGTTACAGGAACATTAATAACACAAATCCAACAGAATGACTACCTTCAGGAATGATGTCAATAGGGCTGACGATGTATATAGCACTCAGTATCATCTGTATGTATCATAGAGACAATGTCAGACAGGAGTGAGTGCACACAAGAAAAGTGTAGTATTATGGTGTATGAATTCAGTTGTTTGTTTGGTTACTGTAAAACAAAATTGATTTTAAACTTCAAACCTTGGTTTCACTTGAAGCCATAAAAGCAGCTTAGCCACTTTATTATATCAAACTTTCATAGTAATAACGTCCAAACATTTCAAAATCAATTATCATCAAGTACAACAAGAAGAAGAAGAAGAAGAAGAAGGAAGGCTTATTTATCATCAACTAAATGGATCAAACGAAGCCACAATGTTGTGTCATAGGTCTTAATAGTTAGTTTCTCTTGGTATTCCTCCTCAGCCTCTCTATTCTAGCAATTGAATCTACATGTCTCCTTACTCTCCCTGATGCAATCATTCTTATTCCTAATTCCTATCTCCGCCTAGTAATTTCTCAGATCCTACCAATTATAATCAATTGAAGAGGGAGAACCACCAAACAAGAAATGAATTTAGCACTGCCTACGGAAACAAACAAGAAAAAGGGGAAAGAAATAAACAAGAAGAATATCTATCTGTTAGGGAAATTCTAAAAACACATCAGCACGTGCTTTCATACATTTATATCATCATCATCAAATAAAATCAGAATCAAAACGGAGCAAATATTTGTGTAAACTAAAAGCAAGATTTGAATAAAGAAAAATAAAATTGTTGTTGAGTTATTATATACTAACAGTAATATAGACACGAGCTCTGAGGACAAGAGGAAGGGATCTACGAGGATCGATGAAATCCCGGAAAAGCCTCCGCAACAGAAAAGGAAGATCGAGGAGTCTCTGAATGTAACCGGGGGATCGTGCACCGAAGAAACGGTTATAAGTGTGTATTTTGGAGAGAATCTGAGAGACTTCAGGGTCATGGCGGTGGGTGAGGGATTGATCGGTTGGAACCAAGAGGGTAATAGGGCGACGACAGAGTGGGCATTTACAGGGTTGAACGCCAGAAGCGTGCTGCCAAACCATCATTATACAGTTTCCGCAAAACCAGTGAGAGCAGTTTGCTTGACATGGAATCTGGAAGTTTCCTTGGCATACTGAACATAGATCGTTCGTCGGAGGACCTTCCCGTGTCTGTGTCGCTCTCCTCCTTTCCCCCTCCATTTATCCTTCTTCCCAATCTAAGACTATAAATCTTACCCCCAAATATCCAGCCCCTCTGCCCCCTTCCCCCTATCTTCTTCCTTTTTTTTTATTTTTTTTAGAAAAAAAAATAAATTTATAAATACATAAAGTTTGTTTCTTGATAATCGGATAAGTGAAAAATATTAATTAATTTCGTGATAAATTATGTAAAATTTGTTCTTCAATAACTTGTTTGGTGAAAAAAATATCATAACGAAATGAGTAAAGTACAATGCTAAGTAGTATGTTTTGGGATGCTTCAGTGTTCGCAATAGTGTGTTTTTTTGCTTTAGTCTTCGCAAAAAATCCAACTATAATTTCGTTACAAAATACGTAAAGTGTGATGTTAATCAGCGTGTTTTGAGACACTTCGGTGTTTGAAAAAAATTTAACCCTTCAAATACTCAAAGATTATTCCTCAATATCGAATTTTCCTTTAAAAATGTTTGAATAGTTTGGTGAAAAAAATAGTTTCAAAACAAAATTTGTAAATTAGCAAGTGTGTTTTGGGATACTTAAGCAGTCGAAAAAAATTTAACTGTTCAAATATGCAGAGTTTGTTTCTCAATAACCTGTTTGGTGAAAAAAAATTCATAAAATATTTATGTAAAGTACGATGCTAAGTGGTGTATTTTTGGATGCTTTAGTATTTGCAATTGTGTGTTTTTAGATGCTTTAGTGTTCGCAAAAAAATTCAACTATTAAAATATGCAAATTCATAAATGTATTGGTAATACTTATTAACTAGGTAAATTCGAATTTTCATTTTCAAACCTTTGTTAAACTTCTATTTCTATGGACTTCTTCCTTTTTTTCATTTTTTTAAGAGTACATATAAATTTAGAAAAAGAAATATTTAGAAATACATAAAGTTTGTTTTTCGATAATCGAATAGGTGAAAAATGAAAATTAATTTCGTGATAAATTATGTAAAGTTTGTTCCTCAATAACCTGTTTGGTGAAAAAAATCATAACGAAATGAGTAAAGTACAATACTAAGTAGTATGTTTTGGAATTCAGTGTTCGCAATAGTGTATTTTTTTTTTGCTTTAGTGTACGCCAAAAATCCAACTATAATTTCGTTACAAAATACGTAAAGTGTGATGCTAATCAGCGTGTTTTGAGACACTTCAGTGTTTGAAAAAATTTAACCGTTCAAATACTCAAAGATTATTCCTCAATATCGATTTTTCTTTTAAAAATGTTCGAATAGTTTGGTGAAAAAAATAGTTTCAAAACAAAATATGTAAATTAGTGAGTGTATTTTGGGATACTTAAGCAGTTGAAAAAAATTTAACTGTTCAAATATGCAGAGTTTGTTTCTCCGTAACCTGTTTGGTGAAAAAAAATCATAAAATATTTATGTAAAGTACGATGCTAGGTAGTGTGTTTTTGGATGCTTTAATGTTTGCTATTGTGTGTTTTTCGATGCTTTTAGTGTTCGCAAAAAAAAATTCAACTATTCAAATATGCAAATTCATAAATGTATTGGTAATACTTATTAACTGGGTAAATTCGAATTTCCATCTTCAAATGTTTGTTAAAACTTCTATTTTTATGGAATATGAAATATACACCTTTTGTGTTATTACTGACATTTCTTTATACCTCATGTTTAGAGCTTTCGCCCCCCGTGCAGAGCACGGGTCACACCGCTAGTCAGTACTAATCACTCCTTCTCACTATGAAATCCTTTCCCTTCCCTTTCCTTTATATACAACAACTATCATGTAAGTCAATCATCCTTTTTTTTCGTTTCTTAATTACACTTTTAATCCCTCCTTATCTATCACTTTAGTCTCCAATTTTTTTCCGCATTTTTATAAGCAATTATTCATTGAAAAGAGTATTAGGGTGCCAAACGTCTCTTCTCACCCCATACACAAATCAGAGCTCCAAGAGATACAAATAATGTGGTTTACAATCGATTCCAGCTTGGCCTCTTATCCCTTAAAAATAGCGTCATTTTGAGCTAACCAAATGGTCCAGCAAGTTGCCAATCATAGTAAAAGTTTAACTCTCTTTGCCTTTTTACCTTTGCACAATCACCCAACCATAGACAATATTGAGAAACAACTCTGAAGGAGGCGTCGGAATGTCCAACCATCTCTCAACATCATGCCACACCCTCTTAGACAAATTGCACTCCATGAACAAGTGTTGAATATCTTCTTTTTTTTTTCATTGCAAAAAGGACATAAAGCTGATTCCTCCAAATGAATCACATGACGTTTTAATAACAAGTCACGGACCAGCAAAGACGCATTGAGAAGTCTCCAGCCAAAAATCAAAATCTTCGATGGGATTGAGGTCTTCCACATAACTTTGACTACACCTACCAACTCAGCTCCTCTTCCTCCACCAAAGACACCTTCGCTAAATGGTTGTAACAGGATTTTACAGAAATATTTTTGCTTGAGTCAATGATCCAACTCCAAAAATCTTCCACTCCATTAAATATGTTAACCTCACTCAAAATGTCACATAAAATTCTGATCTCCTCATTTCCTTGAGGATCATGTGCACCGTTCAAAGGAGCCTTCCACACCCAAAGATTATTGTGCCACAATCCCAAGTCCGCCAACTTCGCATTCCGTAAAGAACAACCTCCAAAAAAATCAGCAAACTCCAATTTCAAGGGCCTTTGCCTTATCCAATGATGATGCCAAAAATCAACTCCACGACCATCCCCCCATCCCCTTCTAACACATCTCTCAAACCACCCCGCCTCAATACGATCATTACCCACACACTTAAGGTCTCGCCACCACAAAGAATCTAATCTTCCTCCCGAAGCATGAGAACCATTGAAAAAACAAGATGATAAGTCCCTATATCTATATGAAAGAATACCCCTCCAAAAAGCACCATCGTCGGACAAAATACTCCACTTCCACTTAGCTAAAAGAGCAATATTAAACAATTCAATATTTTTAATAGTGGTTAATATTAATTATGAGTTGTTAAGTGAGTTGGTTAAATTTTGTTTGAAGTTGATGATTGATGAATTAATTGGGGTAGTGTATGAGAAAAGAAGTGAGGTGTGCTTAACATGAGGGTAGAATAGACATTTCATCTCCCTACTTTCACTTCCACTTATAATACTTTCAGCTGAATCTTTCCCTCATTTTCACTCTCATTCCACTTTAGAAAAAGAAAGAAAAGAAAGAGAGTTGAGAGATAGAGAGAGTGCGAAAGGGAGAGGGAGAGAAGAGCAAAGATTGGCAAGAAAATGGAACCCTTCACTCACATTTCCTTCCTACACTGAAAACTTCATTCATAGCCCTTCTCATTACAACCCTCAGTTCAGATAATTATCTCCTCTTAAGTTTCAAAAACTGAGTTTGGAACTCCCTCCTTCTCCTCCTTCATTTTGCGACTTTGCATGTTGATAGATGGGGCTTTAGGAGCAGAATTTTGATTTGCATGTGCAATTAGAAGCTTGTTACTAGTAATCCTCCACCCACATTTCGGTTTTGAGAGATTAGGGAGAGGGTTTGAAGCTGGGATTCAAGGTTAGGTATTTGGGGAAGCTTGTGGTGAACCTGGGACTTCGATTTTAGCTTGCTTTTGAGTTGAATTTGACGTTTGAGGTGAGTTCTTCGCTTATGTTGTTTTTATTTGATGATTGTTCTGAAATTATTGCAATACATGTTGTTTGTTCTGGATTGGTTGTGATGCATGTGCCTATGTATGGTTAAATGTTGATGGAATGTGACTTAGAACAGCTCTAGGTGCTGAAAATGGTGAAAAAGAACCATAATTCATGAACTAGTCCTAAAATCCCTAATACTATGAGTATTTTGAAGAGTGAGTGATGTGTTTGATGATACCCATGAATGCTAATTGATTGCATATAGGTGTGTTTTGGTTGCAATTTGTTAGTTAGTGTTGGTGGGATTGAGTTTGGATTGAAGGGAGATGGTTTTGGAATGAATAAAACTGGTTTTGATGTGATTTTTATGTAGAACAACAGGTCTTAATCGATTAATAGGACCCCTTAATTGATTAGAATACTTCTGGAGTCGTTTTCTAAAAACTATCACCTTCTTAATCAATTAGGGTAATCGATTATCATAATGGATTAACTTAATAGATTAAACTATGCAGAAATTTTCCTATTTGCTCGTTTTCTTCCCTCAATTCTATAACTTTTCCATCTCCAAAACTAACCATACCTTGTGAAAGTTTAAGTTCCTTCCCAATGTTAATTGAACACAATTGAGACAAAAATCATATATATTTGTGATTCAAATTGGGTATTTTAGCGTATGGTTTAAAAACCGAACCGTATAGTGTAGTATTGAGTGAGAAGTAAGACTAAGTGTCAAGTAAAAAGCATAAAACACCAATGGGATGACGATCCCAAGCTAATATCATACTAGGGGAGGGAAGTCATGAGCCCAGAACTTAGGCCCAAAAAAATTAGACTCGGTAATAGTTATTATCGAGTGGGTTCACCGGGGGGAACCTTGTAGTGATTGGTGTAACACCCTAAATATTTAATTAATTTATTTAATTAAGTATTTAGGAATTTAATTTAATTTATTGGATATATTTTAATTAATTAAAATTTATATTAATTTTGTGGTGGTATTAGGAAAAGGAAGCGCCACTTGGATGAGCTGGGCTTAAGTGAAAAGCCCAAGCCCATGATCCAAGTGACATGCAAATAGCTAATGGGGCTAGGGTTTGGTGCCTCATTCGAAAATTGAGAGAAAGAGAAGAGAAAGGAGAAGAGAAGAGCGCCGTAGGGGAGGAGAAGAAGAGAGAAGAAGTCGCAAGCTCCAAGGGCCAAGGGACGTGATCGTGTTGCTGTGGTTTCGATCGTGACTGTCTCTAGGGCTTCTATCCTTCAAATTCGAGGTAAGGGGAGTTCTATCAATTCATATAATAGGTTGTATGATAGGTTTTAGGTAGTGATGGCCTAGATTTACCCATGATCATGATTATGTTTGTGAATTCATGTTCTTGTTGACGATGTATGCGTGATGTTCATGGTTGTGGCTAAAAACCTATTTTTGGTGTGGCATGGGCGCCTAGGGCGCCATATGTTTGATGGATGTTGCTGAATTTTGATGTTTGATGGATGCTTTTGATGATTTTATATGTGCTCATGAATTGTTGTAAATTGGTGTTATGATTGGTCATGTGAAAATTTGAAGAAAAAAATGTATATGTTGAAATTGTGCTGAAATTGGGTTGCTGGAAGTGTGCAGGCGCTGGGCGCCCATGGGCGATGTGCGCTGTGTTGCTGTGTGCGTGCGTGTTGCGCTGGGCGCTGGGCGCTAGGCGCCAGTGTGTGTGCGTGCGTGTTGCGCTGGGCGCCAGGCGCTGGGCGCTGGGCGCCAGTGTGCGTGTGTGTGTGTTGCGCTGGGCGCCAGGCGCTGGGCGCCAGTGCGCGTGTGTGTCTGTGTTGCGCTGGGCGCTGGGCGCCTGTGCGCGTGCGTGTTTCATGTTGCTGGGCGCCAGGTGCCAAGCGCTGGGCGCCCAGGGCGCCAGGTGCCAAGCGCTGGGCGCCCAGGGCGCCAGTTTTCAGGATGTTCCCAAATTTTTTATGAAAACTGTTTTCGCTATATCTTTTGACTCGGACATCCGTTTTAAACGTTTCAAAAAGTGTTGGGAAGATTTTTCAGTTGCCTATCTGTGTGTCCCATTTTTAAAAATAAAAACTTATTATTTCTGAAGGTTGCTGGGTCGCCCAAGTGGCTGCTCCCGGTGGTCGTTGCTGTGACATTGAAAAATCGTTTTGGTGTCTTTAAAAATCCCCTTTTGTGTATAACCAGTGGTTTTAACGTTTTAGTGTCAAAAGTGATGATTTTGACGATGATGCCCTGAGTGGCTAGTTAAATGACCTTTTTGCCCTTAGTGGCCAGTGTTGTTGATATTGATGTGTAAAAGACGATGATGCCCCTAGTGGCTAGTTAAATGACCTTTTTGCCCTTAGTGGCCAAAGTTGTTGATAATGACGTGTAAATGACGATGATGCCCTTGGTGGCTAGTAAATGATGTTTTTGCCCTCAGTGGCTATTGTTTGAGTTGATGATGTTTATGAATAAGTGACGATGAAAATAAGTGACGTTGAGGCCCAAAAGGCTAAGTGATGATAAGGCCCAAAGGCTAAGTGACGTTGTTGTGTGTAAATTGTGAATTTACAGGTGCTGTGCCTCTTATTTGGCCAATTGGTAAGTGACGGGTCACATAGTTGACCGTGATTGTGTGTTTGTGCGTGGTGCATGTCATAGTGTCTCATGCCTCCCATATGCATAAACCCAGGGACGTTTTAAGGCCCAAAAGGCTAAGTGACGATGAGGCCATAAAGGCTAAGCGACGTTTGTGAAAAAGGTACCTCATGCATATGTGCGCGAGTGGGTTGCATTTCATATACCTACATGACATAGTGATGAGTTATTGTAGTGATGTAATTGATGATTGTGATGTGATTATTTTAGAGCTGTGACTTGACTTATTGCTTATCATGTGATTTATTATATGGATTGAATTGGACTCACCCTTCTGTTTGAATGATACCCCTATGCGGTAACGTGCAGGTGATCACGAGTGAAGGACTAGGTACCTTCACTACTTCGAGTCGAGTCGTCACGCTCTGATACGTAGCACTCAGGGGGGGGGGCGAACTTGATGTTTATGAATGATTTCAGCTGTTATGTTTTTGTTGACGATTCTGTTTTATTTTGTTATTCCGTTGCGTAGTTGGTTTTTATTGACGTTAA
Source organism: Astragalus membranaceus (assembly GCA_039519185.1). NCBI lineage: Eukaryota > Viridiplantae > Streptophyta > Magnoliopsida > Fabales > Fabaceae > Astragalus > Astragalus membranaceus. Next base: position 55,233,720 of record CM076854.1, on the reverse strand, counting down.
GTTTATTTGCGATGATAACTGTGTTTTTGAGGCTCTCCTTTTAGTGACGTGCTACGTGATGCATGATTATTGTGTTTGAGCTGTTTTATTGAGAAGCGTTGTTTTATTGAAGTATGTGTAACATTCCTCATGCGAAATAATTTTTGAAAACTCTGATTTTTCCAATTAAATTAACGGGTAGAAAAGGGGTGTTACATTAGTGGTATCAGAGCAGTTCGGTCTGTCCGGCCAATGTTGTCCTGTCATAGTGTCTTATGACAATAGATTAGTACTAAATTCTTGGTTTGTGCTGCAGTGATAATTTGAAATGGCTGGGAGAAACGACGCTGCTCTTGCTGCTGCATTGCAAGCTATGGCTCAGGCTGTGCAGGGTCAGCAGAATGCTGGGGAGAACGCTGGTTTTCGGAGTCTGACTACTTTCCAGAGAGAGAATCCGCCCACATTTAAGGGCAAATATGATCCAGATGGTGCTATGGCTTGGTTGAAGGAGATCGAGAGGATTTTCAGGGTGATGGACTGCACTGTTGAGCAGAAGGTCCGTTTTGGTACCCACATGTTAGCCAAGGAGGCTGATGACTGGTGGTTGGCTACTAGGCAGAGGTTGGAGGCTGTGCAGGAAGAGATTACTTGGGAGGTTTTCAGCAGGGAATTTCTGAGAAAATATTTTCCTGAAGACGTCCGAGGAAAGAAAGAGATAGAGTTCCTAGAACTGAAGCAGGGTGGTATGTCTGTGACTGCATATGCGGCGAAGTTTGTGGAATTGGCAAAATTCTATCCGCACTACAGTGAGGCGACATCTGAGTTCTCAAAATGCATCAAGTTCGAGAATGGGTTGAGGCCCGATATCAAAAAGGCCATTGGTTACCAGAAGATCCGTGTGTTCGCTGATCTGGTTGACAGTTGTAGAATCTTTGAGGAGGACAGTACTGCTCATTACAAAGCTACGTCTGAGAAAAAGGGTAAGTTTCAGAGTCGAAGCAAGCCGTATGAGGTTCCTGCGGGTAAGAGTTATCAGAGGTCTGCTGGGGGTAAGAATTCTAGTGGGGGAGATGCTCCTGCTAGCATTGTCTGCTTTAAGTGTGGCAAGCCTGGCCACAAGAGTACTACATGCAGGTCTGATGAGAGGGTTTGCTACCGTTGTGGTAAAAAGGGTCATATGGCGGCTGAGTGTAAAGTCAAGGATGTAGTGTGCTTCAACTGTGGTGAGTCTGGGCATATCAGTACAAAATGTACAAAACCGAAGAAGGAAAGGTCTAGTGGGAAAGTGTTCGCATTGGCAGGAGAGGAGCCTGATGAGAAGGATGGTCTGATTAGAGGTACGTGTTTTATTAACGGTACTTCTCTGAAATCTCTTATTGATACTGGTGCTACCCATTGCTTTATATCTGTTGATTGTTGTAAAAGATTGGGTCTTGTTTTATCTGCTATGTGTGGGGATATGGTTGTCGATACTCCTGCGAAGGGGTCGGTGATTACTTCCCAGGTGTGTTCTCAGTGTCCTGTGTCGATCTTCGGCAGGGACTTTGTTGTGAATTTTGTTTGCTTGCCGTTGAGAGGTCTGGATGTAATCTTGGGCATGGACTGGTTAGAGAATAACCACGTTCATATCAACTGTCGTAGCAAGTCGGTTAGTTTCGGGGTAGAAGATTCTGTGTTGGTATCTGCCGGTCAGTTGAAGAAGTTGAGGAAAGAAGGAGGTCATCTATTTTCGTTGATGGCATCGTTGTCTGCTGAGAGTCAGGCTGTTATTGAGGACCTGCAAGTGGTACGCGAGTTTCCTGAGGTTTTTCCTGACGAAATTCCGGGTGTGCCGCCGGAGAGGGAAGTTGAGTTTTCGATTGATCTGGTACCTGGTACGAGGCCTGTGTCTGTAACACCCTGGTATTTTTATTTGTTAAAAACACCCAAGTGCACATTAAACATACATCAGAGATATTATTTCCTGTTCAGACACTGAATACCATTATAAATTTTTCGCTGAATAAAACAAAATAGTCTTATATACAAACAAGACCATAACCTGTCAGCAACTATGGTAGTCAGAGTCATACAAGAAAGCGGAATGAAAGATAACATAATACTAATGCCATAGTATTGTGATACACAGACAACAGAAGGGAAATAAACTTAAACGTAAAACTAAGTCATCATCCATCACTCGGGGCCACCTACTCGTGCCTCTGAGGTTTCTTCTGTCCCTGTTTATCTGTAAAACAACAACATTTAAACAGTGAGATACAATCTCAGTGAGTTCTACCGAGACCCCTACTAACTCTCTCGGTTCAATTAATAATCCTTTTTAAAACCAACACGACACCGACTGCAATAAAGTGCTAACCCCGGCGAACGTGAACAAACAAAGTGCGGCACCGACTGCAATAAAGTGCTAACCCCGGTGTATCGCACAGTACGACACCGACTGCAATAAAGTGCTAACCCCGGTGTGCGTACAACAAACTCATGACATAACACCGACTGCAAATCCAGTGCTAATCCCGGTGAACCCCCTTACCAATAGTACATTCTCCTATTGGCACGGAGCCTAGGTTGGGGGAGCATGACTGCCCCGCCTAGTATGTCAAAACATGGGTCGTCACCCAACTCGATATACATATAAACATATATATCTACAGTACTATGAACCCACGGTCCATCAAATCAGACAATCCATGACACACTTTAATCCACAATTTTATAAATTCGAAGTTCACACTCGCACTCTAGTTGACCACTTTTTGACACAATTTTCAATATCAAAAACAGTTCATTTTGCCTTAAAACTAGAATATTCAGTTAGGCCTCTGAATAAGCTTTCCAACGCATCTTAGAACACCTCAATCGGGTTTCCGGATCAAAAGATATCGCGAAAACAAAAACAGTGAAAAACTGTTGAAATTCTGCCAAGCTGCGCTGAAGTCGCGCCTGGAGCGCAAGTTCAGCGCGAACTGGCAGAATGTTCTGTCATTCTGCGCTGAAGTCGCGCCTGGAGCGCAGGTGAGGCGCGAACAGGCAGAACAGGGGTCTGTTAAGACAGATTTTGCGATTTTCGCGAAATCCGCTATTCCGCTCAATTCCGATCTTTGTTCCGATCAAAAACAGATTTGACAACCAGTAAAATGAGTCCAATTCAAACCACAAAATCAATCAATCCAATCAAAAACTTAATCAAAACGAATTGTATTAAAACACGACATATTTTCAAATAACGGTTTTCGTTCCAAAATTTCTCGAAACCAATTTACGTAAAAACTAACGAGACACAAAAACATCCTAAGCGTGAGTAAAACTCACCCTTGAAGCGAGAGCCGATATCGAACCGAATTTGCCGAAACGTCGAAATCACCGAATCGAACCCAAACAACAACGAACCGCTCCTAACTTCGTTCCGAGCTTCCAATCGCGTTCAATCCGCTCCTAGCTTCTATCCTAAGCATAACCCAATCACCAACACAACCTATTAATTCTTGATTTCAACAAATTCTCCCCACAAACCTTCAATTTTCGAAGTCAAATAGAAGGGGGAAAAATGGAGGAGAGGCTTACCTAAGATATGGGTTTTGTAGAGGAGAGGGAGATGGTGATTGTGCTGAAATTTGAGGTGATGGGGTTTCCTCTTCTTCTTCCTTTCTCTTCTTCTTTCCTCTTCTTCTTTCTCCTTTCCTTCTCTTCTTTTCTTTCTCTGTTTTCTTTTCTTCTGTTCGTATCCTCTTCTTCTTTCCTTTCTTTTAATTAACACACACACACACACACATATTTATTTTATTAATAAATAAGTGGTGGCGTGGTCCAATTACCATATTGACCCAAATTCCTTATTTCGATTCCAAAACTTCCTTGGTCCGTATTATTCGGTCAACGACCCTGTGACAGCCAATAATTAATTTTAGCACTCAATAATTTTACCAATTAAGTACCAAATTAATTCAATTGGGTTTACTTCCAAATAATCTCGATTAATTATTTTGGGGATGTTACATTCTCCCCAACTTGAAAGAATTTTGTCCTCAAAATTAGACACAACATACCTCAAGAGAACAAATACGGATACTGAGTCCGCATATCGTCCTCCAACTCCCAAGTAGCTTCCTTGGCAGAAAAACCATCCCAAACCACCTTGACAATGGGAATTGACTTTGTCCGTAGCGTCCTCTCGCCACGTTCCATGATGTAATTCGGATTAGGTTGGAAGGACAAGTCCGGTCGAAGGTCAATCGTTTCAAAATCTAACGGTTGGCTTGGATCGGGAATGTACTTCCGCAACTGAGACACATGGAATACATCATGCAGATTTGACAATGGTGGAGGCAAAGCAATACGGTATGCAAGAGGCCCTATTCGCTCGATTATCTGGAAAGGTCCAATATACCGAGGACTGAGTTTCTTCACCCGTAATGCCCTACCTGTGCCAATTGTTGGTGATAATCTCAAAAACACATGATCGCCCGACTCAAATTCCAACGGCCTTCTTCTTTTATCAGCATAGCTCTTTTGCCTACTTTGAGCGGCTTTCATTCTTTCCCTGATCTGGCGGATCTTTTCAGTAGTGTCTTGGATCACCTCGGGTCCTAACAATCGGTTCTCACCTACTTCCCACCAACACAATGGAGTCCTGCATTTCCTACCATACAAGGCTTCATAAGGTGCCATTCCGATACTGGAATGATAACTGTTGTTATATGAAAATTCCACCAATGGAAGATGATCCTCCCATTTCTTCCCGTTATCAAGCACCGAAGCCCTAAGCATATCCTCTAAGGTCTGGATAGTTCTCTCGGTCTGACCGTCTGTCTGCGGGTGATAAGCGGTACTAAGAAGTACTTTAGTTCCCAATGCTTCATTCAGAGCTTTCCAAAATCGAGAAGTGAATTTCGGATCTCGATCCGACACTATACTGGTAGGAACCCCATGTAACCTTACTATGTTCTTCAAATACACCTCAGCTAACTTGGATACTTTACTGCTAGAACGAACTGGAATAAAATGAGCTGATTTGGTTAACCGATCCACAACTACCCAAATGGAGTCGTTACCGGCTTGAGACCTTGGCAATGCCATTACAAAATCCATAGAAATGTCTTCCCATTTCCACACTGGCACGTCTAGTGACCGTAGCAGACCAGCAGGCTTCTGATGTTCTATCTTAACTTTTTGACAAGTTAAGCATTGTGATACGAATTCAGCAATTTCTAACTTCATTCCCGGCCACCAATACATTTGTTTTAAATCTCTATACATCTTGGTGGATCCAGGATGTACAGAAAATAAACTTCGGTGTGCTTCTTCAAGCACTTGCTTTTTAATATCTTCATTATCAGGCACACAGATCCTACCGTTGAAACAAATAACTCCATCACCATCTTCGGTAAAGTCTGGCATCACTTTCTGTGATTGTAGTTTCATATCAACTTCCTGTGCTAAGCGAATAGAATCCCTTATGGAACTAGAGATCCTCATGTGGCTCAACACCAACCGGTTCCTTTTTGGCTTTGAATCCACATTTAAGTCCCGGAAAGACTCCAACAATTCCATTTCATGCATCATTAATCCTGCTATATGAATGGATTTCCTACTTAGTGCATCGGCTACAACATTAGCTTTTCCCGGATGATACTTCAGTTCGAAATCATAATCCTTCAGAAGCTCCACCCATCTTCTCTGCCTGTTATTCAACTCCTTCTGGTCAAACAGATATTTCAAGCTTTTATGATCACTAAAGACTTCGAAACGAGACCCATACAGGTAATGTCTCCAAATCTTCAGTGCGTACACAATAGCTGCCAACTCCAAATCATGAGTCGGATAATTCTCTTCATGAGTCTTCAACTGTCTGGAGGCATAAGCTACAACTTGTTGGTTCTGCATGAGAACACACCCCAAACCCTTCCCAGAAGCATCGCTGTAAATTTGAAATTCCAAAGACGGATCTGGAAGAATTAGGATTGGAGCAGAAGTCAATCTAACCTTCAATTCTTGAAAACATTCCTCACAATCGGCATCCCATATAAACGGTTGGGCCTTGCGAGTCAACCGAGTAAGTGGAAGAACCAATTGTGAAAAACCTTGGATAAACCTCCTGTAGTAACCGGCTAGACCCAAGAAACTTCTTATTTCTGTAACAGATGTTGGTCGTTCCCAGTTCAACACCGCTTCTACTTTACTGGGATCCACAGCAACTCCCGATTGGGAAATCACGTGTCCCAAAAACTTCACTTCCGGCATCCAGAAGTCACACTTCGACGGCTTGGCATACAATTTCTTTTCTCGGAGTACGTTCAGAACGATGCGGAGATGTTGAACATGGTCCTCAATGGTCTTAGAGTACACCAAGATATCATCAATAAAAACTACCACAAACTGATCAAGGTACGTGTGAAATACTCGGTTCATGTAATCCATGAATACCGCTGGAGCATTAGTCAAACCGAAGGGCATCACTACGAACTCGTAATGTCCATACCTCGTACGGAAAGCTGTCTTCGGAATATCTAAGGCTCGTACCTTTATTTGATGATAGCCCGACCTCAGATCAATTTTTGAAAATACCACAGCACCTCTAAGTTGGTCGAGCAAATCGTCTATCCTTGGCAAGGGATATTTATTCTTGATCGTCACTTTATTCAATTGTCGATAATCTATGCACAACCTCATGCTACCATCCTTCTTTTTGACTAGCAACACCGGAGCACCCCATGGAGAAGCACTCGGTCGGATAAACCTTTTCGATATCAATTCCTCAAGTTGAGACTTCAGTTCCTTCAACTCTAAAGGAGACATTCTATAAGGAGCAATAGAGATTGATCCTGTACCAGGAATCAATTCTATTGAGAATTCTACCTCTCGGTCAGGAGGTAAGGATGAAACTTCTTCTGGAAAGACATCTAGAAATTCATTTACCACTTGCACAGATGACAAATCTAAACCCGTTTCAGTAGATGCAGATAACATAATAAGAATAGCTTCCGCACCTTGGAATAATGACTGGCTTGCTTCGGTGTAAGAGATCATCGCTTCAGAATCTGCCTGTGTCAATCCTACGGATTCGGAGGCGAAGCTAATAGTTCGATCGGCACAGTTGATTGTTACATGATTTTCAGCCATCCAATTCATACCCAGAACAATATCCATGCTTCTCATAGGCAAGCAAATAAATTTTACAACAAACTGTCTGTCGCCTATGACAAGTAGGCAATTTTCACATAATGATTGGGTCTGGACACGACCCTTGGCAGCAGTTAAAATAGTTATCGGTTCGGATAGCTCAGACAATGCTAATCCCAACCGATCCACACATGCTTGCGAGATAAAACAGTGAGTTGCACCAGAATCATATAAAATATTGACTGAATTATTAAAAAGAGATCCCGTACCCCTCAGAAGATTATCAGAAGGAGTGATGGTTCGAGCATCTAATGTGTTGATTCGCCCTTGACCAGGAGCATTTGGTGCTCTTTGCGGATTCTTCTTTGTTGGGCACTTGTTTGCATAGTGCCCCTCTTCATTGCAAACATAGCACCGATCGGACCTTGGCGGACACTCTCCGCGGTGATGTCTTCCACAAAGTCTACAATTCCTGAATTGTGCAGAGTCAGACGATTGCACCTGCTTCCCTTTGTACTTACCTCCTTTCCCCGAGTCATACCTGGGACCCATCTGAGAACTAGATGATCCAGTGTTCCTCTTGCTCTGATGGAATGCCTTTCTGCTTGCATACAACCTTGACAAATCACTTTCGGCGATATAAGCTTGTTGTACCATGGCTGCATAGTTGGTTCTCGGAAAAGAACTAAGACTTTGAGCAATATCTTCTCTCAACCCATATTTGTACCTGTCAGTTTTCCATTGGTCACTTGGGGCATATCCAGCTAAACCGAAGAATTGATACAACTCTTCAAATTTAGCCGTGTATTGGCCCACGGTCAAGCCTCCTTGTGTAAAAGTCAAAAACTCATTTTCCTTATCCAACCTCATAGCCGTGGGGAAGAATTGTTCTAAAAATGATGTTCGGAAATTGTCCCAAGTCGGGGGAGTTCCCATTGTCTCCATCATGGCCCTAGCATTTGTCCACCAGTTATTGGCCTCTCCCTTCAACATATGGGATGCCAACCTCAACTTGTCTTCATCGGTCACTTGCATTGTTACAAAGATCTTTTCAATGTCATCCAGCCAATGTTGTGCTCTCATGACATCCGGCCCACCTCTAAACTCGGAGGGTTTCATTTTCAGGAACTCTGTGAAAATTCTCCTTGGGTTCACTTGTGGCTCTGGGGCTTGATGCTGCTGAGCATTTTGCTGTAGGATTTGTTGCTGCTGATGCATAAGCATCATGTCTTGCATCATTTTCTGCTGGTTCTCAATTACATTCTGCATCCACTCAAAATTTGGATCAACAGGAGGAGGAACGCCTCTACCTCTTCTGGCCATGATTCTGCGAAATATGCACAAAGTATTAAGTTGATCAAGCTCAATGTCTAATAGCATACTAAGAAAATCACAACTGGAAAAAGCAAAGACCCTATTAGCTAAGTCCGACTAGGTCGAACCGCTCTGATACCAACTGTAACACCCTGGTATTTTTATTTGTTAAAAACACCCAAGTGCACATTAAACATACATCAGAGATATTATTTCCTGTTCAGACACTGAATACCATTATAAATTTTTCGCTGAATAAAACAAAATAGTCTTATATACAAACAAGACCATAACCTGTCAGCAACTATGGTAGTCAGAGTCATACAAGAAAGCGGAATGAAAGATAACATAATACTAATGCCATAGTATTGTGATACACAGACAACAGAAGGGAAATAAACTTAAACGTAAAACTAAGTCATCATCCATCACTCGGGGCCACCTACTCGTGCCTCTGAGGTTTCTTCTGTCCCTGTTTATCTGTAAAACAACAACATTTAAACAGTGAGATACAATCTCAGTGAGTTCTACCGAGACCCCTACTAACTCTCTCGGTTCAATTAATAATCCTTTTTAAAACCAACACGACACCGACTGCAATAAAGTGCTAACCCCGGCGAACGTGAACAAACAAAGTGCGGCACCGACTGCAATAAAGTGCTAACCCCGGTGTATCGCACAGTACGACACCGACTGCAATAAAGTGCTAACCCCGGTGTGCGTACAACAAACTCATGACATAACACCGACTGCAAATCCAGTGCTAATCCCGGTGAACCCCCTTACCAATAGTACATTCTCCTATTGGCACGGAGCCTAGGTTGGGGGAGCATGACTGCCCCGCCTAGTATGTCAAAACATGGGTCGTCACCCAACTCGATATACATATAAACATATATATATCTACAGTACTATGAACCCACGGTCCATCAAATCAGACAATCCATGACACACTTTAATCCACAATTTTATAAATTCGAAGTTCACACTCGCACTCTAGTTGACCACTTTTTGACACAATTTTCAATATCAAAAACAGTTCATTTTGCCTTAAAACTAGAATATTCAGTTAGGCCTCTGAATAAGCTTTCCAACGCATCTTAGAACACCTCAATCGGGTTTCCGGATCAAAAGATATCGCGAAAACAAAAACAGTGAAAAACTGTTGAAATTCTGCCAAGCTGCGCTGAAGTCGCGCCTGGAGCGCAAGTTCAGCGCGAACTGGCAGAATGTTCTGTCATTCTGCGCTGAAGTCGCGCCTGGAGCGCAGGTGAGGCGCGAACAGGCAGAACAGGGGTCTGTTAAGACAGATTTTGCGATTTTCGCGAAATCCGCTATTCCGCTCAATTCCGATCTTTGTTCCGATCAAAAACAGATTTGACAACCAGTAAAATGAGTCCAATTCAAACCACAAAATCAATCAATCCAATCAAAAACTTAATCAAAACGAATTGTATTAAAACACGACATATTTTCAAATAACGGTTTTCGTTCCAAAATTTCTCGAAACCAATTTACGTAAAAACTAACGAGACACAAAAACATCCTAAGCGTGAGTAAAACTCACCCTTGAAGCGAGAGCCGATATCGAACCGAATTTGCCGAAACGTCGAAATCACCGAATCGAACCCAAACAACAACGAACCGCTCCTAACTTCGTTCCGAGCTTCCAATCGCGTTCAATCCGCTCCTAGCTTCTATCCTAAGCATAACCCAATCACCAACACAACCTATTAATTCTTGATTTCAACAAATTCTCCCCACAAACCTTCAATTTTCGAAGTCAAATAGAAGGGGGAAAAATGGAGGAGAGGCTTACCTAAGATATGGGTTTTGTAGAGGAGAGGGAGATGGTGATTGTGCTGAAATTTGAGGTGATGGGGTTTCCTCTTCTTCTTCCTTTCTCTTCTTCTTTCCTCTTCTTCTTTCTCCTTTCCTTCTCTTCTTTTCTTTCTCTGTTTTCTTTTCTTCTGTTCGTATCCTCTTCTTCTTTCCTTTCTTTTAATTAACACACACACACACATATTTATTTTATTAATAAATAAGTGGTGGCGTGGTCCAATTACCATATTGACCCAAATTCCTTATTTCGATTCCAAAACTTCCTTGGTCCGTATTATTCGGTCAACGACCCTGTGACAGCCAATAATTAATTTTAGCACTCAATAATTTTACCAATTAAGTACCAAATTAATTCAATTGGGTTTACTTCCAAATAATCTCGATTAATTATTTTGGGGATGTTACAGTGTCTATGGCACCGTACAGGATGTCGGCGTCTGAATTGTCCGAGTTGAAGACGCAACTTGAAGAATTGCTTGAGAAAAGGTTTGTGAGACCGAGTGTATCACCGTGGGGAGCTCCGGTATTGTTAGTGAAGAAGAAAGATGGAAGCATGAGGTTATGTGTGGACTATCGTCAGTTGAATAAGGTAACTATCAAGAACAAGTATCCGCTTCCGAGGATCGACGATTTGATGGATCAGTTAGTGGGTGCCCGTGTTTTCAGCAAAATTGATTTGAAGTCCGGATATCATCAGATTAAAGTGAAGGATGAGGATGTTCAGAAGACAGCATTCAGGACAAGGTATGGGCATTATGAATATTCAGTGATGCCGTTCGGTGTGACCAATGCACCTGGTGTATTTATGGAATATATGAATCGTATTTTCCATAATTACCTAGATCGGTTTGTGGTGATCTTTATAGATGACATTCTAGTTTATTCTAAGTCGGAGGAAGAGCATGCTGAGCACCTGAAGACAGTATTGGGAGTTCTGAAAGAGAAAAAGTTGTATGCTTAGTTATCAAAGTGTGAGTTCTGGCTGAAAGAGGTGAGTTTCCTTAGGCACGTGATTTCTGGTAATGGTATTGCGGTTGATCCGGCAAAAGTGGAAGCAGTGTTGGAGTGGGAGGCTCCGAAGTCCGCAACAGAGATTAGAAGCTTTTTGGGTTTGGCTGGGTACTACAGGAGGTTCATCGAGGGTTTTTCCAAGTTGGCCCTTCCGTTGACTCAGTTGACTTGTAAGGGTAAAGTTTTCGTTTGGGATGCTCGCTGTGAGGAAAGTTTTATGGAACTGAAAAAGAGATTGACAACGTCGCCTGTTTTGACGTTGCCGAATCCAGAGGAACTGTTTGTTGTATATTGTGACGCTTCGAAGATGGGTCTTGGTGGTGTGCTGATGCAAGATGGGAAAGTCGTTGCGTATGCGTCGAGGCAGTTGCGGGTTCATGAGAAAAATTACCCTACGCATGATTTGGAATTGGCTGCTGTGGTATTTGTGCTTAAGATTTGGAGGCACTACCTTTATGGTTCGAGGTTTGAAGTGTTCAGTGATCATAAGAGTCTAAAGTATCTGTTCGATCAGAAAGAGTTGAATATGAGACAGCGTCGGTGGTTGGAGCTCTTGAAGGATTATGACTTTGGTATGAATTATCATCCCGGCAAAGCTAATGTCGTGGCTGATGCTTTAAGCAGAAAGTCTTTGCATATGTCGGCAATGATGGTGAAAGAATTAGAGTTGATTGAGGAATTTAGAGATTTGAGTTTGGTTTGTAAAATGACACCTCGCAGTGTCAAGCTGGGAATGTTAAAGATCGATAATGACTTCCTGGGCAGCATCAGAGAGGCTTAGAAGTCAGATGTCAAGTTAGTAGATTTAATTAATGGGGTTGGTCAATCTGAAGATGAAGATTTCAAGTTAGATTCCCGTGGTGTGTTGAGGTTCCGGGGTAGGATCTGTGTTCCGGATGATGCGGAGATGAGAAAGGCAATTTTGGAGGAGGGTCACCGTAGCAAGTTGAGTATCCATCCTGGAGCGACGAAAATGTATCAAGATCTGAAAAAGATGTTTTGGTGGTATGGTATGAAGAGGGATGTGGCACAGTTTGTGTATGCCTGTTTAACCTGTCAGAAATCGAAGGTTGAGCATCAGAGGCCTGCGGGGTTGATGTAACCGTTGGAAGTTCCAGAGTGGAAGTGGGATAGCATTGCGATGGACTCTGTGACTGGATTGCCGAATACAGTTAGGGGTCATGACGCTATTTGGGTGATCGTTGATAGGTTAACGAAGTCTGCTCACTTCGTTCCTATTAATATCACTTATCCGGTGTCGAGGTTGGCAGAGGTCTATGTCAAAGAAATTGTGAAGTTACACGGTGTTCCGAAGAGTATTGTGTCAGATAGGGATCCGAGGTTCACTTCTGAGTTTTGGATGAGTTTGCAGAAGGAATTGGGTTCAAAGCTGAAAATGAGTTCGGCGTATCATCCTCAGACAGATGGTCAGTCAGAGAGGACAATTCAGTGGTTAGAAGATTTGTTGAGGGCTTGTGTATTGGAACAACGGGGTTCATGGGATTCCTACCTTGCGTTGATTGAGTTTACCTATAACAACAGTTACCATTCCAGTATCGGGATGGCACCGTTTGAAGCATTGTACGGTCGAAAGTGTAGAACGCCATTGTGTTGGTATGAGTCGGGAGAGAGTGTAGTGTTGGGACCGGAGATTGTCCGGGAGACTACAGAGAAAATCAAGATGATCCGTGAAAAGATGAAGGCTTCGCAGAGTCGTCAGAAGAGTTATCATAACAAGCGGAGGAAAGATTTAGAGTTTCAGGAGGGTGAGCATGTGTTCTTGAGGGTTTCTCCTATTACCGGTGTTGGTCGAGCGTTGAAATCGAAGAAGCTCACTCCTCGCTTTGTTGGTCCTTATCAGATTTCTGAGAGAATCGGAAATGTGGCTTATAAAGTGGCTTTACCGCCGAATCTTTCGAATTTGCACGACGTGTTTCATGTGTTGCAACTTCGGAAGTATGTTTCGGATCCATCTCATGTGATCCATATGGATGATGTAGAGGTGCGGGATAATCTCATTGTGGAGACGATGCCCGTACGGATTGAGGATCGTGAAGTGAAAGTGCTTAGAGGCAAAGAGATTGCATTAGTGAAAGTGGTTTGGCTAGGAGCTGCCGGTGAGAGTATGACTTGGGAGCTAGAGAGCAAGAAGCGATAGTCCTACCCAGAGTTGTTTGATCAGGTAAATTTCGAGGGCGAAATATTCTAAGTGGGGGAGAGTTGTAACACCCTAAATATTTAATTAATTTATTTAATTAAGTATTTAGGAATTTAATTTAATTTATTGGATATATTTTAATTAATTAAAATTTATGTTAATTTTGTGGTGGTATTAGGAAAAGGAAGCGCCACTTGGATGAGTTGGGCTTAAGTGAAAAGCCCAAGCCCATGATCCAAGTGACATGCGAATAGCTAATGGGGCTAGGGTTTGGTGCCTCATTCGAAAATTGAGAGAAAGAGAATAGAAAGGAGAAGAGAAGAGCGCCGTAGGGGAGGAGAAGAAGAGAGAAGAAGTCGCAAGCTCCAAGGGCCAAGGGACGTGATCGTGTTGCTGTGGTTTCGATCGTGACTGTCTCTAGGGCTTCTATCATTCAAATTCGAGGTAAGGGGAGTTCTATCAATTCATATAATAGGTTGTATGATAAGTTTTAGGTAGTGATGGCCAAGATTTACCCATGATCATGATTATGTTTGTGAATTCATGTTCTTGTTGATGATGTATGCGTGATGTTCATGGTTGTGGCTAAAAACCTATTTTTGGTGTGGCTTGGGCGCCTAGGGCGCCATATGTTTGATGGATGTTGCTGAATTTTGATGTTTGATGGATGCTTTTGATGATTTTATATGTGCTCATGAATTGTTGTAAATTGGTGTTATGATTGGTCATGTGAAAATTTGAAGAAAAAAATGTATATGTTGAAATTGGGTTGCTGGAAGTGTGCAGGCGCTGGGCGCTGTGTTGCTGTGTGCGTGCGTGTTGCGCTGGGCGCCAGTGTGTGTGCGTGCGTGTTGCGCTGGGCGCTGGTCGCTGGGCGCCAGTGTGCGTGTGTGTGTGTTGCGCTGGGCGCCAGTGCGCGTGTGTGTGTTGCGCTGGGCGCCAGTGCGCGTGTGTGTGTGTTGCGCTGGGCGCTGGGCGCCTGTGCGCGTGCGTGTTTCGTGTTGCTGGGCGCTGGGCGCCAGGTGCCTGGCGCTGGGCACCCAGGGCGCCAGTTTTCAGGATGTTCCCAAATTTTTTATGAAAACTGTTTTCGCTATATCTTTTGACTCGGACATCCGTTTTAAACGTTTCAAAGAGTGTTGGGAAGATTTTTCAGTTGCCTATCTGTGTGTCCCATTTTTAAAAATAAAAACTTATTATTTCTGAAGGTTGCTGGGGCGCCCAAGTGGCTGCTCCCGGTGGTCGTTGCTGTGACATTGAAAAATCGTTTTGGTGTCTTTAAAAATCCCCTTTTGTGTATAACCAGTGGTTTTAACGTTTTAGTGTCAAAAGTGATGATTTTGACGATGATGCCCTGAGTGTCTAGTTAAATGACCTTTTTGCCCTTAGTGGCCAGTGTTGTTGATATTGATGTGTAAAAGACGATGATGCCCCTAGTGGCTAGTTAAATGACCTTTTTGCCCTTAGTGGCCAAAGTTGTTGATAATGACGTGTAAATGACGATGATGCCCTTGGTGGCTAGTAAATGACGTTTTTGCCCTCAGTGGCTATTGTTTGAGTTGATGATGTTTATGAATAAGTGACGATGTAAATAAGTGACGTTGAGGCCCAAAAGGCTAAGTGATGATAATTCCCAAAAGGCTAAGTGACGTTGTTGTGTGTAAATTGTGAATTTAAAGGTGCTGGGCCTCTTATTTGGCCAATTGGTAAGTGACGGGTCACATAGTTGACCGTGATTGTGTGTTTGTGCGTGGTGCATGTCATAGTGTCTCATGCCTCCAATATGCATAAACCCAGTGACGTTTTGAGGCCCAAAAGGCTAAGTGACGATGAGGCCATAAAGGCTAAGCGACGTTTGTGAAAAAGGTACCTCATGACATAGTGGTGAGTTATTGTAGTGATGTAATTGATGATTGTGATGTGATTATTTTAGAGCTGTGACTTGACTTATTGCTTATCATGTGATTTATTATATGGATTGAATTGGACTCACCCTTCTGTTTGAATGTTACCCCTATGCGGTAACGTGCAGGTGATCACGAGTGAAGGACTAGGTACCTTCACTACTTCGAGTCGAGTCGTCACGCTCTGATACGTAGCACTCAGGGGGGGGGGGGGGACGAACTTGATGTTTATGAATGATTTCAGCTGTTATGTTTTTGTTGACGATTCTGTTTTATTTTGTTATTCCGCTGCGTAGTTGGTTTTTATTGACGTTAAGTTTATTTGCGATGATAACTGTGTTTTTGAGGCTCTCCTTTTAGTGATGTGCTACGTGATGCATGATTATTGTGTTTGAGATGTTTTATTGAGAAGCGTTGTTTTATTGAAGTATGTGTAACATTCCTCATGAGAAATAATTTTTGAAAACTCTGATTTTTCCAATTAAATTAACGGGTAGAAAAGGGGTGTTACAATTGGCCGGTGTTGTGCTAGAGAAAAGAGAAAAGATAAGAAAAAACACTGAGAGGTTAAGAGTGAGGGGTCCTGAAAGAACTCACTGAGATTGTAAATCTCACAGTATATGTTGTGGTGTTTTTACAGATGAGCAGGGCACGACCAAGCAAATAGAGAAGTAGTAGCTGCTGAACCGGGCCACAAGAGTTTGAAGGATCCTAAGGGATCGAGTTTACATTTGCTTAGTCTACCCTAGTTTTGTAATATGTATTATTACG
The DNA here is from genome assembly GCA_039519185.1 of Astragalus membranaceus. Taxonomy (NCBI): domain Eukaryota; kingdom Viridiplantae; phylum Streptophyta; class Magnoliopsida; order Fabales; family Fabaceae; genus Astragalus; species Astragalus membranaceus. Next base: position 55,217,622 of record CM076854.1, on the reverse strand, counting down.
AGGTTCTATCACTGATTGTATAATCAAAGTTATTGTAAATTGCAAACCGTACTTTCGGATTTGAACCAGTTTTTCATTAATGACTCATTTTGAACTGTTATCAATTATGTCATTAAGTACTCGTTTTGGTATTTTATTCCTTCTTGAGTAAGTTATGACGGGTTCTTCCGTCAAGTCATGTTATATTCAAGTCCTTAAGTAGGTTCGCATCTTTGATTTATATTGAGATGGTTAACATCCTAAGTTTAAGGATGTTACGTAAACAATATTTTTTCCCTGCAAATCTGAATTTATATCGGTGTGTTCGAGCTCACATAAATTACATATACATACTAAAAATTCGTTTTAGTATTCTATTTTGATCTTAAAGTATATAATGTGGTTGGTCAATATAGTCCCAATTTTTTGTGGATATCTTGTACTGCAGGAATTGTATTGCAGGTCAAAGTTTTGATGATGAAAAAGACCAGAGCTAAAGGTGATAAGAGTAAAAGTTGACCAAAGCCAAAGTTGATGGCCAAAGGTGATGAAAGTGACAAAGTATCAAAGTCACAATCCAAGACAATCAAGCTCAAGAATTGAAGTTTCAAGATATAAGGGTAGTCCTTATAAATAAGGGTAGTCCCTAGGGTTTGGGTGTGTCTTAGGAAAAAGTGTAAGCTCTTACGAAGGTCAGCTCATCTCTCAAAGTCCCACGTTTTTCAAAAATGCATGCATGCACACGTAAACATAAAAAGGTTTTTGAGAAACAATAATATCGATTCACACTACTTTTAACTAAATATCAAAATCGAATTTCAACTCAATATGAAAGCATACATTCGATTCATATTATTTTTACTAAGTATATAATCGATTCATAAACTCTTTTTCAAAGCAAAGAATCAATTCATATTGTTTTCACTAAGTACATAATCGATTTCCTCTCTGCTTTATTCAAGTACATAATCGATTCTTATGTGTAAGGAAGCACATAATCGATTTCCCTTTTCTTTTAAGAAAGCACATAATCGATTCCCTCATGTTTTAAGTAAGCACATAATCGATTTGCATATCCCTTGTTTTAAGCACATAATCGATTTGCATCTTATTCATTCTCAAGCATATAATCGATTGTCAATTCTAGTTCATTCAGGCAAACAATCGATTCTGACATTTCCATAAATGTTTCAACGTTAATATTTTTCTCATAGCCTATAAATAGAGGCTTCATTCTTCACAATTCACAACAACCCATTTTCACGATTCAGAACACTTTTTACGCATTCATTTCTGCTCTTCTCGCACCGGTTGTCCGTCAGAGCTGATCTCTCGCAAGAGTTAGTTGGGGTTGGAATCTTCAAGTTGTATTATCTGCCTGCATTAGAGGTATTTCGGTTTTTAAGTTTGTAATCGTGTATTGGTTGTATTTTGTACTAGGGAGTGGGGTATCTCTCTAGGGTAGCTGTTTGTACTAGGAAGTGGGGTATCTTTCTGGGGCAGCTTGTTGTAACAAGGGTGGGGTATCTCTTGTTGTATTGTGGTTAGATTTGAGGGCTCTTCAATAGGTGGGGTATCCTAGGTGAAGAGTGCCTGAGTCTGTAAAGGTTTTCCAAGGCACCTGTAAGCGTTCTTTTGTGTTAGTGGAAAATCTCACAAGGGTGTGAGGACTGGACGTAGGTCACTAGGAGGTGACCGAACCGGGATAAATCTCCGTGTGCTTTATCGCTTTATTTTCTAATTCCTTCGCTTCCACTTAACCTGCGCGAAAATTAATCTAAGTCATTAAAAAGGGGAAAAAGTTTTCAAAAGTTTTAAAGGGCCACTTGGAAACAAGTGGTATCAGAGCTAGACTCTTGTATAAAGGGCCTAGCAGCTTCAAGAGTAATGGCTTCAGGTTGGTCTACGCAAGAGGGTGCTTCTCTTACCCGTCCTCCGGGATTCAACGGGAAAGATTACGCATATTGGAAAGAAAGAATGAGAATCTTTATTGAAGGGGTAGACTTAGATGTTTGGGATGCTGTAGAAAAAGGACCCTTCGTCCCCACGCACACGGTAAATGGTATTCTTATAATAAAAGGTAGAAATGAATGGTCTGATGAGGAGAAAAGAAAAGTTCAACATAATCTGCGGGCTAAAAACATAATTACTTCTGCTTTAAGTCCTGATGAATTTTTTAGAGTTTCAAACTGTAAATCTGCTCAAGAAATGTGGGATAATCTCCAAGTAGCTCATGAGGGTACAAGTGAGGTTAAAAGAGCAAGAACCAACACTCTTATAAGAGAGTACGAGCTGTTCAGAATGAATACAGGTAAAACTATACCTGACATGCAAAAGAGGTTCACTCACATAGTGAATCAACTAAGCTTGTTAGGAAAGTCATTCCCAGCTGAGGATCTAATCAATAAAGTTCTGAGATGTTTGAATCGAGAATGGCAGCCCAAGGTAACTGCTATAGCTGAATCGAGAAATTTAGCTACAATTTCACTTGCCACTCTGTTTGGAAAGCTTCAAGAGCATGAACTAGAGCTCACCCGTCTGGCTGAGCATGAAAATTCAGATAAGAAAAAGAAAAGCTTGGCTTTGAAAGTATCCAGTTGTCATACCCTAATTTTGTCCGCCTAAGATCGAAACCCTAATTTTCCACAAAAAATAAATAAATTAAGAGGAGAGACATCATTTTGAAGAGTGAGAAGAGTATCATGCATTGCATTTTAGATTTTGAAAGTCATTTTAGGGTTTTAAATTCATTTTTAGAGTGGAATTGCATTTTAGGGGCAAAAAATAAGGTTTTTGGGTAAAAGGGTATTTTGGTCATTTATAAAATTAGGAAGATTTCTCGTCAAAAATCATTTTGCAATATTAGAGGAAATTATTTGAGGCATATCCCTTCTTGATCATCACATGTTGCGCATGCATGCATGTGTGTTACAAAAAATTCAAATTCAAAAAAGGTATCAAAAGGGAATATTCTTCAAATAATACAAGATGGGATTTTTGTGACATTTTTTGTCATGGTGATCTCATAATGTTGACATCCTCCTAATATTCCTAGTATGTGGCCCAAAATGGTTAGATTTTATGGAATTATTTTCAAAGGAATAATCAAAAAATGAAAGAAAAGGGAGTGGTCTCATAATAGTACAATAGTACAAAATGACAACCAAGCAAAACTTGGTCACCAATGCCAAATGAATAGTACCCGGGTTACTATTCATCTCACTCTCATTTTGTGCTTCTTCAAACTCCTCAATCCATGTGATGATCAATCTCAACCCTTGATTCAAAATTAAAATCCAATCCTAGAGCACATTCAAAGCACAATGACTAAAATACCCTTATACCTAGTTGCCTCCTATATATACCTTGCTTAGCTCTTCACTCACAACTTTTTGCTCATTTCTCCTACACAAAACCTAGCACACCATCTTCTCCTCCTAATTCCCTTCTTGGCCGTGAGCTCCTCCACCTCTCCTCCATATATTTTCTTCAAAAATCACCATCAAATCTTCCATTTCTTGTTAGATCATCATCATTTCGTCCATTCTCATCAAGGTTGCATCATCAAATTACGAAGATCAAGAGGATTTCGTGTGTTCAAGGGTAGATCCAATTTTATTTTGAGCTTATATCATCTCCTTCTTCATTTCTTTGTGATTTTGAGGTAAGCCTTGAAACCTTGCATCTCATATTTAGTTTTTCTTGCATAATCTCTCTTCTACTCATTCCAACTCTTCTATTTTGTGGTTGTTGCTTTGAGGGGGCATATCAAACATTATTGGACAAGCCCATTGGTAGGATTGGGTGTTTGAAGTGACCCCTTGGCATTAGAGGAGTTATTCTTGTGTATTCTTGCATGTTCACTCATATTTGCATCATTTTTCATCAATAAAATACTCATATTCATGCTATTTTGCCTTGGCCTTGGTTTGTTTTTTAGGGATCATGTATTTTCCTGTGTGTTTCATGAGTTGAGGTGAAATTTTGGGTTGATTTCATGCCATATAGCCCTCGGGTTTGCCTAGAAAAATTAGGGTTATTGTTGTGTTTTGTAATCCTTGATTTTCATGTGAATAAAAATGTGATTTGGTTGATGTTTTAGCTTAGAAATTTGCATGTTAGATTAGAGTTTTCATTTTGTGTTGATTCATGTGTCAATTGTTAATTTTGTAAGAAATAAAAGAGATGATTGTTGGTAATGTTGCATTCGGCCAAAAGGGCCTTTTTGTGCATCTTTGTTTGCTTGGATTTTGGTCATTTGATCTTGGATAAGTGAATGCAAATTGAGACATTGTGTTTCTCACTTTTTACCACTTTGGTTTTTACCTATTCATTAACTATTTACCAAAAACATAAAAAGATTTTACCATTTTACTTTTACCTCTTCATTAAGTTTTTACCAAGAGTTTTTACCATTTCATAAAACATAAAAACATTTTTACCTTCATGCATCAAAACATTTTTTACCTCATTCATTAAAACATTTTCATCTCATCTCATAAAACATTTTTACCTTCATTCAAAACATTTTACCATCTTGCATTCATGAGTTTTTACCCTATTGCATTAATAAGCTTTATGCGCATACTTCAATAAAAACTAGGGTTTGGATTTGATCCTAATTACTTGCCTTAAGAATTAGATTGATGATTGGCAAGAGGATTAACACTTGTGCACCTTATCTCAAGTGTGAGGATTGACCAAAGTGATTCAACATCCTTTGATACTTTGATTGCTAAATAATTTGCTTGCCTATGCCTTGCCAATGATCATAGTTGAGGCTACTCTTTTGAGTTCACTTGTGCTTACAACTCCTTTGTCTACTCACATAGAATATTATCAATGCTTAGATAGGTTCATTTCCTCCCTTACATCTTCCACTAGATGTGCAATCAGATATTTCTCTCTTGTGTTTTGTAGAAATGTTCGAGTATGGTGCTTACCTAACATCTTCCACTAGATGTGCATTTAGGTGCTATCTTACCTATTCTTGCATTCTTTGCTAAATGCATAGTCCAACTTCCCTCTTTGCCTATCTATGTGTTGTGATCTAATATGTGTAGTTTAGGCTTAATCCTTGATAATGAATTCAAATGTTGTTGCTTAATAGTTTGATTCCAATGATTGTGTTATGCTTGAACCTACAAAAACTTTCTTGCATTCATTGTTTTCACTTCTAACAACTTGGCATAAAAACGGTTACTAGTGACGATCCATCATAACCTTTGTCAGTTTGGTCGTCATGAAAGCCACAATTTCAAAAGAGTGTTTTCATAAGCATAAAACCAGCTACTAGTGATAATCCATCATAACCTTTGTTAGTCAGATAATTACGAATGCTCTTCATTTTCCAAAACCTAATCAAAAAGATTTTCATTTTTTAAAGCTACCTAGAACTACGTAGCTTTGATTCCCACTTGGGATACGTAGGAGCGAGACACGTTCTCGTCAAGCACAGCAATAAAAATCTAGTATTTAACCAAAGAAAAAGAGTTATTTTCATAAAAAAAAGAATCATTTTCAAACCCATTGTTGCTAGTAGCTCATCAGAGCCTTTGTTCGTTTAGCTATTAGTGGCAATGTCCTTTTCTCATAAGAATAATAAACGATGATCCATCATAACCTTTGTTAGTTTGATCATCGTGCAAATCAATCTCTTTCGAAAATCACTTTCAAAAAAGATAATAAAAACGAGTTGTTATCAATAGTCCATCAGAACCTTTGTTCGTTTGACTAGCGGTGCAACTCTCTTTTTTGAGTATTTAGTAGTGATTCATCATAGCCTCTGCTAGTTTAATCATTCGCTAATGCTCGTCCTATTTCAAAAACTCACTAAAAAAGATAAAAGACAAAAACTTTTCAAAAAGACAAAGAAGAACCACGTAGCTTTGAGTTCTCCATCGCACCGGGAGATACGTAGGAGCGGGCCATGTCCCGTCAAGCGTTTTTTTCTTCTAAAAACCCATTTTTCTCCCTTTTTTTTCATAATAAATAAAGATTTTCATTAAGAATTTTTCAATAAGAAGTAGAGAGGCAAAATTAAGTATTTTCAAGTCAGCACACTAAAACCACACATTTAATTAAAGGTTCCCTCTCAGTAGAGAGGACGTGTGGGGTGCTAACACCTTCCCCGCGCGTAACCGACCCCCGAACCCTATTCTCTAGTTTCGCAAGATCAATCACTTTCCAAAAAAGGGTTTCCTAATATTTTCCTTAATAAATATTGGTGGCGGCTTCATTGATTTTAGAAAAGTTGTAAACGAGGAAAGTTCTCCCTCGGGGACTTTTTCGGGCGCAACAGCTGACGACTTCACTGGGGACTAAAAAGAAAAACATTTTTTTTAAAAGTGGGTCAAGCCTAATTAATTAAGTGTGTGATTTGTGTGATTGATTTGAATATCTTGTTTTGCCTCTATGCTTTCTTCTTTTTCATACTTTCATGTTGCATTCCTGTGCATTCTTCTTCTTCTCCTTCTATGTTTGCTTTTGTTTAAAGTAATAGATGGTTGCTTCTTTGCTTATATGCTTAGTTCCCTCATGCATTTCCCCAATCATATCATGTTCCCTTTTTCTTTGCTCCCTTTCTTAAGGTAAATTCATGCATTTTCCCCTCTCTTATCATGTTCCCCTCTTCTCAGCTCCCTTTCTTAAGCAAGTAGTGCATTGTTGTTGGCACCCTAAGCTTGTTTGTATTTGAATGATATTGAACCCTAGAGTAGACAACATGCTATTGTCTGGACTGTTCTGGATTTTCATTTGCAGGTGGGGTAGTTTTTAAGGAAATGCCCTTCGCACACACACACTTGTACCTTGAAATTATATTATTAGAGAAAGAGACCATAACCCAGGTCTGTTAGGATACCTTAGGATGAGTTGATTCGAGTAGTGGGAGCCCATCAGGACCTTTGTCCGTTTGGCTACTCGCGAAAGTTTCAATCAGAGTTGTGCTCTTTCATGATGCTTCGTATCTAGCAGTTTGCTGCATTTACGGGGATTTTCATGAGAGGGACTGTGGCTCTGATGACCTTTGTGAGGGTGTGAATAGAGATACATGAGAAGATTATCCCTAAAGTGCCTTAGATCATAGGTTCTACCCCCTTTTTAGGTCACAAGGGCTTTCCAAATTGTGTGCTGCATTGTTGCATTCAGTTCAATCAATTTTTCCTTCAAAATTTTCGAAAATCAAAAAGATATGCTTTTCCTTTTCAATAAACGCCTATATGAGGTGGCATATAGTGTGAAAATTTTCAAATCACCACCTGTAAATATCCTCTTTCTGCAAAAACACAAAAAAGAAGCATCATTGCATCATTGTATCACTGCATCATTGCATCATTTGCATTGCATAAAATTCCAATTTTGAAAAAAACCATTCATCTTGCATTCCCTTTCATTACATAAAGATAAAACAAAAAACAATTATCATCTGCATAGCATAAGCATTTCATTTATAATCATGCAAAAAAATCCTCGTCAAGTTCATCCAAGACGAGGCATTCATGCATAAGCATTATTTCAAAAAAAAGACACAGTAGAACTACGTAAGCTTTGATTCCTCATTACAATGGGTATACGTAGGAGCGGGTCATACCCCCTCAAGCACATTTTTCTAAAACCTTTTTTTTCCAATAAATCATTTGCATCTCCAAATAATTTTCAAAATCATGTTCCAAAACTAAAAATGAAAAAAAAAATGAAAAGTTTCCAATGCATGCATCTTCTCTAAACAAAGAAAAAATAGAAAAGCTCTTCATGTAAAAGCTCAATGAGTAAAAGTGCACCTTCGAATGACGAAGGGTAATATCTCAATTTTGTTTGTGCACGACAATTTTGAGATGTTACTCTACGATATCGGGGCACTTTGACCCTATCAAGTGAGGTTTGTTTTCAAATAAGAGAATAAGTTTGAGTTAACCAAATGTCGAAGCATTTCAGTATATTGCGTGAAGTATTGAGTCAAGATCCACTCAATGTTTCATGCAAGTTACTCAGAGTAACGACAATTGGTTGCCTCACGTCATCATTTTTACAAAAAAAGGGGGGGGGGGGGGCATCGACATTTCATATCTCGTCTTTCCTCTAAAGAATAAAAACCATTTTGAAAATATCATTCTTGCATGCCTAGGAATTTCATTTTTCATCTTGCATCAAAAACACTCAAAAATCTTTTAAAACAATTCCACTTCCCAAGTGGTCATTTTCCTTGCATTTTCATCATGTTTGCATCCATGCATTGCGTTCAATAAAAAAGGTTGTGATGAAAGACGAGACGCTTTTACAAAATAATCTTTCTAGAAAAGCTCACTCCTATTTATTTGCAAACTCAAGGTGTTTCAAGGCACTCAGTTTTTCAAAAAGAAAGTATTGCATCTCATCTATTCCATGATAAAAGACTGAAATAGTGTATCAAAGAAAAAAAAACAAATTTTTAACTGATGTTAACTCTCTGTGAAGCATTCTTCTAGTGAGCATGCATGCTATGAGTAATTTCTCTTGTTTGAGTCGGTTGGTTTTCCTCCCTTACCACAGTTTCCCGTCCAAGTCTAGTCCCGCCCCATCCGCCTATAAAGTGTATACTCTCCCCGCGTTGGTACATACTTGACTTTTGGGTTAAATCCTCTGTACAAGGGGGCAATTTTGTAATCACTTAATTACCTTGTTAAAATTGCTTTCCTTTGATTCAAGTCTAAAATGTTGCATGCATTTGTCCAGTCATTCGTTCTTGTGCTTATGACGTGTTCCCTGTTGACAGAGAAAGGCAAATTGGATTTGTTCTCTAGCTAGGAACATGGCAACAAATGAAGAACTAAGAGCCGAGGTGAATGAGTTAAAAGCAGAGGTGAATGGGTTAAGGACGCAGATGTCAGAAATGGTGAGGGTTCTGATTCCTCTAGGTTACACTCCCCCTTCTAACCCAGAAGCTAATCAGGGAGCTGGTCCTGTAGCCATTGTTGAGAATGTACAACCGGCATCTATCGGATCTGAAGGAATGACTGGTGAACCTCGGGTTCAGATCCCGCATCCTATTGTTATACCCCAGGCTATTCTTCAGAACTTCACTCCTCAGCCAGCTGCCATTCCACAGGCTCAGGACTTCACGTCTGGAAACTCTGCATACCCTCAGATTCAGCGCTCAACTCCAACTATGGCTCCAATGCTCCAACCTCCTCATAGTGTAAGCAGCTTCCCTCAGGTTTATTCCACTGAGCATCAGCAGACCAAAGAGAAGTTTCAGATATTAGAGGAAAGATTAAGAATGGTTGAATGCTTCGGTTCCAGAGCAAGAGAGGCCAGAGACTTGTGCCTTATTCCTGATGTGGTGCTGCCTCCTAAGTTCAAAGTCCCCGACTTCGACAAATACATGGGTGCGACCTGTTCAAAAAGTCACTTGACGATGTATTGTAGAAAGATGTCTACTTACTCTCATGATGACAAACTGCTAATCCATTGCTTCCAAGAGAGCCTTGCTGGGGCATCTCTCAATTGGTATATGAAGTTAGAACCATCTCAGGTTCGCTGTTGGAAGGATTTAGCTGATGCATTCCTCAAACAATATCAATACAATACAGACATGGCACCAGACAGAACGCAGCTGCAGGGCATGAGCAAGAGGGACAATGAATCGTTCAAGGAGTATGCCCAGCGATGTAGAGCTTTGGCTGCACAAGTTACACCTCCTCCTTTAGACAAGGAATTGGTTTCTATGTTTATGAAGCTAGTACAACCACCATTCCCAAAAAGATACGACCCGCAGGCCACTTGTGAATTCCATGTTGGGGCAATTGGTCACTCTGCTGAAAATTGTTATCTTTTGAAACATTTGGTTCAGGGTCTTATTGATTCAAGGCGGTTAACCTTTGAAGAGGGTGGTGAAGGATTTAACCCTCTGAGTTCAGGGCTATCAAGTCAAAATGGCAACAGTTGAAGATGATCAAAGTGTTGAAGGCAGCATCGTCTTTCCCATGCATTTCATAGCATTTATGAGTGATTGTTGATTCTCATGTAGTTTTTCAGTTCAAAGCAATTTTCTGTGATGCAATCCTCTGGCTCTGCCCAAGGCCTTAGGATATTTCAATAAGGGCACATGTTCCTTTTCAATATTGTCATCAATAAAAAGTTACTTTCTTCAATCACTCTTGAGTCCTCCATGCTGGGGCAGTTTTGTGATCACTAAGTCTCCTCGTCAATATCATATACCTTTAGTGCAAGTCTTTCAAAAATAATATAATAAACAAGAAGAATAAGCTCGCTAGGTTGAAAACCCGCAAAGGGAGGCCTAGGCAAAAAAGAGCGCCCGGTGGATTGAAAACTCGCAAAGAGTGGTCCCGGCAAAAGTTAGGGCACAAAAAAAAACAAAAAAACAAAAAAGAAAAGTAAAAGAAGAGAGCAAACACATATAGATAGATAAATTGTTGTCAAGTTTTACAAAAATAAGTAATCGGGATTTGAAATGAAGTTTGGCTATCTCCCCATACCCTCAAAAATCCAAAATCCCAAAAAATACCCTTTCCTACCCACCTTAAGCCAAGAAAATCTCAAGATATCTCCATCAGCTCACCTCAAGTCCAAGGCAAAGAGGAAGCCAAAAGGAAAAGAATGCAATCAAACAAAAAGATTCAAAAATGAAAATCCCAAAAAAAAACAAAAAGAACAAAAAGAAAGAAAAACAAGAAAAAAAAACAAAGAAAAAGAGAGACAAAAGAAGTATAAATTGTGAGCTGGTACATTTTGCCATAAGACATAAGAGGTCCTTGTCTAGATAAACCATCCCTTCTTCCCCAAATCCTCAAACACTTCATCATCTTTCCTATCATAAAACCCACAAACATTTCCTCTGGCCTCAACATCAAACCCTCCAGTCATTCTACCATGAAATCCAAAGTTGTCCTAATAAAAACCCCAAACGTTTCATCAAGCCCAATAACTATTCCCTTCATAAACCATTGACCATCGGCCAACGCTGAATAAGACCCATCCTCCCATCAACCCCAAACACTCCGATAAGCCCAATCATCCCTTCTCCACAAAACATCACAATCTTGCAAAGTCCATTCCGATCAATGACCGGTTGCTTTCGTTTTCTCAAATTTTAATCTTAGGACAAATAAGTTTATCTGTTTACAATGTGTTTGCTCAAAAAGAGAAACAAACGATCAGAAAAAAGAAAGCTGATCAAGAAAAATAAACCCTCAGAAAAAGAGAACTGAGGAGACAAAAACAAACAGTCAGAATAAAGAAAGCTGACGAAACAAAAAAAAGACTTGCACTCCCAAAAATGCATTCAAGATTGCCTTAAAACAAGGTTTAGTGACCACCAAGTGAGGCTTCTCTTCATTACCAAAAGTCAAGGCATTCACAGAGAACCAAAGATTTACACTGAGAACACCACTCAGATCTAAAAGTTGGGGCATTCTCTTCACCACCCACCCACCCTAATCTTGGGAAAGCCTGTTCAGCGTCCATCCTATGTCATTCATCCTTTCACCAGGTGTTATCCATGACGCCAGTTCCCGCATATCTGCCCTTTCACTCCAATTGTCAATATCACCAAACAGGGCAATGTAACACCCCTTTTCTACCCGTTAATTTAATTGTAAAATCAGAGTTTCAAAATTTCTTTTCATCGCAAGGAATGTTACACACACTTCAAACAAAACACCGTACTTCAATAAAACAGTTCAACGTCAATAAATGTGCAATACGTAACACGCCCCCAATGGGGAAAAACTTAAGCATCAGTCATCGTCACCACAACCGTGACGTCAATAAAACCAACTACGCAGCGGAAAGTATAAATAAGAGAAAACCATCAAATAACATATAACAACCAAAATAGTCTTAAAACATCGAGTTCGTTTCGCCCCGAGTGCTACGTATCAGAGCATGACGACCCAACTCATAATTAGTGAAGATACCTAGGTCTTCACTCGTGATCACCTGCACGTTACCGCATAGGGGTAACATTCAAACAGAAGGGTGAGTCCAACTCAATCCATATAATAAATCATATGATAAGAACTAAGTCAAAGTCACAGCACTAGAGTAGCCACATCACAGTCATCAATTACGTCAATACAACAACATCACAATGTCATGTGACTATATGAAATGCAACCCACTCGCGGGCATATGCATGAGGTACCTTTCATCATCGTCGCTTAGCCTTTATGGCCTCATCGTCGCTTAGCCTTTTTGGCCTCATCGTCGCTTAGCCTTTTTGGCCTTGCACATGGAATACATGAGACACTATGACATGCACTGTAACATCCCCTAATTAGCTAATTAGATTAATTAAATTAGCAAGAGGTTGAATTAATTAATTAGCATAAATTTATAAATTATTGTTGTGCATAATTGAACTATTATGTTAAGCTAGTGAGTTATGGGATTAGTGTAGTGTTAGGAGTAATTTAAGAGAGTATTAGTGAGTAGGGGTATTTTGGTCCTTTCACCTCATTAAATGAGGATCCAGCTGACAAAAACACCACAACACACTTCACTTCCCTCATTTTTTTCTGAAATTCAGCAAGGAGTATGGAGGAGGAGGAGAGAATTCGAGAGAGAGAGAGTGGAGAAGAAATGGGAGGAGCCCTACCTCCATTGTTCATGCATGTTGAATCCAAGACCACCATTGTTCATCATTCTTCTTCCTCTATACATTGATGCCCAGAAATCTCCCATCAACCCACTTCATCAAAAATCACCATTGGTGAACCTTTGAAGCTCCAAGCTCAAAAATGGAGTGTTGATGCTCCACATAGTTGCATGTCATTGTTATAGCCATACAACCAGTACCAAGGTTCGTATTCAAGCGAAAATTCAGTTTGAAGTTCATTGGAACAGCTAGGATTCGAGTTGGGTAGCCTTCCAAAGATTTAAGTACCTGAGTTCGTTGTTGGAGCGGATTCAAAGAGAGTTCGTGCGTTCTTAGTTCATAGCCTCCGTCAAAGTCTCGGTGTTTACGTGATTTTCATCACGATAGGTGAGTTCTATAACTCGCTTAGGGAATGTTTTTGCGTTCTGAGTTTTATTTTCGAAAACCATGGTCACACGTTTTTGTTATCGAAAGGAAACTTATTAAAAACCGTTTTCTCCAAAGAATCGGGACTTAAATAATATATTGTGTGATTGATTGTGTTGGAACGCTGTGATATATTATTTTAGTGTGTGATTGAGTTTGGGTCTCGATCGGAAGGGATTTTGGAATCGGAACGGAATGGATTACTCATGAAAATACTATTTTCTGGAAAACTGATAGAGACGCACGGATCGTGTGCCTATGAGCACGGGTCGTGCGCCTCCCTCTGATACGACAGGAACTGGGTTTTTAAAACACGCACGGATCGTGCGCCTAGTCGCACGGGTCGTGCGTATGTCTCTGGAACTTTATAAAATTTTAGTGGATCACGCACGGATCGTGCGCCAAGTCGCACGGGTCGTGCGTATCTTTCTGGAAATCTTCTGCAAACTGTTCAACCATACACGGGTCGTGCGCCTATACGCACGGGTCGTGTGAGACCTTCTGACCTTCAATTTCAAAGTACCTTTTTATCCATTCCAAATGATTCCAATCCTCTTCTAATCCATTCCCCAAGGTCCCCCAACAATGTAAAGGTACCGATGTCATGAGATTGAACATGTTTACTAGAAAACTTGTGTATTATGAACAAAATGGAAGACCGTGCTTAGAGAACGCGAGAGAACATATGTTAAGAAATAATAATATGATACACGGTACTTGACTGATATGATACACGGTACTTGACTAATATGATACACGGTACATTGACTGATATTATACACTGTATTTGACTGATATGGTACATGGTACTTGACTGGAATGACTAACAGCCCATTGCGGGTACACAGACTGAAAATGTATAATAAATACAAGAGGAAAAAGGCTGACGACCCTAAGAGGTTAGCATACTAGGGGAGGGGAAGTCATGAGCCCCAAAACCTAGACTCAAGAATGTTTCCCCTGCTAGAAATAGCGGGATGGGTTCACCAAAGTCAAGAGATTGCCTATAAAATAGGTAGACTGAGGTGTTATGCTAAAAACATGGAACAAAGATTGCATGCTTCATGTGTCGCTTAGGAGGGCCATGAGCATGAAGGTTACAGGAACTGAATGTATTTCCACGTGGTTGCTTTTTAGGACCACGAGTTCAAAACAAGGCATAATGAACCGCTAGAGTTGTAAGGGGTCTCGATAGGACTCACTGAGATAATGTTTATCTCACCCTTCATAATTGTGGTTTTTACAGAGAAACAGGGGAAAGCAAAGGTGGTAAAGCATGGTTAGCTGGTGTGACTCTTGGAGTCATTGAAGGCCTAGTTTAATGTTTTAGACCTTTGTTCCGTTTATTGTTTCTATGTTCCGATTGTATAACTTTCATTGTCAAGTTGTAAAATCGTTTCCGCTACTTTATGTTTTGAGTATTGAACACCAGGATATGTACAAGTCTTAAGTTTTGGAACTTAAGCATTTTCAGAAAGTTTATGAGGTTCAGAGAACCAGTTATTATGTATTGTCAAAAGTTTTAGTTGTGTTCAATATTTCAATAACAGGAAGTTACTCTGATGTATGCCATTTAGTGCATTTCGGTGATTCTATATGTTAGAATTTATCGGGGTGTTACATTATGGTATCAGAGCAGTTCGACCTAGTCGGGCTTAGACAGTTAGGGTGGTTTTGTCCCTCGAGTAACTCTGCTATCTTGCTTCTTGTGATACTAAGAGACATTGAGACTGATCAACTTAATACTTGGTGTATCATTTGCAGAATTATGGCAGGAGGATCGAGGAATAACCCACCAGTTGATCCGCATTCTGCATGGATGCAGAACGTGATCGAGAGGCAACAGAAGATGATGGAAGATATGTTGCAGATGCAACAGAATGCTCAAGCTCAGCGCCAGCAAGTCCCTGAGCCTCAAGTTGACCCAAGGAGGGTTTTCTCTGAATTCCTGAAAATGAAGCCGTCCGAGTTCAGAGGAGGACCGGATCTCATGGAAGCCCAGCATTGGCTAGATGATATAGAGAAGATTTTCATAGCTATGCAAGTCACTGATGATGACAAGTTGAGATTGGCAACTCATATGCTGAAAGGTGAAGCTAACAACTGGTGGACTAATGCCAAAGCCATGATGGTAACTATGGATACTCCCCAGACTTGGGAACATTTCAAGCAGGTATTTTTGGAGCAGTTCTTTCCGACAGCCATGAGGTTCGACAAGGAGAATGAATTTCTGACTCTCACTCAAGGAAGTTCAACTGTGGGTCAGTACGCGGCTAAGTTTGAAGAGTTATATCAATTCTTCGGTTTGGCCGGGTATGCTCCCAATGACAAGTGGAAAACCGAAAGGTTCAAGTATGGGCTAAGGGAAGACATTGCTCAGAGTTTGAGTTCTTTTGCCTATACTAACTATGCTGCCATGGTTCAACAAGCACACATAGCTGAGAGTGACTTGAAGAGGTTATATGCAAGCAGAAAAGTATTCCATCAGAATAAGAAGAATGTTGGATCATCTAACCATCAGACGGGTCCCAGGCACAACTCCAACAAAGGGAAACAGGTTCAGTCATCGAACTCCTCAAGGTTCAGTACGTGTTCCAACTGTGGAAAGTACCATCAGGGTAAATGCCAGATGGGATCCAACCAGTGTTATTTCTGCAAGAAAGACGGTCATTTTGCACGGGACTGCCCAGAGAAAGAGAAGAGTCAAGGAAGTAACCCTACTGCTACTACAACTCACGAAAGAGTTTACACCTTGGACGCCCAGAAGGTCACACCGTCAGATAATCTACTAAGGGGTATGGGATCTCTTTTTAAGAACTCTGTTAGTATTTTATATGATTCGGGTGCGACCCATTGTTTTATATCTCAAGTTTGTGTCGATCGGTTGGGATTGGCTTTAACTCCCTTGCCTCAACCAATCTCCATTAAGACTGCTGCTGAAGGTAGTGTTCAGACCCAAGCGATATGTGAAAACTGTCTTCTATCCATTGGAGACAGGAATTTTGTAGTAGACTTCATTTGTTTATCAATGAAGGGCATGGACGTTGTCCTAGGCATGAGTTGGATGACGGCCAATCATGTAACTATAGATTGCTTCCATCGAAGTATCGGTTTCGCCTCCGAGTCAGTAGAGCTACAACCGCCCAATTCTGAAGCTGTTATTTCTTTCACTTCGGTCAGTAATTATCTGTTCCAAGGCGCGGAAGCTTACGTCATGATGCTGTCTGCATCCACTGAGACAGGTCAGGATTTATCTTCTGTGCAAGTTGTTAATGAATTTCTTGATGTGTTTCCCGATGAAGTTCCTTCATTTCCTCCGGATCGTGAGGTGGAATTTTCTATAGAGTTGGTTCCAGGCACTGGACCTATTTCTATAGCCCCGTATAGAATGTCGCCATTAGAGTTGAGGGAATTGAAAGTTCAACTGGAAGAGCTGATTTCCAAGCGGTTCATCCGACCGAGTGCCTCACCATGGGGTGCTCCAGTGTTGCTTGTCAAGAAGAAGGACGGAAGTATGAGATTGTGTATCGATTATCGTCAGTTGAATAAGGTGACTGTCAAGAACAAGTACCCTCTACCGAGAATTGATGATTTGCTAGATCAGTTGAGGGGAGCTTCTGTATTTTCAAAGATTGATTTAAGGTCCGGTTATAACCAAATCAGGGTTCGAGCTTTGGACGTACCGAAGACCGCTTTCCGTATGAGATATGGACACTATGAATTCGTAGTGATGCCCTTCGGTTTGACCAATGCTCCAGCTGTATTCATGGATTATATGAATCGGATTTTTAATCCTTATCTGGATCAGTTTGTGGTAGTGTTCATCGATGATATCTTGGTGTTCTCTAAGACGATTGAGGAGCATGTGCAACATCTCCGAATTGTTCTGAACGTACTCCGAGAGAAGAAGTTGTATGCTAAGCCGTCCAAATGTGATTTTTGGATGCCAGAAGTTAAGTTTCTGGGCCACGTAATATCTAGGACAGGTGTTGCAGTGGATCCCAGTAAGATCGAAGCTGTGGTAGACTGGGAGCAGCCGTCTACGGTTACTGAGGTAAGAAGTTTCTTAGGATTAGCTGGGTATTATCGAAGATTCATTCAAGGATTTTCCCAGTTGGTTCTTCCACTCACTCGGTTAACTCGCAAGGGTCAGCCGTTTGTTTGGGACTCAGACTGTGAAAATTGTTTCACGGAATTGAAGGGTCGTTTAACTTCTGCACCTATCCTGATTCTTCCGGATCCGTCAGTAGGATTCCAAATCTATTGCGACGCTTCTGGTAAGGGTTTAGGATGTGTCCTAATGCAGAATCGACAAGTAGTTGCTTATGCCTCCAGGCAGTTGAAGCCGCATGAAGAGAATTACCCCACTCATGATTTAGAGTTGGCGGCGATTGTGTTTGCCCTAAAGATTTGGAGACATTACCTGTATGGGTCTCGTTTCGAAGTCTTTAGCGACCACAAGAGCCTTAAGTATTTGTTTGACCAAAAGGAGCTGAACAACAGACAGAGGAGATGGGTAGAATTCCTGAAGGATTATGATTTCGAATTGAAGTATCATCCTGGTAAGGCTAATGTTGTTGCCGATGCTTTAAGCAGAAAGTCTATCCATACTGCAAAGCTGATGATGCATGAGATGTCACTGTTGGAATCATTCAGAGACCTCAATTTGAGAGTTAAGTCAAAAAGTAGCAGGTTGGTGTTGAGTCACATTCAGATTTCAAGTTCATTGAGGAATCAGATTCGCTCAGCCCAAGAAAGTGATGTAGAACTGCAAGCGCAGAAGAGATTGCCGAGTTACACCGAAGATGGTGATGGTGTAATTTGTTTTGATGGCAGAATCTGTGTGCCGAATGATGAGGATGTGAAGAGGCAAGTTTTAGAGGAGGCTCATAAGAGTCAGTTCTCAATACATCCGGGGTCTACCAAGATGTATCGAGATCTGAAGCAATTGTACTGGTGGCCGGATATGAAAGTGGATATTGCAGAGTTTGTGTCTCGATGCTTGACTTGTCAAAAGGTTAAGATAGAGCACCGAAAGCCAGGTGGCCAGTTACAACCGTTGAATGTACCTGAAAGGAAATGGGAAAGCATATCTATGGACTTTGTCATGGGATTGCCGCGGTCCCAAACCGGAAATGATTCTATTTGGGTAGTGGTGGATCGCCTGACCAAGTCCGCTCATTTTATTCCAGTGCATTCGACTCACAAGGTTGCTAGGTTAGCAGATGAATATCTCAAGTATATTGTGAAGTTGCATGGAATCCCTACGAGTATCATCTGTGATCGAGATCCCAAGTTTACATCTCGATTTTGGAGAGCATTGAATATGGCGTTGGGAACAAAGGTGTGTGTTAGCACTGCATACCATCCTCAGACAGACGGGCAGACTGAGAGGACAATTCAGACATTGGAAGATATGTTGAGAGCTTGTGTACTTGATAGTGGAGGCAGATGGGAGGATCATCTTCCATTGGTGGAATTCTCATACAACAACAGTTATCATTCTAGTATCGGAATGGCTCCATATGAAGCATTGTATGGAAGGAAGTGCAGAACACCATTGTGTTGGTGGGATGTAGGTGAGCAGAGATTGTTGGGACCGGATTTGGTTCGTGAGACTACGGAGAAAATCCGTCAAATAAGAGAAAGGATGAAAGCCGCGCAGAGTCGGCAAAAGAGTTATGCGGATAAGAGAAGAAGGCCGTTAGAATTCGAAGAAGGAGATCATGTCTTTTTGAAACTTTCTCCAACCATCGGGACCGGTATTGCTTTGCGAGCGAAGAAGCTCAGTCCTCGGTATGTCAGACCCTTCCAGATTGTCGAGCAAGTTGGGCCGGTAGCGTATCGCATTGCCTTACCTCCAGAATTGTCCAGACTACATGATGTGTTTCATGTATCGCAGCTGAGGAAATATATTCATGATCCGAATCAACCATTAAGTTATGAAGCGATTGACATCAGAACGGATCTATCTTGTCATCCTACCCCAATCAGGATCATCGAACGTGGCGAGAAAACGCTCCGGACGAGGTCAATTCCTATTGTCAAGGTGCTTTGGGACGGTGCGTCACCTGACGAAGCGACATGGGAAGTAGAGGAGAGCATGCAGGAGAAATATCCGTATTTGTTCGAGTAAGGTATGTTTTGTCAATTTTGAGGACAAAATTTTAGAAGTTGGGGTGATTGTAACATCCCCTAATTAGCTAATTAGATTAATTAAATTAGCAAGAGGTTGAATTAATTAATTAGCATAAATTTATAAATTATTGTTGTGCATAATTGAACTATTATGTTAAGCTAGTGAGTTATGGGATTAGTGTAGTGTTAGGAGTAATTTAAGAGAGTATTAGTGAGTAGGGGTATTTTGGTCCTTTCACCTCATTAAATGAGGATCCAGCTGACAAAAACAACACAACACACTTCACTTCCCTCATTTTTTTCTGAAATTCAGCAAGGAGTAGGGAGGAGGAGGAGAGAATTCGAGAGAGAGAGAGTGGAGAAGAAAGGGGAGGAGCCCTACCTCCATTGTTCATGCATGTTGAATCCAAGACCACCATTGTTCATCATTCTTCTTCCTCTATACATTGATGCCCAGAAATCTCCCATCAACCCACTTCATCAAAAATCACCATTGGTGAACCTTTGAAGCTCCAAGCTCAAAAATGGAGTGTTGATGCTCCACATAGTTGCATGTCATTGTTATAGCCATACAACCAGTACCAAGGTTCGTATTCAAGCCAAAATTCAGTTTGAAGTTCATTGGAACAGCTAGGATTCGAGTTGGGTAGCCTTCCAAAGATTTAAGTACCTGAGTTCGTTGTTGGAGCGGATTCAAAGAGAGTTCGTGCGTTCTTAGTTCGTAGCCTCCGTCAAAGTCTCGGTGTTTACGTGATTTTCATCACGATAGGTGAGTTCTATAACTCGCTTAGGGAATGTTTTTGCGTTCTGAGTTTTATTTTCGAAAACCATGGTCACACGTTTTTGTTATCGAAAGGAAACTTATTAAAAACCGTTTTCTCCAAAGAATCGGGACTTAAATAATATATTGTGTGATTGATTGTGTTGGAACGCTGTGATATATTATTTTAGTGTGTGATTGAGTTTGGGTCTCGATCGGAAGGGATTTTGGAATCGGAACGGAATGGATTACTCATGAAAATACTATTTTGTGGAAAACTGATAGAGACGCACGGATCGTGTGCCTATGAGCACGGGTCGTGCGCCTCCCTCTGATACGACAGGAACTGGGTTTTTAAAACACGCACGGATCGTGCGCCTAGTCGCACGGGTCGTGCGTATGTCTCTGGAACTTTATAAAATTTTAGTGGATCACGCACGGATCGTGCGCCAAGTCGCACGGGTCGTGCGTATCTTTCTGGATATCTTCTGCAAACTGTTCAACCACACACGGGTCGTGCGCCTATACGCACGGGTCGTGTGAGACCTTCTGACCTTCAATTTCAAAGTACCTTTTTATCCATTCCAAATGATTCCAATCCTCTTCTAATCCATTCCCCAAGGTCCCCCAACAATGTAAAGGTACCGATGTCGTGAGATTGAACATGTTTACTAGAAAACTTGTGTATTATGAACAAAATGGAAGACCGTACTTAGAGAACGCGAGAGAACATATGTTAAGAAATAATAATATGATACACGGTACTTGACTGATATGATACACGGTACTTGACTAATATGATACACAGTACATTGACTGATATTATACACTGTATTTGACTGATATGGTACATGGTACTTGACTGGAATGACTAACAGCCCATTGCGGGTACACAGACTGAAAATGTATAATAAATACAAGAGGAAAAAGGGTGACGACCCTAAGAGGTTAGCATACTAGGGGAGGGGAAGTCATGAGCCCCAAAACCTAGACTCAAGAATGTTTCCCCTGCTAGAAATAGCGGGATGGGTTCACCAAAGTCAAGAGATTGCCTATAAAATAGGTAGACTGAGGTGTTATGCTAAAAACATGGAACAAAGATTGCATGCTTCATGTGTCGCTTAGGAGGGCCATGAGCATGAAGGTTACAGGAACTGAATGTATTTCCACGTGGTTGCTTTTTAGGACCACGAGTTCAAAACAAGACATAATGAACCGCTAGAGTTGTAAGGGGTCTCGATAGGACTCACTGAGATAATGTTTATCTCACCCTTCATAATTGTGGTTTTTACAGAGAAACAGGGGAAAGCAAAGGCGGTAAAGCATGGTTAGCTGGTGTGACTCTTGGAGTCATTGAAGACCTAGTTTAATGTTTTAGACCTTTGTTCCGTTTATTGTTTCTATGTTCCGATTGTATAACTTTCATTGTCAAGTTGTAAAATCGTTTCCGCTACTTTATGTTTTGAGTATTGAACACCAGGATATGTACAAGTCTTAAGTTTTGGAACTTAAGCATTTTCAGAAAGTTTATGAGGTTCAGAGAACCAGTTATTATGTATTGTCAAAAGTTTTAGTTGTGTTCAATATTTCAATAACAGGAAGTTACTCTGATGTATGCCATTTAGTGCATTTCGGTGATTCTATATGTTAGAATTTATCGGGGTGTTACATGCACCACACACAAACACACAATCACAGTCAACTATGTGACCCGTCACTTACCAATTTGCCAAATAAGAGGCACAACACCTGTCAGTTTATAATTACATACAACACGTCGGTATATTTCATCGTCGCTTATTATCATCGTCGCTTAGCCTTTTAGGCCTCATCGTCACTTATCCATAAACGTCATCCAACAAACAATAGCCACTAAGGGCAAAACAGTCATTTGCACATCATCATCAATAATATTGGCCACTAAGGGAAAAAACGTCATTTAACTAGCCACTAAGGGCATCATAGTCATAATCATCCATTTTGACACTAAAGCGTTAAAACTGTTGGTTATACGCAAAAAGGATTTCTAAAGAACTCAATACGGCTTTACAACGTCGCTGGGATGACCACCGAGACAACTCCAAAATGACGCGTGCAAAAATAAAATCACTCGAGCCAAAATGTTTAAAATTGAATTTGGGCACGTAAATACAAAAGATGGCACGGTAAAATATGTCCAGAAATTGAAGTTTCACCCAAAACACCCCATATGCGAACACAAGCAACACCCACCGAGACAACTCCAAAATGACGCGTGCAAAAATAAAACCACTCGAGCCAAAATGTTTAAAATTGAATTTGGGCACGCAAATACAAAAGATGGCAAGGTAAAATATGTCCAGAAATTGAAGTTTCACCCAAAACACCCCATATGCGTACACAAGCAACACCCACCGAGAGAACTCCAAAATGACGCGTGCAAAAATAAAACCACTCGAGCCAAAATGTTTAAAATTGAATTTGGGCACGGAAATACAAAAGATGGCACGGTAAAATATGTCCAGAAATTGAAGTTTCACCCAAAACACCCCATATGCGTACACAAGCAACACCCACCGAGACAACTCCAAAATGACGCGTGCAAAAATAAAACCACCCGAGCCAAAATCTTTAAAATTGAATTTGGGCACGCAAATACAAAAGATGACACGGTAAAATATGTCCAGAAATTGAAGTTTCACCCAAACCCACCCCATACGCACACACACACGCACACACAATGAAACCTGCGCCCAGCCATGGGGCGCCAGAATCCTGCACAAAATTCCAGCAACACAAAATCAAACATATGGCGCCCTAGGCGCCCATAACACCAACCAAAAGGATTCTTCAGCCACCAATCACGAAGATCACATATATATCACTAACCAAACATGAAATTACACACAAAATCAAGAACATGGATAGATCTAGGATAACCCTAACTTACAACCTATCATGATCATCTATTATATAGAAAGATAGAACTCCCCTTACCTCGGATTCGAAGAACGGAGGCCCTAGAGACAGTCACGAATAGAACCACGGCAACAAAATCACGCTCCTCTTCCTCCTTGAACTCGCGGCCTTCCTCTCTCCCTTCTCCTCTCTACGGCGCCTCTCCCTCTCTCTATTCTCTATTCTCAATTCGCAAAATGCCTAGCCAAAACCC
Organism: Astragalus membranaceus; assembly: GCA_039519185.1. NCBI lineage: Eukaryota > Viridiplantae > Streptophyta > Magnoliopsida > Fabales > Fabaceae > Astragalus > Astragalus membranaceus. Next base: position 55,194,573 of record CM076854.1, on the reverse strand, counting down.
TAATCCCCAATGACTTAGCACTTCGCCTATTACATGGATCATGGGCTTGGGCTTTTCACTTAAGCCCAAGTTCATCTAATTGGCGCCTCCTTTTCCTAATACCACCAACATAAAAAATTAATATAAATTTTAATTAATTAAATTATATTCAACTAATTAAAATAAATTCCTAAATACTTAATTAAATAAATTAATTAAATATTTAGGGTGTTACAGGCAAGCCTTTCATTCATAGTCACCAAGCCTGGATTGGGGCGGTCTGGAAAAAGCCATTGCCTTTCATCCCTTCACCTGCCATATATGTCCATATCTCAAACACCTATCTGACATTTGCACTCTTTTGCATGCTTACTAGACAATGCTTCAAAGAGAGAGAACACAAGTTGAGTAGGTGAAATCTAAAATTCAGTCATCATGGAAAGGAAAAGAAAGAATAAATGAGCTGGTTGATAAATAAAAACCTTGAGAACACCGGGGTTTGAATTAAACTCAAATGTTTCAAAAGAATAATCAAAATTCACCTTCACTTTTTGCATCCAAAGTCTCGCATCTTATCATCACAAAAATGTTCACAAAAATGTTATTTTCGCCTCATGCATCTAGGCATCTCATTTTTTCCATAACATCAAGGTATTGCATTCGCACTTGCATTTCATAGTAGAAGCAATAAAGAAAAAGCAAAAAGGAGAGAGTGAAGAAAAAAAAAAAGAGAGCAAAAATCCTTTCATGTCATTGCATTTGCATCATATTTCAGAAAAGGAAAAAAACAAAAGTTTCCCATTTCATTCATCATTCCATTCAAGTTAAGAAACGAACAAAAAGTAGAACAAGAGCATTCCATTCAATAAATGACTACATACATTTGCATACCAAGACAATCCACCATTGCATAAATCACTTGCATGACCTGCACCATTCAAATGCATTGTTAAGTGAATGCAGATAAGCACCAGATGTTGGTCCTCATGCTTGATACCCAAAAGTTCAAAAAAAAAAAATTATTGTAGAATCAGAAAGCTTGGACCCGCTGGTCCCCAGAATTTAATTTTCAAAGAATTTTCAGAATCATTTGCTTTGGACCTGCTAGTCCCCAGAATTTCATTTTCCAAAGAATTTTCAGAACCAATTTCTTTGGACCTGTTGGTCCCCAGATCCTAGAGCTTATATGCTCGCTCTATACTTATAGAGCTTATATGCTCGTCCTATACTTATAGAGCTTATATGCTCGCCCTATACTTATAGAGCTTATATGCTCGTCCTATACTTATAGAGCTTATATGCTCGCCCTATATTTATAGAGCTTATATGCTCGTCCTATACTTATAAAGCTTGTATGCTCGCCCAGAATCTGCTCCTCCTCATAGAGAGAAAAAGAAGAAGAGCAAAGAAGAGAAAGTTTACCTTTGCATGTCATTCCATTAAAATACATGAGCATTCCATGTCATCAAACACCAAAGCTTTGCATTCGCATACCCATGATTCTTAAAAGAGCAAAAAAAGAGAAGCCAAAAGAGAGAAAAGAGAAGAGCCAAAAGAGCAACAAAAAGAAAAGAAAAGAAAGAAAAAGAAAGAAGAGAAGCTAGAGAAAGAGAAAAAGACATATAAGAACAGGAGAAAATCATGCATTCATCAGACATAAACAAAAGAAAAAGAAAGTCATGCATTACATACAGACAAGAGAAGAAAAGGAAAATCATTGCATTCATCAAACATATAAGAACAGTAGAAAATCATGCATTCATCCGACATAGACAAAAGAAAAAAGATCATAAGAAAAAAAGAAAACAACAATCATGGCATTTGCATTGCATGCATTTGTTCATTTTCAGCTGCAGGTACAAAGAGAGGATGAGCACTTCGGTGTTAGCCCTCGCCCCCAGATTCCAGAAAACGCTCCCTCCGTTGGGAGTTAAAAAAAAAAGGAAGTGAGAAGAAAAGAAAAAGAAAAAGAAAATTCGGGTTTCTCCAAGTAGACAAAATTGGTATAATTTCTGAATTCTTTATTCCTATTTTATCTTCGAAATATGTCTCGGCCAATTCATATTTCTTGCCAAAATCTAAATAAAGAGGGGCAGCTGTCATACCCTAATTTTGTCCGCCTAAGATCGAAACCCTAATTTTCCACAAAAAATAAATAAATTAAGAGGTGAGACATCATTTTGAAGAGTGAGAAGAGTATCATGCATTGCATTTTAGATTTTGAAAGTCATTTTAGGGTTTTAAATTCATTTATAGAGTGGAATTGCATTTTAGGGGAAAAAAATAAGGTTTTTGGGTAAAAAGGTATTTTGGTCATTTATAAAATTAGGAAGATTTCTCATCAAAAATCATTGTGCAATATTAGAGGAAATTATTTGAGGCATATCCCTTCTTGATCTTCACATGTTGCGCATGCATGCATGTGTGTTACAAAAAATTCAAATTCAAAAAAGGTATCAAAAGGGAATATTCTTCAAATAATACAAGATGGGATTTTTGTGACTTTTTTGGTCATGGTGATCTCATAATGTTGACATCCTCCTAATATTCCTAGTATGTGGCCCAAAATGGTTAGATTTTACGGAATTATCTTCAAAGGAATAATCAAAAAATGAAAGAAAAGGGAGTGGTCTCATAATAGTACAATAGTACAAAATGACAACCAAGCAAAACTTGGTCACCAAGGCCATATGAATAGTACCCGGGTTACTATTCATCTCACTCTCATTTTGTGCTTCTTCAAAGTCCTCAATCCATGTGATGATCAATCTCAACCCTTGATTCAAAATTAAAATCCAATCCTAGAGCACATTCAAAGCACAATGACTAAAATACCCTTATACCTAGTTGCCTCCTATATATACCTTGCTTAGCTCTTCACTCACAACTTTTTGCTCATTTCTCCTACACAAAACCTAGCACACCATCTTCTCCTCCCAATTCCCTTCTTAGCCGTGAGCTCCTCCACCTCTCCTCCATATATTTTCTTCAAAAATCACCATCAAATCTTCCATTTCTTGTTAGATCATCATCATTTCTTCCATTCTCTTCAAGGTTGCATCATCAAATTACGAAGATCAAGAGGATTTCGTGTGTTCAAGGGTATATCCAAGTTTATTTTGAGCTTATATCATCTCCTTCTTCATTTCTTTGTGATTTTGAGGTAAGCCTTGAAACCTTGCGTCTCATATTTAATTTTTTTTGCATAATATTTCTTCTACTCATTCCAACTCTTCTATTTTGTGGTTGTTGCTTTGAGGGGGCATTTCAAACATTATTGGACAAGCCCATTGGTAGGCTTGAGTGTTTGAAGTGACCCCTTGGCATTAGAGGAGTTATTCTTGTGTATTCTTGCATGTTCACTCATATTTGCATCATTTTTCATCAATAAAATACTCATATTCATGCTATTTTGCCTCGGCCTTGGTTTGTTTTTTAGGGATCGTGTATTTTCTTGTGTGTTTCATGAGTTGAGGTGAAATTTTGGGTTGATTTCATGCCATATAGCCCTCGGGTTTGCCTAGAAAAATTAGGGTTATTGTTGTGTTTTGTAATCCTTGATTTTCATGTGAATAAAAATGTGATTTGGTTGATGTTTTAGCTTAGAAATTTGCATGTTAGATTAGAGTTTTCATTTTTTGTTGATTCATGTGTCAATTGTTAATTTTGTAAGAAATAAAAGAGATGATTGTTGGTAATGTTGCATTCGGCCAAAAGGGCCTTTTTGTGCATCTTTGTTTGCTTGGATTTTGGTCATTTGATCTTGGATAAGTGAATGCAAATTGAGACATTGTGTTTCTCACTTTTTACCACTTTGGTTTTTACCTATTCATTAACTATTTACCAAAAACATAAAAAGATTTTACCATTTTACTTTTACCTCTTCATTAAGTTTTTACCAAGAGTTTTTACCATTTCATAAAACATAAAAACATTTTTACCTTCATGCATCAAAACATTTTTTACCTCATTCATTAAAACATTTTCATCTCATCTCATAAAACATTTTTACCTTCATTCAAAACATTTTACCATCTTGCATTCATGAGTTTTTACCCTATTGCATTAATAAGCTTTATGCGCATACTTCAATAAAAACTAGGGTTTGGATTTGATCCTAATTACTTGCCTTAAGAATTAGATTGATGATTGGCAAGAGGATTAACACTTGTGCACTTGTGCACCTTATCTCAAGTGTGAGGATTGACCAAAGTGATTCAACATCCTTTGATACTTTGATTGCTAAATAATTTGCTTGCCTATGCCTTGCCAATGATCATAGTTGAGGCTACTCTTTTGAGTTCACTTGTTCTTACAACTCCTTTGTCTACTCACATAGAATATTATCAATGCTTAGATAGGTTCATTTCCTCCCTTACATCTACCACTAGATGTGCATTCAGATTTTTCTCTCTTGTGTTTTGTAGAAATGTTCGAGTATGGTGCTTACCTAACATCTTCCACTAGATGTGCATTTAGGTGCTATCTTACCTATTCTTGCATTCTTTGCTAAATGCATAGTCCAACTTCCCTCTTTGCCTATCTATGTGTTGTGATCTAATATGTGTAGTTTAGGCTTAATCCTTGATAATGAATTCAAATGTTGTTGCTTAATAGTTTGATTCCAATGATTGTGTTATGCTTGAACCTACAAAAACTTTCTTGCATTCATTGTTTTCACTTCTAACAACTTGGCATAAAAACGGTTACTAGTGACGATCCATCATAACCTTTGTCAGTTTGATCGTCATGAAAGCCACAATTTCAAAAGAGTGTTTTCATAAGCATAAAACCAGCTACTAGTGATAATCCATCATAACCTTTGTTAGTTCGATAATTACGAATGCTCTTCATTTTCCAAAACCTAATCAAAAAGATTTTCATTTTGTAAAGCTACCTAGAACTACGTAGCTTTGATTCCCACTTGGGATGCGTAGGAGCGAGACACGTTCTCGTCAAGCACAGCAATAAAAATCTAGTATTTAACCAAAGAAAAAGAGTTATTTTCATAAAAAAAAAAGAATCATTTTCAAACCCATTGTTGCTAGTAGCTCATCAGAGCCTTTGTTCGTTTAGCTATTAGTGGCAATGTCCTTTTCTCATAAGAATAATAAACGATGATCCATCATAACCTTTGTTAGTTTGATCATCGTGCAAATTAATCTCTTTCGAAAATCACTTTCAAAAAAGATAATAAAAACGAGTTGTTATCAATAGTCCATCAGAACCTTTGTTCGTTTGACTAGCGGTACAACTCTCTTTTTTGAGTATTTAGTAGTGATTCATCATAGCCTCTGCTAGTTTAATCATTCGCTAATGCTCGTCCTATTTCAAAAACTCACTAAAAAAGATAAAAAACAAAAACTTTTCAAAAAGACAAAGAAGAACTACGTAGCTTTGAGTTCTCCATCGCACCGGGAGATACGTAGGAGCGGGCCATGTCCCGTCAAGCGTTTTTTTTTTCTAAAAACCCATTTTCCCCCTTTTTTTCATAATAAATAAAGATTTTCATTAAGAATTTTTCAATAAGAAGTAGAGAGGCAAAATTAAGTATTTTCAAGTCAACACACTAAAACCACACATTTAATTAAAGGTTCCCTCTCAGTAGAGAGGACGTGTGGGGTGCTAACACCTTCCCCACGCGTAACCGACCCCCGAACCCTATTCTCTAGTTTCGCAAGATCAATCGCTTTCCAAAAAAGGTTTTCCTATTATTTTCCTTAATAAATATTGGTGGCGGCTTCATTGATTTTAGAAAAGTTGTAAACGAGGAAAGTTCTCCCTCGGGGACTTTTTCGGGCGCAACACCAGTTCAAGTCAACATTGTGAGAGTGAAGATTCAAACGATGAGGATGATGAAAATGAAGAAAGTATGGCTCTTATGGTTCGAGGGTTCAAGCGGTTTATGTAACAGAAAGATTATTCTAAAAGTAACTTCAACCCTAAGAGGAGAGAAAGCTCATCCGGTTCTCTTACTTGCTATGAATGTGGGAAACCCGGGCATATGAAGGTGGAATTTCCTAATCTACAAAGAAAAGAATCAAAATTTGAAAAGAGGGCATCCAAACAAAACAAAGGGAGAAAAGCCTACATCGCATGGGAAGATAACTGCATGGATTCATCAGATGAATCAGAGGATGAAGAAGCTCAAGTTGCATTAATGGCTGATCATGACAGCAACAACGAAAATGAGGTATCTTCCAACTCTGAATCTTTACAAGATGCTTATGATGAATTATATGAAGCTTTTACTGAATTGGATGATAAATCTTCAAAATTAGCTAAAGCACTAAGCAAATCTAAGAAAATTATCACTCATCTTGAAAATGATATTACTGCTTTAACTAAAGAAAAATTAGAGCTTAGAAAAGAAAATGATAGCCTTGCATGCTTTAAAGAAAGGCTAAATTATAGTTTTGGTCCCCCTATTTTCAAAAATTCAGACATTTGGTCCCCCTATTTTAAAACTCAGACATTTGGTCCCCCAATTTTAAAAAATCAAAGACATTTAGTCCCAAGAGGAATTTTCAGTTTTTTATGGCTAATAATCAAAGACATTTGGTCCCTCAATTTTAAAAAATCAAAGACATTTGGTCCCCCAATTTTAAAAAATCAAAGACATTTGGTCCCTCTTTGGACTAAATGTATTTGATTTTTTAAAATTGGGGGACCAAATGTCTGAGTTTTAAAATAGAGGGACCAAATATCTGAATTTTTGAAAATAAGGGGACCAAAACTATAATTTAGCCTTAAAGAAAATTATACTTGTGATAAATGTGCTGATTTTGAAAAGAAAATTCATAAATTGGAATGGACTGTTGGAAAATTGTCTAGTTTACAAAATGTGCATCATAGATTTCCTAGAAACAAACCCATAGAAAAGCATGTTCATTACAAACCAAAGTTTTCCACTAGACCTTATATTAAATGTTATTATTGTGGTAAACTTGGACATACTGCTTCCGTTTGCAGAGCAAGAGGTAAACAAACTATGAAAAAGGTATGGGTTCCCAAAAAGACCATACCAAGCACTAACCCACAAGGACCCAAAGAGATTTGGGTACCTAAAACCTTGTTTTGATCTATCGCAGGTATGCTTCAAGGTACGGGGGTCTGATTGGTATCTTGACAGCGGATGCTCAAAGCACATGACTGGAGATATTACAAAGTTCTTAACTCTTACCCCCAGGTCAAGCGGTCATGTGACTTATGGCGACAATAACAGAGGTAGAATCCTCGGTGAAGGTAAAGTTGGCAAAGACCCATCTACTGCTATTGACAATGTGCTTTATGTTGAAGGTCTTAAACATAACTTATTAAGTATTAGCCAACTATGTGATAAAGGAAATAGAGTAATATTTGATTCAGGTTCATGCATCATTGAGGATAAAATAAGTAAAAAAATTAGAATGATAGGAAAGAGAGTAGAAAACATATACATGATGAGTCCTGATAGTGTTTCATCCCATAATGCATGCTGTCTCATTAGTAAGGAAGAAAATTCTTGGTTATGGCATCGTAGAGCAGCTCATATTCATATGGATCATCTTAACAAGTTAGTGTCTAAGGATCTAGTTAGTGGTCTTCCAAATATCAAGTTTGAAAAGAATAAACTGTGTGATGCATGACAAAAGGGTAAACAGGTTAAAGTGTCTTTCAAATCAAAGAATATTATGTCTACTAACAAACCACTGCAGCTGCTACACATGGATCTATTCGGTCCCTCAAGGACAAAAAGTTATGGTGGAAACTACTATGCTTTTGTTATAGTAGACGATTATTCAAGGTTCAGTTGGACACTCTTTCTCGCAAATAAGAGTGATGCATTTGGAGCATTCAAAAAGCTTGCTCGTAGTATTCAAAATGCGAAAGAATTGAAAATCATCTCCATTCGATCCGATCACGGTGGAGAGTTTGAAAATGAAAGGTTTGAAAGCTTGTGTGAAGAACTTGGTATTAATCACAACTTCTCAGCACCTAGAACTCCTCAACAAAATGGAGTCGTTGAAAGGAAGAATCGATCATTGGAAGAACTTTCCAGAACAATGCTAAATGATCTCGACGTCCCAAAATACTTTTGGGCGGATGCTGTAAGTACTGCTTCTTATGTTATGAATAGAGTTTTGATTAGGCCTATTTTAAAGAAAACACCCTATGAACTCTACAAGGGGAGAAAACCAAATATTTCACACTTACACACTTTTAGTTGCAAATGCTTTGTATTAAATAATGGAAAGGATAACTTAGGAAAATTTGATGCTAAGGCTGATGAAGGAATTTTTCTCGGTTACTCTTTATCTAGCAAGGCCTTTAGAATTTTCAACAAAAGAAATAAAGTAATTGAGGAATCTGTGCATATTACATTTGATGAGACTAACCGCAGAGGGTAGGGAAAGGTTATTGATAATGTTGTAGATGAACCGGAAGTATCAAAGTTAGATGAAAAGGAGAAAGAAAAAGAGGAAGGGACTAAGTCCACTTCTAAAGAAAGAACTGAGGAAGAATCAAGCAGTGAGCTACTAAAGGAATGGAGAATTCCCAGGGACCACTCGCTTGAAAACATGTTAGGTGATGTATCAAAAGGGGTAACTACTCGAAATTCTCTTAGAAATGCATGTAATCATATAGCTTTTGTATCTCAAATTGAACCTAAAAATATAGATGAAGCTATAATAGATGAACATTGGACTATTGCTATGCAAGAAGAGTTAAATCAGTTTGAAAGAAACAATGTATGGGATCTTGTCCCCATGCCTGAAAAGAATTGGATAATAGGTACAAAATGGGTGTTTAGAAATAAACTAGATGAATCAGGCATAATTGTTAGAAACAAAGCTAGACTAGTTGCTAAAGGTTATAATCAAGAAGAATGGATGTGAAAAGTGCATTTTTAAATTGTTTTATTCAAGAGGAAGTGTACGTTGAACAACCACCTGGCTTTGAAAACTATGAAAAACCAGATCACGTTTTTAAACTCAAAAAGGCTCTATATGGTCTGAAACAAGCTCCTAGAGCTTGGTACAAAAGATTGAGCAAGTTTTTACTCAATCATGATTTTCAAAGTAGGAAAGTTGACACTACACTTTTCATAAAAAGGAAAAAAGATGACATCTTAGTTGTGCAAATTTATGTGTATGACATTATTTTCGGTGCTACTAATGAATTGCTTTGCAAATAATTTTCTAGTATTATGCAGAGTGAGTTTGAAATGTCAATGATGGGAGAACTCAATTTCTTCGTTGGGCTTCAAATAAAACAAACCAACAATGGCATCTTCATCTCTCAATCAAAATATTGCAAAGAACTACTTAAGAGATTCCAAATGGACAAAGCAAAAGAAATGTCCACTCCAATGAGCACTTCATGCTACTTAGACAAAGATGAAGAAGGTAAACCGATAGATCTAAGCAAATATCGAGGTATGATTGGCTCTCTTCTCTATTTAACTGCTAGTAGACCGGATATCATGTTTAGTGTCTTCATGTGTGCTAGATATCAAGCAAATCCAAAAGAGTCGCATTTAGTACCTGTCAAAAGAATAATGAGATATCTTGTAGGCACACAAAATGTTGTTCTGTGGTACCCCAAAGGCGCACCATGCAGCCTTATAGGATATTCAGACTCTGATTTTGCAGGTTGTAAGTTGGATAGAAAAAGCACTAGTGGAACATGTCACATACTAGGTAGTGCATTAGTCTCTTGGCACAGTAAGAAACAAGTCAGTGTCGCACTGTCAACTGCTGAAGCAGAATATGTTGCAGCAGGAAGTTGCTGGGCACAAATCCTCTAGATGAAGCAACAACTTCTTGACTATGGTGTAGAACTAGATCATATCCCGATCTAATGCGACAAAACCAACGCTATCAATCTTACAAAGAACCCCGTTCAACACTCTAGGACCAAGCATATAGAAATTAGACATCATTTTCTTAGAGATCATGTCCAAAAAGGCGATTGTGTGATTGAATTTGTTGAATCGTCGAAACAGCTAGCTGATATTCTCACGAAACCATTACAAAAAGAAAGCTTCTTTTTCATTCGAAGAGAACTTGGAATCATTGATTCCTCTTCTATTTGAGTGAAACAAATGCTGTTTCGACTCGCAAACTTTATCATATGTCGACCATTTTGATCATGACAAAAAGGGGGAGAAATATAGTGTTTGTTAAGCATATTGAATAAGCATATAATATTGTCATATTAAACATATAGGGGGAGAAATATTGTCACTTTGCATATAGTAAATGAAACAGGGGGAGCATCAAGTAAGGGGGCGTATAATCACACACATATATATATATATATATATATATATATATATATATATATGTATGCATTATTTTCTTTGATGAACTAACCTCCCACCTTAAGATGAGTAAATTTTTGTCATCATCAAAAAGGGGGAGAATGTGGATATCTTGTACTGCAGGACTTGTATTGCAGGTCAAAGTTTTGATGATGAAAAAGACCAGAGCTAAAGGTGATAAGAGTAAAAGTTGACCAAAGCCAAAGTTGATGGCCAAAGGTGATGAAAGTGACAAAGTATCAAAGTCACAATCCAAGACAATCAAGCTCAAGAATTGAAGTTTCAAGATATAAGGGTAGTCCTTATAAATAAGGGTAGTCCCTAGGGTTTGGGTGTGTCTTAGGAAAAAGTGTAAGCTTTTACGAAGGTCAGCTCATCTCTCAAAGTCCCACGTTTTTCAAAAATGCATGCATGCACACGTAAACATAAAAAGGTTTTTGAGAAACTATAAAATCAATTCACACTACTTTTAACGAAATATCAAAATCGATTTTCAACTCAATATGAAAGCATACAATCGATTCATATTATTTTTACTAAGTATATAATCGATTCATAAACTCTTTTTCAAAGCAAAGAATCAATTCATATTGTTTTCACTAAGTACATAATCGATTTCCTCTCTCCTTTATTCAAGTACATAATCGATTCTTATGTGTAAGGAAGCACATAATCGATTTCCCTTTTCTTTTAAGGAAGCACATAATCGATTCCCTCATGTTTTAAATAAGCACATAATCGATTTGCATATCCCTTGTTTTAAGCACATAATCGATTTGCATCTTATTCATTCTCAAGCATATAATCGATTGTCAATTCTAGTTCATTCAGGCAAACAATCGATTCTGACATTTCCAAAAATGTTTCAACGTTAATATTTTTCTCATAGCCTATAAATAGAGGCAATCCATTTTCACGATTCAGAACACTTTTTAAAAAAACTCTTCACACGTTCATTTGTGCTCTTCTCACACCGTTGGTCCGTCAGAGCTGATCTCTCGCAAGAGTTAGTTGGGGTTGGAATCTTCAAGTTGTATTATCTGCCTACATTAGAGGTATTTCAGTTTTTAAGTTTGTAATCGTTTATTGGTTGTATTTTGTACTAGGGAGTGGGATATCTCTCTAGGGTAGCTGTTTGTACTAGGAAGTGGGGTATATTTCTGGGGAAGCCTTTTGTAACAAGGGTGGGGTATCTCTTGTTGTATTGTGGTTAGATTTGAGGGCTCTTCAATAGGTGGGGTATCCTATGTGAAGAGTGCCTGAGTCTGTAAAGGTTTTCCAAGGCACCTATAAGCCTTGTTTTGTGTTAGTGGAAAATCTCACAAGGGTGTGAGGACTGGACATAGGTCACTAGGAGGTGACCGAACCAGGATAAATCTCTGTGTGCTTTATCGCTTTATTTTCTAATTCCTTCGCTTCCACTTAACATGCGCGAAAATTAATCTAAGTCATTAAAAAGGGGAAAATGTTTTCAAAAGTTTTAAATCTCAATTCACCCCCCTCTTGAGACTGAAGCCACTTGGCAACATTTTTATTAAAATAAATGTAATTTATTGAGGTTTATCAAATTCATCTATTAGTATCTTATTGAATTATTAAATACTATACTGGTATATAAATGTTTTTGGGTAAACCAGGGTATCCTCCACGGCGATTGTGGAGACTAATCCCTCGAGGTACTTGAGTTCTTTTAAGGGCTGACCTCTCCCAAACGATTGTTGCGCCCGAAAAAGTCCTTGGGAGAGAATTATTCTCGTTTACAACTTTCTTTAAACAACGGAGTCGCCACCAATATTTATTTAGGAATATATTAGGAAAACCTTTTTTGGAAAGCGATTGGCCTTTGAAAACTGAAGATTTGGGTTCGGGGGTCGGTTAGGCGTGGGGAAGGTACAAGCACCCCACACATCTTCTCTACTGAGAGGGAACCTTTAATTAAAAGTGTGGTTTTAGTGTGTTGGTTTGAAAATACTTTAATCTTGCCTCCCTACTTCTTATTTTAAAAAAATGCATTGTAAGAAACTTGGTGAAAATCTTATTTATGTGAAAGAAAGGAGAGAAAAAAAAGGGTTTTTTAGAGAAAAAGTGCTTGACGGGGGTTACGACCCGCTCCTACGTATCTCCCGGTGCGATGGAGAACTCAAAGCTTACGTAGTTCTCCTTTGTCTTTTTCTGAAAGGTTTTTTGTTTTTTTATCTTTTGGTGAGTTTTCGCAATAGGACGAGCATTAGCGAGTGATTAAACTAACAAAGGCTATGGGTAATCACTGCTAAATACTCAAAAAGAGTTGTTACCTCTAGTCAGACGAATAAAGGCTCTGATTGACTATTAGTAACAACTTGCTTTTATTATATTTTCGAAAAGGTTTTCGAAGTAGGACGAGCATTAGCGAATGATTAAACTAACAAAGGTTATGGGTAATCATCGCTAAGTACTCATGTGAAATTGAAGAGCGTTCATAGAGATCAAACTAACAAAGGTTATGGGTGACCTCCACTACTTGCTCATTTTTTTTATTGAAAATGCTTTGAAAATTAATTGGTTTGGAAAAGAGTTTTAGAAAATAGGTAAATCATTTTCAATCGAATTCTATGTCCAAAACCAAATGCAAAATGAATGAATGAAGTTCAAACATACTCAACAATCAAGCAGTCATAAACATGTAGATCACTAACTAAGATTAAGCATGCCAATATAATCAAAGAATTCAATTGTCAAAGATGCAAGACAAAATTCTCAAAACAATTGTGTTTGTGTGTGAAGGGGAATTGCTACACAAGTTGGAAGCAATCTCAAGAGGGGCACATATGCCTCTATGCTACACATGTTGGTAGTCTTATAAGGGCACATGATTGTGTAGAAGGGTTTGTGCAAAATTAAGTCAACACATTCAAATGGCATCAAGAACAAAGGAATACAATTGATCATAGGCATAGAGTATTCTAGGTTAAGTGAATGAACATGCAAGCAATGATGTGCATGATTAGGCAAATATGCAAATGCGTGAGCATACAAGACTATGCATGAATGAATAAGCATATAAGACTATGCTTGAATGAAAGATTGAGCATACAAGACTATGAATGCATGAGCATAATTATTGTGTAAGGTATGAACATTTGAGTATGCATGGACATGTGAATATGTAAGTTAGAAATGAATATGGAAGAATAAGTAAGAGGATGCATGAAGTATGCAAAATGTCTTTGGGTTTTTAGATAAATGATTCATGGTTCAAAGTGGTAAAAGGTTAGATGAGTTATGGTAAGAAGTTTTGATGCAATGTAGTAAAATAAAAGAATGCAAAGTGGTAAAAAGTTTAATGAAATAAGTGATAAAAAGTGAATGAGATGGTGAAAGTAAAAAGTTAATGAAATGGTAAAAAGTTAAAAAACACAATGACACAACTTGCATTTACTCAACCACAATCAAAATGACGATCTTCAAGCAATCAAAGGGGTAAAAACCCTAGTCATGGTCGAATGCATACAAGCATGGAATCATCAACTTATTTCATGCAAAAATTGACAAATTAACACACAAAACAGCACAAAAGAAGATGACCTAATCTATCATGCAAGTTCCTAAAACAAACAATATATGAAGGAGTTGAGATGAGGAGAAGAGAGATTATGCAAAAATGAAGAAGGTGCAAGAGTTTTGAAGTTTTACCTTGAATCCAAGCTAGGAAATGAACAATATGAAGAACAAGACCACAAACCAACTAAATCCTCAACAAACTTCAATGAAACTTGCGCACATTGCCTTGATTTTTGAGATTAGATGATGAAAAATTAGATTTTAGTAGAAGAGGAGGATGATGTGTGAAGTAGGAGTGGATTTGAGATAGAAAATGGGAGTGAATTGAAGAAGAATGGAGGAGGAATTGGAGGTGGAGGCTACGGCCTAGGGGGTCTTTGGAGGAGAGGAAGGTTGTGTGAGGGTTGTGTGAGTGAGGAATGAGAGGCCAAAGATTCTCATGTGTGGAAATGAGAGGGTATTTATAGAGTTGTTTTAGGTCTAAGGGTAATTAGGTCATTGTTCTTTATTAGGTGCTCTAGGATTGGGTTTTAAATTTGAATGAAGGGCTAGGATTAGAGATCACTTGGATTGTGGGTAGTGAGAAAACACAAATGAGGGAGTGAATGGGTGTGATATGTGCATATGAGAGGGAGGGAGAGCTTGTGTAAAAAAACTTGTCCTATTTTGGGAATGGAGGCTCATATGTGATGTGAGGTAAAAATAGGGTTAAGGATATAATTGAGATGGAATGTTACCAAAGAAGTAATTTTGTATTTTCTTGTGAAGAGGTGAGTGTGAGTGGGTGGGGTAATTTACAAAAGAGGGCATAAATCTATGTGGGAGTCAGTGATGGTCACCAAAAGGGAAAAGTTAAGGATAGTACAAAGCATATTCTTAAGGAATAAGGAATAGAAGAGTGTGGAAGAAATTGTGGAGAGAGAGAGAGAGAGAGGGAATTTCGAAATTGTGGGGGGGGGGGGGGAGAGAGAGAGAGGAAAAAAAACTTGTTTTTGGTCTTTTGTCTTATTGAGGACACTTCCTTCTTTTTGAGTTTTTGAATTTTGGGCATGGAAGTGAAGGTGCACCTATTAAAAAGTGTCATATATATTTGAGCACCATAAAATATTCCCTCTAATTATTCTAGGCAATAAAAATTGTCATTTAGTAATTGGGGAATATTTAACGGTATTTTTTGGGTTTTTTATGCACTAAAAATGGGGAAAATGCATTTTTAATTATTTTGGACTAGGACTTTCTTTCCAAAAATTATACAAAAATTACCCTTGATAGAGTAACATGTATGCCACGTCCTTGACCTGGTCTTTGTCCAAAAATAATTAATTCGCTTTTATTTAAATGCCCAGAAATGCAAAAATATGCACTATTTTATTTCCTAAAATTCCTAAAAATTAAGAAAAATGTTTTTGGGTGCCAAAAATTAATAATGATCAATAAATGGCCTTTTTTGATGAAAATACAGACACGTGCCAAATGACGAGGGCACAGGGCAGCTCACGCAGTTACTACTGGCGCGCGCGCGTAATTCAAATAAAAATGCGAAATAGGGGACGAACACACATAAATGCACCAATCCACTATTTTCCACACATTATGAATTACCTTATTGCTTCTATTTTTCTGAAAAATGTTTTTTGACTTGGGCAGACAAAATTGGGGTATTACAGCTGCCCATCTTTATTTCACATTTCGCCAAGAAATATGAATTGGCCTTTTCATATTTGTTGGTGAAATGGAAATAAAGATATAGAAATAATACTAATTTTGTCTGCTTCAAAAAAGTTCAAATTTTCTTTTTGTTATTTTCCTTTTGAGAAAGGGGGTTAACACTTGTCGCATTAACGGGAAAGCAGTAAATTGGGGAAAGCGGTAAATTGGGAATTCGGAGGTTGCTTAAAACCTTCTAACGGACTATTGCCGAGTCCGAGCTCTGGGGGTGGCCTTTTCGAGCGACCGATCAACATCAGGTCCGGAACTGATTCGATCAATGGAAGGAGTTCACTAACTCGGGGTTGATGGAGTTTACTAACTCAGTGCTGATGGAGTTTACTAACTCGGGGTTGATGGAGTTTACTAACTCAGTGTCATGGTGATTTTCTAAAAATGAGATTTTTGGGACTCTCTGGTCTGAAGTAACTTTTCTCTTGGATGGTGCATGAAATGCATGCACTTGGGTATTTGGGTGAGCATGAATGCAATGATTGATTTTGGTGTTTGCTTTTTCTTCTTCTGTTTCTTTCTTCTGAGATGCAAATATGAAAGCATAATGAAATGATGAATGGCATGAATGTTATGAGAATGATGAATGGTATAGGAATGCTGTGTTCTTTTTGTTCCGTCTTCCGTTGTTTTTTCATTTTGTTTATTCTTTTTCTGAGCAGCTTTCTTTTTTCTGCTCGTTTGTTTTTTCTTGACATTCCTTTTTTTTTGCTGGTTAAATCAATCCGCAGGACTTGTGACACTTAATACGAAGACCGCTCCGGGGCGATGATTATTCACTGGCTTGCAATGATTTTGTTACTTTTAAGTGCTGGTGCATGCGCCTGTTTTGTTTTTCTTGCAGCTTTATTCACTGGGGAGAACACTTCTTTCTGTGATTTTCAAAGATTTCGCAATGCTTTGCGATGCTATGAATGTATGCACATGTTTTCAATTCAATTTCATCAATCATAAAAGTTATTATTTTGAAAGAAACTGAATAAATGAAAGCAAAGACACGAAAAGCAAGCATATGAAAAAAGGTTGAACTTTTATCGATTGGAAACTGGTCGTGCAGAATGTCACGCCAATTGAAAGTACATTTCAATTTTCTTTTAAACTAAAAAAAATACAAGAAAAAGGAAAAGATCCTGCGATTCTATCCTTGAAGTAACGGCGCCCACCGTTCATACTCATGATCTTGATCATCCCCTTATCCAAACCTTCGGGAGTGCTGATTGCCTTTTCTTTTTTCAAGCCCAAGTTTTTTCTGACCCTAATTTTTGCCTGGATCGCCCTTTGCAGGTTTTCAATCCACCGGGTCGCTCTGATTTTGCCTAGGCCGCCCTTTAAGGGTTTTCAACCTAGCGATCTTATTTTTACTTGGCTTATCTTTCTCTTTTTTTCTGTTTATTTTTCTAGGCATAGTACTTCTTTACCACATCCGAGTTGACCGGGTTTGGGATTTCATCTCCATCCATGTTTGCAAGAATCAACGCTCCTCTGGAGAATGCCTTCTTCACCACATAAGGTCCTTCTTGGCATTGATCATTCCACCTCACCTCCTGATTCTTGCACAACAGTTTAAAAATTGGCTCGCAAGTTGCGGTTAGCTGGAAGATGAATCGAGAGATGTAATTCAGTCTCCCCAGAAAACCACGTACTTCTTTCTCTGCTCTTGGTGCTGGCATTTCAAGGATGGCTCGCACCTTGTCCGGGTCCACCTCTATTCCTTTTTGGCTAACCATGAAGCCCAACAACTTCCCTGACCTAACCCCAAATGTACACTTGGCGGGATTCAGCCTGAGTTTATACTTTCTGAGACGTTCAAACAGCTTCTGCAGGTTAATGACACGCTCTTCATCGGTCTTGGACTTAGCAATCATATCGTCGACATACACCTCAATTTCTTTATGCATCAGGTCATGGAACAAAGTTACCATTGCTCTTTGATACGTTGCCCCGACATTTTTCAATCCGAAAGGCATGACCTTGTAGCAGAATGTACCCCAAAGGGTTATGAAGGTGGTTTTCTCCATATCTTCTGGAGCCATCTTGATCTGGTTATAGCCTGAATAACCGTCCATAAAGTAGAACATTGAGTGTTGCGCAGTGCTGTCCACCAAAACGTCGATGTGAGGTAGGGGAAAATCATCTTTTGGGCTTGCTTTGTTTAGATCACGGTAGTCGACGCACATTCGAACCTTGCCATCTTTCTTGGGGACCGGAACGATGTTTGCTACCCACTCAGGATATTTTGCTACAGCCAAAAACCCTGCATCAAACTGTTTCTTGACTTCATCTCTAATCTTCAGAGACATCTCAGGCTTCATCCGCCTCAACTTTTGCTTCACTGGAGGACATTCTGGTTTTACCGGCAGTCTATGCTCAACAATGTCTATGTTCAACCCTGGCATGTATTGGTACGACCAAGTGAATACATCCATATAATCCCGCAAGAGCTGAATTAGCCTCTCTCGCTCACTGTTCTCCATCGCTGTACCAACTTTGATTTCATTCCTGTTTTCCTCGGTACCCAAATTAACCATTTCTGTGGGCTCTCCATGCGGCTCAATGATCTTCCCTTCTTGTTCTATCATTCTCATAATCTCCGGAGGAGTATCCCAGTCATTCTCAACATCTCCCTCGGTTTGGTTAACCGGGTAATCAAAATCAAAGTATGAATTGTGGGCGTTGTTATCATCAAGAACTTTATTTGATCTGCATCGAAATTAAGTGACGAATAAAAATAAAGTAGAGACACGCAAAGGAAAGATGAACAAAGAGAATTTTATTCAAAATAAACTTTGTTGATTGATGAAGTTTGATAAAACATGCACGCCCGAATGAAAATATCCCAAGGCCTTGGGCAGAGCCGAGGGATTTGCATTACAATGAAGCATTACTCTAAATTAAGAATCATGGGAAAGTCCATGGACTCCCAGTTCTACAGTTCTTCTCCTGTAGCACAACGGCGCACCAAACCAGCAGCACCGCCACTTGCACTCGATTCCTCTCCAACAGCATTGACCTGGTCAGGGTACAGCACACCAGAACTTATGAAATTCTGACTGAGATCCCCAATGATCATCCTCCTCTGGCTAGGGGTCCTTCCTCTAAGTTTAAGCAGCCATTTCTCTCTTCTGTCAGTTGCCAACTTCTCCCTGTCAGCAAGGGTTGGAATGTAGCCAATTCCGAAGTTCTCAGAGTTCCCATTCAGCTGAACTGGTGCTACAATCCCTTGGGCAGCTTTCCCCAGGCCATTCCCAACTTGATAGCCGTGTCTCAGCATTACTTTTGCCATCATCAGGTCTGCTTTAGACCACTTGGGCTTCATCATAGGTTCACTAACAAAGACAGCATTTGAGATTTCCAACCCTTGGAAGGCAGTCTCGAAGGACTCCTCCGCTGACCAACATAGTACTCAGGTGGTGATCTATTTATGAGTGTTTCCTCCTCTCCTGATACCACTATCAACTTTCCCTCAGCCACAAATTTGAGTTTTTGGTGAAGCGAAGAAGGTACTGCCCCGGCAGCATGTATCCATGGACGTCCCAATAGGCAACTGTAAGAAGAACAGATATCCATTACTTGGAAGGTGACGTAGAACACTTCAGGTCCTACTTGCACAGGCATCTCCACTTCTCCATATACTTCTTTTACTGAGCCATCGAATGCTCTCACCAAGGTAGAACTGGGTTTCAGATAAGAACAGTCTACATCCAGCTGGTCCATCGTAGACTTGGGCATCACATTCAGTGACGAACCGTTATCAATGAGTACCCTTGCTAACATGTAATCCCCACATTTTACAGAAATATGGAGGGCCTGATTGTGGTTCTTCCATACAGGAGGTAGTTCGGCATCTGTGAAGGTTAGGTAGTTGGAAGCTACGATATTCCCGACAATACCATCCAGCTGGTTGACGGTAATATCATGAGAAACGTGAGCTTCGTTCAAGATTTTCAACAACGCAGCCCGGTGTGCTTCAGAACTAAGCAGCAAAGAGAGCATTGAAATTTTGGCTGGTGTCTGAATTAGCTGGTCAACCACCTGGTATTTGCTCTGTCTCATCACCTTCAAAAATTCTTGGGCTTCTTTGTCAGATACCTCTCTTACCTCTACAGTTTCTTTACCCTTGCGGGCTCTCTCCTCAGCTTCCTTTGGTGTTTCTTTCCTGAGATTCTCGGGAGCATAGAACCTTCCGCTCCTGGTAATACCACTGCTCCCAGCTATGTTAGTCACATCGACAGTACTTTTAGGAATCTTTGCCTTCATCTGCACGTTGCAGCTCCATGGGATTACCCAAGTTTCTCTGCTAGGGGTAGTTGCCGGCACTGGAACAACAAGGGTATGAGGTCTAGCCGCAGCTGGGCTTAGACCGCAAGGAATTTCAATTGTCCTTCTGAAACCTCGTTCACTAGAGTGCAAAGTAGACACACTAGCTTCTTTCTCTTGGGTACCAACTTGGACCACGCATCTGTCTAACAAGTCTTGTAGAATGAGCTCGAAATCTTCGCAAGCTCCCACACAGCAAGGATCACTACAGGTCTCTTTTCTGACACAACCCTCTTCTATGATGCCACAGTGACATAAAGCAGCATGAATGACTTTCAAAGGTGTCTGGATATCCTCAACCTTTCTGATCAAGCATTGTCCTCCCTGATCATCAATTGCATTTGCAGAAGGTCCACCATGCCCCGGTAATGGGTTAGTGGTCACATTAGGGTTCTGGAATTATATACTCTTAGCATCAAGTAAATCCTGTACAACATACTTGAAGGCTTTGCAATTTTCTACTACATGACCCACTGCCCCAGCATGGAAAGCACAAGTGGCGTTGGCATCATACCCTCTGGGATAAGGAGGATGGTAGGGATTCATCTATCTGGTGCTGATTATCTTGTTCGCAAGGAGATAATTGAACAGGTCCGTATAGGACATAGGGATTGGCTCAAAGACCACTGTCTTCCTCTCATTGTAATTTCTGAACTGATTGTTGTTGTTGGACTGGAATAGTTGTGCAGGCGGCGCCTGAGCAGGGATTGGAATAGCCTGCGGGGAATTGCCATGTGACGGACCACTGATACTGATGATCGCATTGGTCTCACCTTCCTTTTTCTTATGAGGTCCGGGAAAATGTTTCTTCTGACTACGAGGAGGTGTTGAGCCCTGGGCTATTCTACCACTGCGCAAACCGTTCTCTATTCTTTCTCCTGTAATCACTGCATCTGGGAAACTGGAGGCTGCACTGCTGATCAGACGTTCATAGTAAAACGGTGGTAACGTCTCCATAAACATGGATACCAGTTCCTTGTCTAGAAGGGGAGGAGTGACCTGTGCCGCCAATGCTCTCCAGCGTTGAGCATACTCTTTGAAAGATTCATTATCTCTCTTTGACATACATTGAAGTTGAGTCCGGTCTGGAGCTAAGTCACTATTGTACTGGTACTGATGGATGAAAGCGTCCGCCAGATCTTTCCAACAGTGAATATAAGTTGGCTCTAATTTCATGTACCACTCGAGAGGAGCCCCAGCCAAGCTTTCTTGGAAACAGTGTATCATCAGATTGTCGTTGCGAGCATGGGCAGTCATCTTCCGACAGTACATTCCGACAGTACATCGTGACATGGCTGCGAGGACAGGTTGCCTCTCTGTATTTGTCAAAAACTGGAGGCTTGAATTTTGGTGGCAGGATTAGATTAGAAACCAAGCATAGTTCATGGGCATTTCATGCTTGAGAACCTGACCCTTCTACGACTTTCAATCTCTCTTCTAGCAGCTGGTATTGGTTTCTGGCTTCTTCAGGGTAGTTCTGTGGAAAGCCACCATAATGAGGATTGTTCACGGATACAACAGCTGGAGTCACGTGTGGGTGAGCAACATTTTGAGGAACTGGGCCTTGAGTCTGTGGATGCATAGTAGCTGGAGAGTTGAAACCTGCTGGAGTTCCTGGAGCAGTTGAAGGGATAGGGATCTGGATCTGAACTTGAGGTGTGCCTACCCCGACATCATTCATAGCTGGATTAGGCTGAGCTTGCCCTGCGGTTCCCGAAGGACCACCCTTTGGGTTAGCATCAGCAGCTGGAGGCGTATAGCCTAGTGGTAGACCACAGGGAGGCCACTGCACATTCTGAAGAGCCTGAGAAATCCCGGGACCTGGGGGAGGAGGAGGATGGTTCACTCCTGCAGCAGTAGCACCCTCAGTAGGATCAACATGCCTTAAGGCACTTATCACTCTGATGACTTCAGCTAACTGACCCCTTATGACGTCCATTTCAGCCCGGATAGCTTGGTTCTCTTGATTTGGATCGTGCTGACCCTGACCATTTGGACCCTGAACTGCGTCATTCTGGTGCGGCGGTGCATTGCCCGGATTGGCATTGTCTGGCTGATTTTCCATGTTTCTTGCTCGCGAACGCGTCCAGTATCTGTGATTAACCAGCTTGTCTTACCTCTGCGGACGGAACATTTTATGAGCACAAAAGAAATGATTGGATGCAAATGCAATGCAATATGTACATTATTATGTTAATTGCCGGGAATCGTGGTATAACTTGCTTCTTGTCATAGGCGTATATTTAAACACATTTCCACGAGCATTAGCAAAGTTGGGATCAACAAACGAAGTAAGCACTTCATTCAAGTATCATAACTTTAATCATTCGAAGAGAATAAAAAGGTACAATACAATTACTTTACAATTCCAAGTTACTTCATTGATACTTTTTCTTTCACGCCTATGACACGATTCCAAGGTACTTTACAATTCTGGCAAACAACTTAGATGCATGATGAATGATTTTCCAAAATTGGAGTTTTTATGAAATGCAAATGATGCAATGATGTGATGATGCTAGATGCAATGATGTTCTTTCTTTTTGGTTTCGCACAGGTGGTAGTTTGAAAATTTACATGCTATATGCCACCTCATATAGGTGTTTATTGAAAAAGGAAAAGCATATTTTTGATTTTTGAGGAAAAATTGGTTGAACAACAATGCAGCACACAATTTGGAAAGCCCTTGTGACCTAAAAGGGGGAAGAACCTACGATCTAGGGCACTTTTGAGGTAATTTTCATGTGGCTCTATTCGCACCCTCACAAAGGTCATCAGAGCCCCAGTCTCTCTCATGAAAATCCCCGTAAACGCAGCAAACTGCTAGGTACGAAGCATCATGGAAGAGCACAACTCTGATTGAAACTTTCGCGAGTAGCCAAATGGACAAAGGTCCTGATGGGCTCCCACTACTCGAATCCACTCATCCTAAGGTATCCTAGAAGACCTGGGTTATGGCCTTTTTCTATCAACACACATCATCTCAAGGTATAAGTGTGCGAAGGGCATTTCCTCAAAACTACCCCACCTGCAAATGAAAATCCAGACAGTCCAGACAATAGCATGTCGTCTACCCTAGGGTTCAATATCATGCAAATACAACTAGCCTAGGGTACCAACAACAAACACATTACTTACCTCAGAAAGGGAGCTGAGAAGAGGGGATCATGAGGGAATTGGGGAATATATGAACTTACCTTAGAAAGGGAGCGAAGAAGAAGGGACATAATAAGAAGGGGAAATGCATGAAGGAGCTAAGCGTATAAGCAAAGAAGCAACTATCTACTATTTCAAACAAAGAGCACACAAAGAAACAGATGAAGAAGTGAATGCACATGAACGTATAAAAAAAAAAGAAGAATAGAGACAAACAAAGCTTTTCAAATCAATCACATGAACCACACATTTAATTAATTAGGCTTGACCCTCTTTTTTTTTTTTTAAAAAAAAGGTTTGTTTTTTTTTAAAAAAAAAAAATTCCCCAGCAGAGTCGCCAGCTGTTGCGCCCGAAAAAGTCCTTGGTAGAGAACTGTTTTCGTTTACAACTTTCTTTAAAAAACGGAGTCGCCACCAATATTTATTTAGGAAAATATTAGGAAAACCTTTTTTAGAAAGCGATTGGCCTTTGAAAACTGAAGATTTGGGTTCGGGGGTCGGTTATGCGTGGGGAAGGTACGAGCACCCCACACATCCTCTCTACTGAGAGGGAACCTTTAATTAAAAGTGTGGTTTTAGTGTGTTGGTTTGAAAATACTTTAATCTTGCCTCCCTACTTCTTATTTTAAAAAAATGCATTGAAAGAAACATGGTGAAAATCTTATTTATGTGAAAGAAAGGAGAGAAAAAAAAGGGTTTTTTAGAGAAAAAGTGCTTGACAGGGGTTACGACCCGCTCCTACGTATCTCCCGGTGCGATGTAGAACTCAAAGCTTACGTAGTTCTCCTTTGTCTTTTTCTGAAAGGTTTTTTGTTTTTTATCTTTTGGTGAGTTTTCGCAATAGGACGAGCATTAGCGAGTGATTAAACTAACAAAGGCTGTGGGTAATCACTGCTAAATACTCAAAAAGAGTTGTTACCTCTAGTCAGACGAACAAAGGCTCTGATTGACTATTAGTAACAACTTGCTTTTATTATATTTTCGAAAAGGTTTTCGAAGTAGGACGAGCATTAGCGAATGATTAAACTAACAAAGGTTATGGGTAATCATCGCTAAGTACTCATGTGAAATTGAAGAGCGTTCATAGAGATCAAACTAACAAAGGTTATGGGTGACCTCCACTACTTGCTCATTTTTGTTTATTGAAAATGCTTTGAAAATTAATTGGTTTGGAAAAGAGTTTTAGAAAATAGGTAAATCATTTTCAATCGAATTCTATGTCCAAATCCAAATGCAAAATGAATGAATGAAGCTCAAACATACTCAACAATCAAGCAGTCATAAACATGTAGATCACTAACTAACATTAAGCATGCCAATATAATCAAAGAATTCAATTGTCAAAGATGCAAGACAAAATTCTCAAAACAATTGTGTTTGTGTGTGAAGGGGAATTGCTACACAAGTTGGAAGCAATCTCAAGAGGGGCACATATGCCTCTATGCTACACATGTTGGTAGTCTTATAAGGGCACATGATAGTGTAGAAGGGTTTGTGCACAATTAAGTCAAGACATTCAAATGGCATCAAGAACAAAGGAATACAATTGATCATAGGCATAGAGTATTCTAGGTTAGGTGAATGAACATGCAAGCAATGATGTGCATGATTAGGCAAATATGCAAATGCGTGAGCATACAAGACTATGCATGAATGAATAAGCATATAAGACGATGCATGAATGAAAGATTGAGCATACAAGACTATGAATGCATTAGCAAAATTATTGTGTAAGGTATGAACATTTGAGTATGCATGGACATGTGAATATGTAAGTTAGAAATGAATATGGAAGAATAAGTAAGAGGATGCATGAAGTATGCAAAATGTCTTTGGGTTTTTAGATAAATGATTCATGGTTCAAAGTGGTAAAAGGTTAGATGAGTTATGGTAAGAATTTTTGATGCAATGTAGTAAAAGAAAAGAATGCAAAGTGGTAAAAAGTTTAATGAAATAAGTGATAAAAAGTGAATGAGATGGTGAAAGTAAAAAGTTAATGAAATGGTAAAAAGTTAAAAAACACAATGACACAACTTGCATTTACTCAACCACAATCAAAATGATGATCTTCAAGCAATCAAAGGGGTAAAAACCCTAGTCATGGCCGAATGCATACAAGCATGGAATCATCAACTTATTTTATGCAAAAATTGACAGATTAACACACAAAACAACACAAAAGAAGATGACCAAATCTATCATGCAAGTTCCTAAAACAAACATTAGCCAAATCATGCATTTATTCATTCAAAATAAAAGAAAACAAAACAAGCAACATGAACCCTATTTTCCTTGCCCAAACCCATGGCTATGTATGGTCCAAGATCAACAATTATTCAAACCCAAATCATAAAATGAACAAGAACACACAAAAACCCTAAAATAGAGTTCATGGCCGAATGCACATGGAGTATGAGAATGAGTTTTCATTTGATGAAAATTAGGCAAACAAGATTCAAAATACAAGAAAATGCAAGAAAACACAAGAACAACTCCTTCAAAGCCAAGGAGCCACCTCAAACACCCAAGCCTCCCTAAGTGCTTGTCAATAGTGTTTGAGATGGCTCCTCAAAGCAACAACAACAATATATGAAGGAGTTGAGATGAGGAGAAGAGAGTTTATGCAAAAATGAAGAAGGTGCAAGAGTTTTGAAGTTTTACCTTGAATCCAAGCTAGGAGATGAACAATATGAAGAACAAGACCACAAACCAACTAAATCCTCAACAAACTTCAATGAAACTTGCGCACCTTGCCTTGATTTTTGAGATTAGATGATGAACAATTAGATTTTAGTAGAAGAGGAGGATGATGTGTGAAGTAGGAGTGGATTTGAGATAGAAAATGGGAGTGAATTGAAGAAGAATGGAGGAGGAATTGGGGGTGGAGGCTACGGCCTAGGGGGTCTTTGGAGGAGAGGAAGTTTGTGTGAGGGTTGTGTGAGTGAGGAATGAGAGGCCAAAGATTCTCATGTGTGGAAATGAGAGGGTATTTATAGAGTTGTTTTAGGTCTAGGGGTAATTAGGTCATTGTTCTTTATTAGGTGCTCTAGGATTGGGTTTTAAATTTGAATGAAGGGCTAGGATTAGAGATCACTTGGATTGTGGGTAGTGAGAAAACACAAATGAGGGAGTGAATGGGTGTGATATGCGCATATACTTGTCCTATTTTGGGAATGGAGGCTCATATGTGATGTGAGGTAAAAATAGGGTTAAGGGTATAATTGAGATGGAATGTTACCAAAGAAGTAATTTTGTATTTTCTTGTGAAGAGGTGAGTGTGAGTGGGTGGGTTAATTTACAAAAGAGGGCATAAATCTATGTGGGAGTGAGTGATGGTCACCAAAAGGGAAAAGTTAAGGATAGTACAAAGCATATTCTTAAGGAATAAGGAATAGAAGAGTGTGGAAGAAATTGTGGAGAGAGTGAGAGAGAGGGAATTTCGAAATCATGGGGGGAGAGAGAGAGAGAGAGAGAATTTCGAAATTGTGGGGGGAGAGAGAGAGAGAGAGAGAGGAAAAAACTTGTTTTTGGTCTTTTGTCTTATTGAGGACACTTCCTTCTTTTTGAGTTTTTGAATTTTGGGCATGGAAGTGAAGGTGCACCTATTAAAAAGTGTCATATATATTTGAGCACCATAAAATATTCCCTCTAATTATTCTAGGCAATAAAAATTGTCATTTAGTAATTGGGGAATATTTAACGGTCTTTTTTGGGTTTTTTATGCACTAAAAATGGGGAAAATGCATTTTTAATTATTTTGGACTAGGACTTTCTTTCCAAAAATTATACAAAAATTACCTTTGGTAGAGTAACATGTATGCCACGTCCTTGACCTGGTCTTGGTCCAAAAATAATTAATTCGCTTTTATTTAAATGCCCAAAAATGCAAAAATATGCACTATTTTATTTCCTAAAATTCCTAAAAATTAAGAAAAATGTTTTTTGGTGCCAAAAATTAATAATGATCAATAAATGGCCTTTTTTGATGAAAATACAGACACATGCCAAATGACGAGGGCACAAGGCAGCTTACGCAGTTACTACTGGCGCGCGCGTAATTCAAATAAAAATGCGAAATAGGGGACGAACACACATAAATGCACCAATCCACTATTTTCCACACATTATGAATTACCTTATTGCTTCTATTTTTCTGAAAAATGTTTTTTGACTTGGGCGGACAAAATTGGGGTATTACAACGATGTCTCTCTATACACACCGGCCAGGGATTGAACCCCTGACCAAATACTGATATGTAAATCTAATTTTCCTTTTTAGGTACTTTTATTTATTATTTATATATATATATATATATATATATATATATATATACACCATATATTCTTTTTCTTTACATTTACTGTATTATACATCTAATTTATACATTATTTATGGAAAAAAAGAATATTTAATTTATTTTAGATAGAATTTTATATTACTGAAAAAACAATATGTATTATTGTTTAAAGTTTAAATATTATATATACATATTTATATAATTCATTTTTGACAAAATAAAAATAAGAAATGCATCTCCATAAATACATTGCCAAATGTCAATTCTTTACATGGGATACTATACTTTATTTTCGTTAAACAATTTGTATAAAATAATTTAACTTGCTGGTAAAATAATTTTGAAATAATTTTAATATTTTTAAAGTAATTTAGTTTGTGTGAATAACATGTTCGTGAAATTAATAATGTATACGCTTTGGAAAAAATTAGTGTACTATAAATTTATTATTTCATCGATTATTGATGATATCAATTTTGTTTTGGGAAAAACACACGTAGCATGCATATTGAAAAATCTAATATATTTATATATATATATATATATAATGACAAATAAAAATACGTAGATACACACGAAAAATATTTTGGGAATTATGGGTCATAATTTACAATAAATATAAAAAATTAATAAAAATGGATTTTTTTTATTAAAATGCCATAAACAGGGAAAATAGACAATAGCTTTTTTCTTAGTATAGTTGTTTACTTGGTATTTAGACATGTTGTTTTTCTTGATAAATGACTAAGGTATGGTTTGTGCTAAATAGAATTAATATCTTATAATTTTTTTTAAGCAACTAAATTATATTAAAAAAGAGAAAAAAGGACTACAGAAAGTAAAAAGACCAAGGGGGGACCAAACCAAAACCCAAGCCCAGAATAAACTAACAAGGCAACAAAAAAGAAACCTGGGCTAAGGCACCCAAAAACCAATCAGAGGATGAGAACAGACCAACAGTCCAAACAAAACAGGCCAAAAAGGCTGAAAATAAACAACACCCCAGAAAGTGACAGAAATTGAACTAGATTTAGACAGAAGATTGTAGCCAACAGTCTTATTATGCTTCTTCTTCTGTTTCTTGGACACAACCGGTTCCGAGTACCTCTCCGCTGAGTCAGAAACCACCGGATCGCCAACATCATCTGGCGACTCACCCCACAGACTTTGGTGTTTGGAGAGAACATAGCTGCTTGCGAGTTAGAGATAACCTCCTCATCTGCGATATCCGCCCAGCTTTTTCCCAAAGCGGATGTCTCCACTGCGTAAGAAGCACTAGTATCAAACCTAGTCGTGGGGGACTTGGTGGAGCAGGTGTGAGCAACACCAAGATCATGGCCCCCAGCCATCTCTTCAGGTGTAATAACAGTGTTGTCAAGACCCTTGAAACAATTGGTATCAATGTCAGCCAATATCAAAACCAGACTATTGTCTTGTATGGTAGTGCCTGCGTCAGGCTTATCCGGTTTCTCCAATGACTTCCCTTTATCATTCCGAGGAGGCTTGATAGGCCCCGTCTCCGCGGTTTTCTTGCAATTCTGAGTAGAGTGACCAATACAACTACAAGAGTTGCAGAAGAGAGGGACACTCTCATATTCCACCCTGATGGGAAAGGCATACCCCTCTCTTTCTACTAACAATTGATCATGCAGCTTCTCAGAGAAATCAATATCAATAAGAACTCTAGCAAAATGACCAAAAGTCCTCTTCATAGTGGCTTCATCCAAAGCAATAGGGGCACCTAGACTCCCACTAATCTCAGACAAAATCTTTGACCTCCAATATTCCCGGGAAAGACCGTGAAGCCTAACCCAACACTGAGCATTGGTTTGCTTTGCAGAGAGAGGGTCAAAATCTGGCCTCCAAGCATAAAAGCGCAGAACACCCGGCTGTAGCGATCGCGATCCAAGCGACCAAACACGCCTAAAGTCCTCATTAGATACAAAAGAGAATTCAAAAAATCCCTTACCAAGAGAGACCAGAGACCAATCAGAAGAAATCTTCCACAATTTAGAAAGCTTCTCCTTTAATTCTTTAATCTGATAGGGCTTATCTCCTTTAGACAAAAATATTCTACCATGTAATAGATTGACGCATTCAGCAATACTAGCCTGATATTCATCTTCAGAAATCTTAACTGCAAGAACATCTCCTTTTAAACAAGGTTTCTGCTGCTTGCTGTAGTCAAAGTCTGCAAAAGATTTAGGGGCTTGAGGGATACCGGTCAACGCATCAGAGAAAGACCGTTTACCACCACTCACGGATGGAGCAGCAGCAGCAGGCTGCTGTGCTACTGATGTCACTCCAAGGATATGACTGGAGCCCACCGCCGCCTCTGGAAACATAGTTCCCTCGCGAGGAGAGTTTTGTGCTGGCAGAACCACCGACGCTGGAGGCGTCTGCAAAGAATCGGCAACCATTGTCGCCTCAGGAAAGAGAAGTGCATCACGCGACAGATACGAAGCAGATCGGCCAATGGCCACCGCATCGGCCACCTACAAAGAAGAACGAGACATATCTGTAGATAGGGGCCCAGATCTCCCATCATCAAGCAAAGACCGAGGAGCAGATCGGCCAACGGCCACTGCATCGGCCACCACCAAAGAGGAGCGAGACAGATCTAGAGATCGCAAACCAGATCTCCAATCACCAACTAGAGGTACACAATTCTCAGAGAACATAGGCGAAGACCAGGAGTGATTCAGCACCACTGGACTCCGTGGCCGGAGCTGCAACAAATTGGCAGA
This sequence comes from Astragalus membranaceus, assembly GCA_039519185.1. Classification (NCBI taxonomy): domain Eukaryota; kingdom Viridiplantae; phylum Streptophyta; class Magnoliopsida; order Fabales; family Fabaceae; genus Astragalus; species Astragalus membranaceus. The sequence continues at coordinate 55,164,511 of CM076854.1, read as the reverse complement.
GAGACCAGCCATTGAGGCCGCCGCGGCGCCTAGGGAAGAAACCCTATCAGACCATCATGCCCGAGGACTACTCAAATGATGATGACAGCATCCATCAAACCATTGAGTGCATCACATCTTATCCTTGTCCGGTTGTTCCTTATGTATGCAACCTTTGTGATTCTATCATGTGTAACAGTCAACTACAAATTGTTGAAATAGTCTTCTTGATTTAACCAAGTTACCAAACTCAATACACCTATCATGAATTCTGAATACAATGAATTCCCTCAGTGAAATTATCTGTCTTTTGCGGCTGTCGTCATAGGCGTATGCCTCACTTAAATTTATGTGTTCTTGTTATCCATTCTCTCCTAGACGGAACGATAGTGAGTGTAACACCCTGAACTCCAGACGTCATAAAGTTGGGATGTTAACCATTTTAATAAAATTCGGAGTTCTAAACCGTTTATGGATTTAAATAAAACATAATCTCGAGTGGCATAAATACCAAAAGGTTAACTAAATGACATAACTGAACAACAGTTTACATGAATCATTTCTTAAACATAGTTCAAATCTAAAAGAACGTTTAAGACTTTGTACATTAACTTGATTACAAGCACAAAGGCTAAGGTATCAAAAATACAATACATAACCATTAACTAGGGTGGACTAAACAATTATACTTAGATCTCTAAACATCCAATATACTAAGTAGCCACAACAACTGCTACTTCTCCCCGCCTTTCCTGGTCTTATCTTGTCAATCTGAAAACACAACAACATAAACAGTGAGTTTACAATCTCATTGAGTTCCTTCGGGAACCCTCACTCTTAGCTTCTCGTAGTCTTATACTTATCTTTTCACTTAAATCTCTTCAGCGTAATCCAAGTCGGCATTGGCCGGATAAAAATTATGGGCCTTGAAGTCAGAAGCCACGACCTACCATTCCAAGTATGCTAATTACCTCTTGGGATCGTCATCCCCATAGTGTTTTATGCATTTAATTACTTAGACACTTTGGTTTTCTCACTCGATAAACACATAGGCATATTATATCCCATTAATAGGATCTGACTTTGCATCATTCACCAAATTTTATCATCAATTATGAAGTACAACATTGTAGCGACCGAAAAATCCGGATGAGGGATTCTTCGTCGTTTTTGAACAATGGAGCCGCCATCAATATTTATTTTTAGGAAAACATTGAAAAAAACCTTTGTTTCTGGGTTCGGGGGTCGATTAAGTGCGGGGAAGGTACTAGCACCCCGCAACATCCTAAAAAAGGTTACCTTTTAATTTAATGTGTAGAAAAAAGAAATAGTTTAAAGAAAACATTTTAATTTACCCTTTTTATTAATTACAAGAAAAAACAGAAAGGAAGACTTAATAAAAAAAATTAGTTTTTCTTGCGCTTGACAAGAGTGGGCCCCCGCTCCTACGTATCTCCGGGTGCGATGGAGAAATCAAAGCTACGTAGTTCTTGGGTAGAAAATATTTGTGTGTTGGTATTTTTTTTTATTTATTGGAAAGTTTGCGAAAACTAGAGGCCGTTCATAGTGATCAAACAGATAAATCCAGAGTGGTCACCACTAATGGCTTATTTGAAAAAGAAAGTGTTTACAACGTTCAAACGAGCAGGGCCCAGAGTGACCGCTATAAATACCCGGTTTGTGATCGAGCGTTTTGTTCAAAAAAAAGGGCTTACTGGGAAGCGTGATCAAAAAAAGGATTCGGGATTGAGAAAATTTCTTGAAGTTTAGGCGGATGTTTGCGATGATCAAACAAGTGGCCTCAGAGTGATCACCGCTACTAATCCGCTATGAAAAAGAAGGTTAGTCCTAACGGTCAAACAAGCTAAGCTCAGAGTGACCATTAGTAACCACCTGTTTCTTTTTATGTTAGCAAAATTGTTTGAAAGAAAGAAAAAGCGGTTTGGAAACATCGCGGTGTAAATAGAAGCGAAAAGTGCGACAAGAGGGGGTGCAAGTAGCATTTTGACGCTAAAAAGAAAAATGGTTGCCCGGGGGTGCAAATAGCGTTTTGACGCTAAAAAAAAAAGGTTGCCGGGGGTGCAAATAGCGTTTTGACGCTAAAAACGGTTGATTGGTTTATTTTTACTTTTTGCTATTTGACTAAATTACTCTTCATCTTTTTTTTTGGGAAAATGATTATTATTATTACCCCTTTTTTTTTTAAAAAGGATAGTGATATTAGTAACCAATTATTTTATAAAAAAATTTTTTTTTTTTATATTTTTGAGAAGGATTTTATTTTAATCCGAAAATCAGTAACTAATTATTTTATATATAAAAGGAAACACATTTTTTTTAATATTTTAAAAAAGGGTTTATTTTAATCCGAAAATCAGTAATATATATAGAAAAGGAATTTAAATGATAGACAACAACAATTTAATAAAAAACAGCAACAATTTAAAATAAAACAAAACAACATTTAAATAAAAAACAGCAACACTTTTTAATAAAAAAAACAGCAACATTTATTTTTATTAGAAAAAAAAACAGCAACATTTTTAACATAAAAAAACAGCAACAATATCTACAAAAAAAAAAACAGCAACAAAAAATACAAAAAAAACAGCAACATTTTTAACATAAAAAACAGCAACAATATCTACAAAAAAAAACAGCAACTAAAAATACAAAAAAAACAGTAACAATAGAATCTAAATTACATTACAGCAACTAAAAAAAAGCAAGAATTATGAATTCGAAATTTACAGGGAAAACATTACGGTACCTTAACAGAAAAACCCAGAATGTTGAAGAAGAATTTCTTCTTCGGACCTCCTTAACAGCAACAACAGAATAAAAAAAAAACTATAGAAACTCACAAAGAGAGATGAAAAACGAAAGAAAAGAAAAGAACAAAAACTCTCACTCCTTGTTTTTTTTTTCTAAAACTCTCTAGAATCGTTTTTCTTCTCCCAAAAAAAATCTCCCTCCTCTACCCTTGAGTTGTGGCCGAATTTATACTAAAGAGATGGAGCCTCTTTCCTTCGTTTTCTGACCTTTCTTCACCTTACCTTGTAGCTTTTTTTTTATCTCTTCAAACTGTGGCTTGATATGACAGAGAGGTATGGGGTGTGAAAATGAGGGATGTGAAGGGGTATGGGCATGGCAGAGGAGAGAGTGATGGCCTTTTTCTTGTGAGAGAGAAGGGGGATAGGGGTAGATCCGTGAGAGGAAGAGAGTGGTGTGAGGGAAGGATAAAAAAAATGAGTGTGTGAGGGTTTGGTGAGGTAAGGAAACGTGAGGGAGTGTGTGAGTGTTTGGTGAGAGAGTGATGTGAGGGATTGAGTGAGAGAGAGCCGTTGGGGGGGGGAGGAGAGAGGGAAGGAGGCGTGAGTGAGTGGGAAAGGGAGAGGGTGATGTGAGGGATTGAGAGGGAAGATGAGTGTGTTAGGCTTTGGTGAGAGAGAGGTGTGTGAGAGGAAGAGAGAGAGATAGGGAAACGTGAGGGAGGAGAAGAGAGAGGGGAAGGCGTGTATGGGGAAGGGAAAGATGGGGAAGTGGGATTGTGAATTCCAAGGAGGGAATAAAGGGGAGTGGGTCGACTTTGACCATGGGATAATAGGGGTGAATGTGGCTCATTTTTGGGTAAAAGGGGGAGAGTGAATGTGGTCAAGTTTAGGGTTAGGGGGGAGTTAAAATTTTTTTTTTTAGGGTTTTTTAGTGGTGGCCGAATTTAGGGTTAGGAAGAGGGAAAGTTAGGGTTTTGTGATGAGTTGGGTTATGGGTTATGGGTTGTGGGTTAGGTTTTTTTTTTGTTGGGTTGGGTCATGCGAATTGGGCTAGGGTTTGGTGGAGGAATGGGCTTTAAATGGCCCAATCCTGACTGCACCTCTATATATTTTTTACAGACCCCCCTATTTTCTCCTTTGTCTATTTTGTTTTGATACTTCTAATTATTATTTTTTCAAAAATTAAAACTTGTAGCAAACTAAAATAAAATAATACATGACATGAACATAAAAATGAATATTATTTTTATTAAAAATAAATAAAAATTCTTATTTTTGGATAGGACAAAATTAGGGTATTACAGCAGCCCCTCTTTATTTATATTTTGCTAGGAAATCGGAGGGGTTCCCAATTTCTCCAGGAAAATAGAAATAAAGATAACAAAACGCTAATTTTGTCCAGGCTGAGAATTTTGTGTTGCTTCTTCTTTTTTGGTTTGAAAATTATGAAAACTGGGTTGATTTAGAAAGAAAGTAAACAGGGATCGCTGGGGATCTGAGGGAGCACTGGGGCTCTGAAGGAGCACTGGGGCTCTGAAGGAGCACTGGGTCTCTGAAGGTCTAGTTCAAAATCAATGCTTGGAGCATCGACTTGCGTTCGACTGAGGGACCGTCGGGGTCTGAAGGGCATGCCTAAGCCTGAGGGACCGATGGGTCTGAAGGAGCGCAACTAGCTTATGGTACTAGTAATACGGTCTGGGGGTGGCCTTTTTTCGAGCGGCCATTAGGGTTAATCAGGTCCGGAACTGATATAACCACGAAGGACGTGCATTGTGTTTTTTAGGCGGACACAGCTAGTCTGAAGGGCCTGGGGCCGGATGATCCGTCGGTTGCTCGATAACGCGACGTGCGATCTGGATTGAAGGACCATTGTTGGTCTGAAGGAGCGCCTGGGCTCTGAAGGACCGCCGGGGGTCTGAAGAATTGGTGCTAACGATACATAAAAAATATCTCAACTGACACTTGCAATGAATGATGCATGCGTGCATGTAGTTAAGTAATTGATGATATGATGAATGAAATGTGGAATGATTTTATTTTTGACTTTTGTTCTTGGCCTTCTTCTTTTTTCATTTTCTTTTCTTGCTCTTTTGCTCTTTTTGCTCTTTATTGACTTTGTTGGCATCATCAAACTCGCATGACTCTTGACGTGGGATACGAGGGTTGCCTCAAGCAGTAGTGCCCAAAGTGCGGGTTATTAAGATTTGCTGAAGTGATTATGCATTTGTCCTTTTTGCAACTTTATGAGAGATCATCTCTTTTTTGTGATTTTTTAGAAATTTCGCAATGACTATAATGCTTCTGATCATGCACATGTTTCGCAATTCAGTATCGTCTACCGTGAACGTTATTTTTACGATAATAGGGAAATGAGAGAATAAAGGAAGTGTTTAATATTCAAATGGAAAACAAATGCGCAGAAGGTCGCGCTAGCTGAAAATTACATTGGGAGTTTAAACTACAAAAAGAAAGAGAAGAAAAAGAAAACAAGGAAAGCTGATCCTTTGATTGTTTGTATCTTTGAAGTAATAACGCCGATCGCCCATTAACACAACTATGAGCATTCATTATCCAACTTTCGGAGGTATTGACTGCCTTTGTAGCTCAAAGTCCAACTTCTGACCCTAATTTTTGCCTGGACTGCTCTTTAGAGTTTTCAGTCCACCGGGTCGCTCTAATTTTTGCCTAGGCCGCCCTTTCGGGTTTTCGACCTAGCGAGCTTATTTTTGCTTTGCTCATCTTTCTCTTTTTTCCATATATTTCTTTAGGCATAGTACTTCTTGACTGCGTCCGAGTTCACTGGGAGTGGGAGGTCTTCACTGTCCATTTTTGTGAGAATCAATGCTCCTCCAGAGAATTCCTTCTTTACCACATAAGGTCCTTCATAGTTAGGGGTCCATTTTCCACGGGAATCCTTTTGGATAGGCAACATCTTCTTGAGCACGAGGTCTCCTTCTTGAAACTGGCGGGGGCGCACTTTTTTATCATAAGCCCTTTTCATTCTTTGTTGGTACAACTGCCCATGACACAAAGCAACTACCCTCTTTTCTTCTATGAGGTTCAACTGATCCAGACGAGCTTGAACCCATTCTGCTTCCTCCAATTTTGTTTCCATTAGCACTCGCAGGGAGGGTATTTCCACCTCGATGGGAAGAACTGCTTCCATCCCATATACTAGTGAGAATGGTGTTGCCCCTGTTGACGTGCGGATAGAGGTCCGATACCCGTGCAAAGCGAAGGGCAACATTTCATGCCAATCCTTGAAGGTCACTACCATCTTTTGCACGATCTTCTTTATGTTCTTATTTGCTGCCTCAACTGCCCCATTCATCTTTGGACGGTATGGGGAGGAATTATGATGCTGGATTTTGAAGTCGTCACACAACTCTTTCATCATCTTATTGTTCAGGTTTGTCCCATTGTCCGTGATGATCTTATTTGGAAGACCGTAGCGGCAAATTAAATCTCTCTTTATGAACCTGACAACCACTGATTTTGTTACACTGGCGTAAGAAGCGGCCTCGACCCATTTGGTGAAATAATCAATAGCGACAAGAATGAAACGATGTCCGTTTGATGCCTTGGGTTCGATGGGACCGATGACATCCATTCCCCACATTGAGAATGGCCATGGTGCTGTTAGGACATTCAGAGAGGCAGGTGGTACATGGATATTGTCGGCATAGATTTGACATTTGTGGCATTTTCTGACGTAGTTGAAGCAGTCAGTCTCCATTGACAACCAGTAGTAGCCAGCCCTTAGGATTTTTCTTGCCATGGTGTGCCCATTAGAATGGGTGCCGAACGAGCCTTCATGGACATCCTTCATAATTCTTTCTGCTTCTTCTTCTGCTACACATCTAAGGAGGACCATATCGTGATTTCTCTTGTAAAGCACTTCCCCACTTAAGAAGAAACCCATTGACAGCCTCCTAAGTGTCCTCTTATCATTCTCGGTGGCACCAGGAGGATATTCTCTGTTTGTGATATAGTGCTTGATATCGTAATACCAAGGTTTACTGTCAGGCTCTTCTTCGATTGCCACACAATGATGTGCCGGTAGGTCTCGATGTTGGATTCGGATGAATGTCAGACTCTTGTCGTTATTGATGTTGAACATTGATGATAAAGTCGCCAAAGCATCGGCCAACTGATTTTCTTCGCGAGGGAGATGATGGAAAGTGATCTCTTCAAATTGTTCAATCATCTTTTGGATGTGATCATGATAAGGAATTAATTTGGAATCCCTGGTTTCCCAGTCACCTTTTGTCTGGTGGATGACTAAAGCTGAGTCCCCATATACATCAAGTCTTTTGAATTTCCATTCAAGGGCTGCTTTGATGCCTAGGACGCACGCTTCATATTCTGCAATGTTGTTGGTGCAGTAGAAACTCAGTCTAGCGGTAAACGGTACGAAGCGGTTATCAGGAGAGATCAGTACAGCTCCGACCCCGTGCCCGTATAAATTTGAAGCGCCGTCGAATAACATTCTCCACCTTTCGTTGTCCGGAGGATTCCCTTCTACGAATAGAGCCATTATATCTTCGTCTGGGAAATCGCACTGCATTGATTGGTAATCTTCGATGGGCTGGTGTGCCAAGTACTCAGCCAATGCACTACCCTTGATTGCTTTTTGGGTGACATATAAAAGGTCGTATTCAGATAGTAGCATTTGCCAGCGAGCGATCCTCCCTGTGAGCGCGGGTTTTTCAAAAATATACTTGACTGGGTCCATTTTAGATACCAACCAAGTCGTGTGGCTCAGCATATACTGCCTCAAACGACGTGCAGCCCAGGCCAGAGCACAACACGTTCTTTCCAACAATGAGTATCTTGTCTCGCAGTCGGTGAATTTCTTGCTTAGATAGTAGATGGCATGTTCCTTCTTTTCGGATTCGTCATGTTGCCCCAGTACACAACCCATTGACTTGTCTAGCACTGTTAGATATAGGATGAGAGGTCTTCCCTGCACAGGCGGCATCAGAATCGGTGGATTTTTGAGGTACTTCTTGATCTTTTCAAAGGCTTCTTGGCAATTATCATTCCACTTTGTTTCTTGGTTTTTGCACAAAAGCTTGAAGATAGGCTCGCATGTAGATGTTAGCTGCGATATGAACCTAGAGATGTAGTTCAATCTTCCCAGGAAACCACGAACTTCTTTTTCAGTACTCGGTACCGGCATTTCTAGTATTGCTCGTATTTTGGCTGGATCTACTTCTATTCCCCTCTGACTGACTATGAAACCCAACAGCTTTCCCGACCTTACACCGAAAGTGCATTTGGCAGGGTTTAATCTGAGTTTGAACTTCCTGAGACGTTCGAAGAGTTTTTGCAGATTGACGATATGCTCTTCTTCAGTCTTGGATTTTGCAATCATGTCATCCACGTAAACCTCTATTTCCTTATGCATCATATCATGGAACAATGCGACCATTGCCCTTTGGTACGTTGCACCAGCATTCTTCAGTCCGAAGGGCATTACTTTGTAACAGAAGGTTCCCCAGAGAGTGATGAAGGTGGTTTTCTCCATGTCTTCAGGGGCCATCTTAATTTGGTTGTATCCGGAATATCCATCCATGAAGGAGAACAGAGAGTGTTGTGCAGTACTATCTACCAGGACATCAATGTGAGGCAAAGGGAAGTCATCTTTGGGGCTGGCTCTGTTCAAATCTCGATAATCGACGCACATCCGAACCTTACCGTCTTTCTTTGGGACCGGTACAATATTGGCTACCCATTGAGGGTATTTTGCTACCGCTAAAAACCTAGCATCGAACTGCTTCTTAACCTCATCTCGGATTTTCAATGACATCTCTGGTTTCATCCTTCTTAACTTTTGTTTTACCGGCGGGCATTCTGGTTTTACCGGTAACTTATGCTCGACTATGTTGGGGTCCAGTCCAGGCATGTCTTGGTATGTCCATGCGAAGATGTCAACATAGTCAAACAACAACCTAACCAATTTCTCTCGCTCGCTATCTTTCAATGTGGTGCCAATGTTGACTTCTTTTTTGTCTTCTTTCGTGCCTAAGTTGATCGTTTCAGTTGATTCCTCGCGGGGTTCGATTATTTTTTCCTCTTGTTCCATCATTCTCATTAACTCTGGATGGGTTTCCCAATTATCCTCAACATCCTCCTCAGTTTGATTGATGGGGTGATCAAAGTTACAATATGGATTATTGACGTTGTTATTTTCAAAGACATTTTTTTCGGATCTGCATTAGTGTAAATTAACGGAATAAAAACGAATGAAAGAAAATAAGAAGCGAATGTAAAAAGAAAAGGAAAACAGGGGTTTATTGGGAACTGAAATAACGTTGCATTAATATTAATACTGAAAGGAAAACATGCGTGCCCGAATGAAATATCCTAAGGCCTTGGGCAGAGCCAGAGGATTACATTATAGAAACATTACTTTGAACTAAAAACCACAAGAAAATCAATGATCTCCCAATTCTTGAGCCTTTTGTTTGCAGGACAAAGGCGTACAAGACTGACGACGCCTTCTTCAGCGCTTAGATCGTCCTCAACTGCGGCGATCTGATTGGGGTTCAACATTCCCGCACTCCGAAAGCTTTCCTTGATGTCGCAGATGGTGATCCTCTTCGTATTTGGCACCCTATCCTCAAGCCTGGCTAACCTCCGCTCCTTCTTTCCCTCCACAATCCTTCTCTTGTCAGTGCGATTGGGCCGATATCCTATCCCATGTCTATCTTTGTTCTCCTCTGGCTGTATTGGCGTCAGGATCCCCTGTCCGATTTTTCCCAAGCCTCCTCCAGCTTGGTAGCCTTTTCCTAACATGAACTTAGCAACCATTACGGCAGTCTTGGATAGCTTGGGTTCTAACATAGCAGATGTATTGGCGATTTCCAATGCTTGGAAGGCAGTCTCGAAAGACTCTTCAGCAGCCTCAATGTAACGAGTGGGAGCGGACTTATTTATCAGCATTTCTTCCTCACCGAAAATAACCACCAGCTTATTGTTGACTATGAACTTGAGCTTCTGGTGTAAAGAAGAGGGAACTGCCCCTGCCGAGTGGATCCATGGCCTCCCCAAGAGACAACTGTAGGATGGGGCAATGTCCATTATCTGGAAGGTCACCACGAAGTGCTCCGGACCTACTTGCACAGGTAATTCCATTTCTCCGATGACTTCCCTTTTTGATCCGTCAAAGGCCCTGACTAATATGGAGCTTGGTCTCATGTATGAACAGTCCACATCTAATTTCTCCATGGTTGATCTGGGTAATACATTCAGAGATGAACCATTATCAATAAGTACCCGAGCAAGAGAGTAATCTCCACACTTCACCGATATGTGTAGGGCCTTGTTGTGCCCCCTTCCTTCAGTTGGAATCTCATCATCAGTAAAGGTGAGATAATTACTTGCAACAAGGTTTCCGACGATCCCATCAAATTGGCCGACCGAGATGTCATGAGCGACATGGGCTTCATTCAATACTTTTGTCAATGCTGCACGATGGGCATCGGAACTGAGCAATAATGACAACAGAGATATCTTTGCGGGAGTTTGGTTCAGTTGATCAACCACCTTATACTCACTTTGTCTCATAAGCTTCAGAAATTCACTGGCTTCTTGCTCGGATAACGTCTTCTTTCCTGCATTCTTATCGACAGGTTCCTGTTCTGTGCTTTTGCCCTTACGGGCTCTTTCCTCCCCTTCTTTTGTTCTGTCCTCACTAGGCCCTCCAGGGGTATAGAGACGCCCACTTCGAGTCATCCCCCCGGTCTCTGAGATGTTAATGACATCAGGGGTAGTCTGAACTTTCACATCGTAACTCCACGGGACTGCATTGGTGCTTTTAAAGGGAAAAGGGACTGGCACTTGAATAGTGATTGGTTTAGGCACAGCGGTGGTTAGCTTTGTGTCCTTTTTGTAGTGGATTTCCAGGGGTTTCCGGATACTCTTGCTCTGGTCACTGCTTGACTGGAGAGTCGACACGCCTTCCTCTTTCTTTTGAAGACCTATTTGTATTATGTGTCGGTCTAATAAGTCTTGCAGAACTGGCTTGAATGCTTCACAGGCCCCGACACAAAGGGGATCAGCACACGAGCCCTTTCTGGTACATCCTTTCATAATGATTCCGAAGTGACACAAATTAGCATGGATGAGGTCCAGGGGTGTGACAATGTCCTCCACCTTTCTGACCAATAATTGCCCCTCAGCATCCTCAATGGCATTGACGGAGGGTTTCCCGTGCCCCGGCAGAGGGTTAGTGGCAACATTCGGACCATCTTCTGCGAAGCTTAACCATTTAGATTCAATTAAGTCTTGTACTACATATTTCAATGCCTTGCAATTTTCTGTTGAATGGCCAACTGCCCCAGCGTGGAATCCACAGCTAGCCTCTGGGTCATAGCTCCTAGGGAAAGGAGGTCGAAGGGGTCTCATTGGACGGGGAGTGATCAAGTTGTGACTGATGAGGTGATTGAATAGGTCTGTGTATGACATGGGTATTGGGTCGAAATTGGAGGGCTTTCTTTCTTGGTAGCTTTGTGGTCTATAGCCTGGGTTGACTTGGGGAGGTGGGGCTTGCGGTGTTTGAGTAGGTATTTGTAAAGTCTGTCGGGGGTTGTTGTAGGGAGGTTTTCCTGATCCAGAGATGGCATTGGTTTCTCCGTCTTTCTTTTTAGGGAAACCTGGGAAGGGCCTTTTCTGATTGCTGGTTCCAGCGGAGCTATATGCAATCTTCCTGTTTCTCCATCCATTCTCTAATCTTTCTCCGATGACGATCATATCTGAAAAGTTCGAAGACACGCTCCCAATCAACCTGTCGTAGAAAGGTGATTGAAGAGTATCCATGAACATTGATACCATCTCTTTTTCTAACAAAGGTGGTACCACCTGTGCAGCCAAACCTCTCCAGCGTTGGGCATATTCTTTGAAGGACTCATTGTCTCTCTTCGTCAAGCTCTGCAGCTGTGTTCTATCGGGAGCCATGTCAATGTTATATTTGTATTGCCTCAAAAATGCATCGGCTAGGTCTTTCCAGCATCTGATATGGGCACGTTCTAATTGCATGTACCAGCTCGAAGCTGCCCCAGACAGACTATCTTGGAAGTAGTGGATGAGCAATTTGTCGTCGTGAGCAAACGCCGCCATCCTCCTGCAGTACATGGTTAGGTGGCTTACAGGGCAAGTCGATCCTCTGTATTTGTCGAAGTCTGGCACCTTAAATTTGGGAGGGATGACTACGTTAGGGACGAGGCACAAGTCATAAGCATCTCTCGCACCAACATTGGATCCCTCGACTGCTCTCAACCTTTCCTCAAGCATTTGTAGTTTGTCTTTGGCTTGAGGGTTCTCCATAGAATGATTGTGAGGGAGCCCACTCATACCATAGTAAGGATGGATCATCGGAACTATAGCTGGGTTCACATTTGGGGTATGTGAATGAGTGGGATTCCTGAGGTTGGAACCCTGAGCTTGAGCGTCAACTATCGGCGGTGGAGGGCAGCCAAGTGGGAGTCTTTGTGGTACGACGACGGGGGTCGGGTTTTGAACTTGTGGTGCCCCCGGATTACCATCGTGACCCGTTGGCGTAAGCTGTTGTTGGCCCGCGACTCCTGAGGGACCGTCTTCTGGACTAGCATTGACTGTCGGAGGTGTGTAACCTTGTGGAAGTCCGTAAGGAGGCCATATGTAACCCTGGTCATTAGCCCCAGTGGGGGGTACTGTATGCGGGATCCCGAGTCCGTTGGGAGGAGGAGGGTTGGTAACTTGATTTTCCGTGTTCCCAGCGGAGACATCTTCACTTGTGTCTTTGTCCCTCAAAGCTTGTAAGACCTTTAAGATTTCAGCCATCTGTTCTTTCATCCCATCTATTTCTGCCCTAAGCTCTTGATTGCCTAGGTCTTGAGGTGGATTGCCTTGATCCGGGATATCTTGAGGCGGATTGTCCTGGTTTTCTTCCATGTTTCTGGCCTGAGAACGAGTCCAATAGCGATGTTGACGCACCAGCTTGTCTTTTACTCTCTGTTGGTGGGACACATGGTATGAGTATATGTATGAGTATATGAATGGATGAAAATGCGAATGATGCATGTGTGCATGAGTCTTATTGTTTTAGGTCAGGAATTGCAAGCGCATCCTGATTTGTCATAAGTACACAGATTAAAGTTCCACAATATTTTCAAGAAAGGATCAGCATGTGAGACAAACAAACTTCATTGATGGAGGAAAGTACAACATTTTGGAGATAAAACATCGAAAAGAAAAGTACAATGTTCTTTAAATTTCACTCAAATACATATGGCTTTCATTTTTCCACTCCTCCCTCTTTTTCTACTAGTCGTGCTGCCAGCCTTCTCCCGGAGTTCGGCAATCAGAACCTCGCAAAACTCCATGAATTCGGAAACTTGGACCGGGGTGTTAAACGGGTGCATTGCCGCGTTAGCCTCCTTTAGACGTTTGGGGATTCCTACGATAGCTTGATCGGCCAGCCATGCCAACTTTGAGAATCTGTCTTTCCAGTATAAGCTTTCATTCTTCAACTCTATGAAGGCTTCATGATTTTCTATCCTGCTGACCAACTCCACAAAGCGGTTCTCCCAATAGATGCTTTCTGTCTTCAACTGGTGGTAAACCTCCTCTTGATATCTGATATGGTCGTTCAGCTCATCAGATTTTTCGTGCTCCCTTCTTAAGGCTTGTTGGTATTCTCGGAGTATCTCTTCAATGGTATCTTTATCCTGCTTGATACTTTTCACTTGCTCTTCAAACTCGGCTGCCATCATCCGGGACTTTCTTTTTGACACCATTAGCAGGCTCTGTGCGGTCTTTTCAGCAATCATTGATTCTTCCCATAACTTTTTCCACTTGTATGCATCATCGATGGCTTTGTTCATTTTCAGGTTGTAACGTTTTATTTCCTCTTTCGCCCCTCTTAGGTACCTTTGAACCTCTAGTTTGTCCTTTTGTTCAATCTTGAGCTGCTTGCGGCTGTCTTCAATGGCCACTGACTTACTTGCGTTCTCCTCCTCCAACTTCTGGTTTTTTAGGAGCACTTTCTCTAACTCTGCCTGCAAGCCCTTCTTTTCTTCCTCGGCTTTTGACAATGCCATTTTAAGATTATCTAAATCTTCAACAGTGGGAAGGGTAGGTTCAGGTATTTCTTCCTCAACCCATAGTGCACTTTGGTAAAGCAATTGGGTGTCTTGGATCCTCTTTTGGAGCCGTTGACGAAAGGTGGTTTCCTTATCGCCACTCTTCTTAGTAAGCTCTTGTCCCTTGCGGACGACCATATTCCATGCTTGAGAAATCTTCCGGAGCATGTCAACCTCTTTTGGGCTTCCTTCATGGAGGTAAAAAGGGATTAACATGTCTTCGGTGGGCGGATTTCACATGGGGTACCCCAGCTGTCTTAGAGTTAGAGAAGGATTGTAATTTATGCATCCTCTTGTCCCCATGAGCGGGACGTTTTGAAAGCTCCCACATTGAAAAACTACTGTGGGCCTCTCTTTCCACCATGATGGGTGCCAACGAACCTTGTATTCATGAAGGCCCCCTAGCACTTGCAACCATTCACTAGTGTTCATTGTCTTCACATCACACCCTCTGGCGTCTTCAATTTGGCCTTCTACTCTGACTTTGTTAACGAAAGCATGGGTGAGAAGCCAAACATACAAGGCGTGCAGGCAACAAGATATCCTCTTTCCCCTTAGCTCACTATAATGAGTGAAAGTACAGTAAGTGTCTGCAAGCATGGCTGGAATCGGATTGAGTGGGTTTTCTCCATCCTTGAAGGATAAGAAGACACCAATAGCTGTTGTGTCCACATATCTTTCAAGGCGTGGAAATAGGACAATGCTAAAGATGGTCAAAGCTAACACCTGCTTAAAAGGACCCCAATTTCTAGCGTCGGCGAAGGATTTCATTTGGCTTTCCAGATACTCTTGTGGGAATCCTGCAATGCCATTTCGATTTTTCTTCCGGAGCTTCAAGTTCTCTTTGCTGGTTTGTAACATTGAGGCGAGTTTCTCATCTGTGTAGTATTGTCCCTGATACTGGTAGGGTCCATTGTCTTGTTGAGGAAAGCCGAAGATCTGTGTATATTCTTCCAGGGTAGGTGCCATCTGGAAATTTTTGAAGGTGAAGCATCTTAATGAAGAGTCGTAGAACTGGCTCAAAGCGGCAATGGCATCCGTTTGCACGTCCAATTGTAGTAACATAATAATTTTCCCATACACTCTATCAAAAGACCTGCGCTCGATGGGCGGCAATCGACCAGCACATTCCCTTAGACTTGTCAGATTAGGCTGTTTTACTATAGGGTAGTTCAGAGTTTGGATTGCTTCACAGTTTGATCCCATATCGCATTGCTTATGACAAAAACTTTCGAGCCTCTTACAATTCCCGGCAAACCTAAATGAGATGAATAGCATGCATGTGAGGATTTTTTGTACATATTTTTTTTTTGTGAAATAACGATGATGTATGATGAATTAAAGAATGACGTTACATGCGTTAATAAAAGCCAATTTTGGTGATTCAAATTCTGAGAAACATTAACCATGTCACATAAAATATACGTAAAGGAAAAAAGAGTAAATGGTTTTCATTAATTGATTTTTTTTTTTTTTGAAAGATAAAAAGTTTTTTTTTTTTGTTTTTTTTTTTTGCGATGATGCAACGGGTAGGTGAATTGCCCTTGTGTCCTAAACAGGTTAGGTCTTATATACAGGTTACGGTCTAGGGCTACTTGTGTGATCAATCTCTCAGGTGGTTCTAATCATGTCCTCACAAGGGTCTCCAGAGCTGAAATCTCTTTCGTGATATGACCCACAACGATAGCGAGCTACCTGGTGTGGGATATCACGAAAGAGCGTACCCTGGCTGAGGCTTTCGTGAGAGTCAGACAGATAAAATCCAGAATGACTGACACTAATCGCCTCCACTCGTCCTAGGTTTTTTTGTTCAGACCCGGGTATAGGGTCCCGCTCAAGAGTGTGTACAATAAACAAGTGTAATTGATGTGTGTGATATAAACAACCTAAACTACCCGGGCTGCAAAAGAAATACAGATAATAGTGCAAAGGTTTTCTACCCTAAGGTTCAATAGAGCAAATAAATAGATAAATAAAATAGACATGCGAATAGAAGGGCTAAGGGTAAATAAAGTACTAAACTAACAAATATCTACACATTTAACTAAATTAGGCTTGACCCTCTTAAAAAAAAATGTCCCCAGTGAAGTAGCCAGCTGTAGTGACCGAAAAATCTGGATGAGTGATTCTTCGTCGTTTTTGAACAATGGAGCCGCCATCAATATTTATTTTTAGGAAAACATTGAAAAAAACCTTTGTTTTTGGGTTCGGGGGTCGATTAAGTGCGGGGAAGGTACTAGCACCCCGCAACATCCTAAAAAAGGTTACCTTTTAATTTAATGTGTAGAAAAAAGAAATAGTTTAAAGAAAACATTTTAATTTACCCTTTTTATTAATTACAAGAAAAAACGGAAAGGAAGACTTAATAAAAAAAATTAGTTTTTTTTGCGCTTGACAGGAGTGGGCCCCCGCTCCTACGTATCTCCGGGTGCGATGGAGAAATCAAAGCTACGTAGTTCTTGGGTAGAAAATATTTGTGTGTTGGTATTTTTTTTATTTATTGGAAAGTTTGCGAAAACTAGAGGCCGTTCATAGTGATCAAACAGATAAATCCAGAGTGGTCACCACTAATGGCTTATTTGAAAAAGAAAGTGTTTACAGCGTTCAAACGAGCAGGGCCCAGAGTGACCGCTATAAATACCCGGTTTGTGATCGAGCGTTTTGTTCAAAAAAAAGGGCTTACTGGGAAGCGTGATCAAAAAAAGGATTCGGGATTGAGAAAATTTCTTGAAGTTTAGGCGGATGTTTGCGATGATCAAACAAGTGGCCTCAGAGTGATCACCGCTACTAATCCGCTATGAAAAAGAAGGTTAGTCCTAACGGTCAAACAAGCTAAGCTCAGAGTGACCATTAGTAACCACCTGTTTCTTTTTATGTTAGCAAAATTGTTTGAAAGAAAGAAAAAGCGGTTTGGAAACATCGCGGTGTAAATAGAAGCGAAAAGTGCGACAAGAGGGGGTGCAAGTAGCATTTTAACGCAAAAAAGAAAAATGGTTGCCCGGGGGTGCAAATAGCGTTTTGACGCTAAAAAAAAATGGTTGTCGGGGGTGCAAATAGCGTTTTGACGCTAAAAACGGTTGATTGGTTTATTTTTACTTTTTGCTATTTGACTAAATTACTCTTCATCTTTTTTTTTGGGAAAATGATTATTATTATTACCCCCTTTTTTTTTTAAAAAGGATAGTGATATTAGTAACCAATTATTTTATAAAAAAACCTTTTTTTTTATATTTTTGAAAAGGATTTTATTTTAATCCGAAAATCAGTAACTAATTATTTTATATATAAAAGGAAACACATTTTTTTTAATATTTTAAAAAAGGGTTTATTTTAATCCGAAAATCAGCAATATATATAGAAAAGGAATTTAAATGATAGACAACAACAATTTAATAAAAAACAGCAACAATTTAAAATAAAACAAAACAACATTTAAATAAAAAACAGCAACACTTTTTAATAAAAAAAACAGCAACATTTATTTTTATTAGAAAAAAAAAAACAGCAACATTTTTAACATAAAAAAACAGCAACAATATCTACAAAAAAAAACAGCAACTAAAAATACAAAAAAAACAGCAACATTTTTAACATAAAAAACAGCAACAATATCTACAAAAAAAAACAGCAACTAGAAATACAAAAAAACAGTAACAATAGAATCTAAATTACATTACAGCAACTAAAAAAAAGCAAGAATTATGAATTCGAAATTTACAGGGAAAACATTACGGTACCTTAACAGAAAAACCCAGAATGTTGAAGAAGAATTTCTTCTTCGGACCTCCTTAACAGCAACAACAGAATAAAAAAAAACTATAGAAACTAACAAAGAGAGATGAAAAACGAAAGAAAAGAAAAGAACAAAAACTCTCACTCCTTGTTTTTTTTTTTTCTAAAACTCTCTAGAATCCTTTTTCTTCTCCCAAAAAAAAATCTCCCTCCTCTACCCTTGAGTTGTGGCCGAATTTATACTAAAGAGATGGAGCCTCTTTCCTTCGTTTTCTGACCTTTCTTCACCTTACCTTGTAGCTTTTTTTTTATCTCTTCAAACTGTGGCTTGATATGACAGAGAGGTATGGGGTGTGAAAATGAGGGATGTGAAGGGGTATGGGCATGGCAGAGGAGAGAGTGATGGCCTTTTTCTTGTGAGAGAGAAGGGGGATAGGGGTAGATCCGTGAGAGGAAGAGAGTGGTGTGAGGGAAGGAAAAAAAATGAGTGTGTGAGGGTTTGGTGAGGTAAGGAAACGTGAGGGAGTGTGTGAGTGTTTGGTGTGAAAGTGATGTGAGGGATTGAGTGAGAGAGAGCCGTTGGGGGGGGGGAGGAGAGAGGGAAGGAGGCGTGAGTGAGTGGGAAAGGGAGAGGGTGATGTGAGGGATTGAGAGGGAAGATGAGTGTGTTAGGGTTTGGTGAGAGAGAGGTGTGTGAGAGGAAGAGAGAGAGATAGGGAAACGTGAGGGAGGAGAAGAGAGAGGGGAAGGCGTGTATGGGGAAGTGGGATTGTGAATTCCAAGGAGGGAATAAAGGGGAGTGGGTCAACTTTGACCATGGGATAATAGGGGTGAATGTGGCTCATTTTTGGGTAAAAGGGGGAGAGTGAATGTGGTCAAGTTTAGGGTAAGGGGGGGAGTTAAATTTTTTTTTTTTTAGGGTTTTTTAGTGGTGGCCGAATTTAGGGTTAGGAAGAGGGAAAGTTAGGGTTTTGTGATGAGTTGGGTTATGGGTTATGGGTTGTGGGTTAGGTTTTTTTTTTTTGTTGGGTTGGGTCATGCGAATTGGGCTAGGGTTTGGTGGAGGAATGGGCTTTAAATGGCCCAATCCTGACTGCACCTCTATATATTTTTTACAGACCCCCCTATTTTCTCCTTTGTCTATTTTGTTTTGATACTTCTAATTATTATTTTTTCAAAAATTAAAACTTGTAGCAAACTAAAATAAAATAATACATGACATGAACATAAAAATGAATATTATTTTTATTAAAAATAAATAAAAATTCTTATTTTTGGATAGGACAAAATTAGGGTATTACAAACATCATTCAATAAGCTCAATTAACAAGTCATCCGACAACAACAACGATTAAAGCAACCCTATGATGTTTTTAATATGCATTAAGTGTCATGATTAGGATAGATTCATAATATCTCATAGAGTAAGTTTGGAACACACTGATTAACTTACTTAGGGTTGTAGAACTTTTCGTTAGCTTTCCAGCGTATCCAAGAACACTGAAGTCGGAGTTTCGGATCAAAAGTTATGAACGAAATAAGTTGAAAGGCTACCGAGAAATTTCTTCAGCCCGAGAGTGACAGTTTTGGACATGGGTACCCGTGTCAATTGGACACGGACCGTATCCTTGTTGCAGTAGCCCTGTTTTTCAGTTTTAAAGAATGTCCTCCAATTTCCCTAGTACCCAAACCATTCCACTTTCATTTTCAGCAACAATATAGCCATCAATCATGATATTAAACATGAATGGATGCAATTTAACTTGTCTACAACAAAACAAACACAATTTCATGCTTCCAATAACTCATTCATCATGACACTCCGATGGGTTTCTAGCTCAACTTATGACTACTTTGGGACAACCAAATCAGTTCACATACAATATGCTATTTTCTTAGTATAACTGTTTACTTGATATTTAGACATGTTATTTTTCTTGATAAATGGCTAAGGTATGGTTTGTGCTAAACATAATTAATATTTTTTAAATAAAATTAACCTATTTTTTAAAATATGAAAATTATTTTATTTAATTAAATTTAAATACTTTTACTAAAAAAAAGGCTATATAGTTAAATTTAAATATAACATACAAATATTAATATATAAAATAGTGTTTTTTAATTGAACAAAATACGATAGTTTTTATACCGTCACTATTATACTTTACAATAGTTGTTCTATATAGTAGAAAAAAAATACTAAGTAGAATGATATGGAATTTTTTTTAATAAGAAAAAATTAAACAAGTACCTAGTACCAACTGATGTTGGTTCGGTGTCACCCCGATTGGCAGCATCCATCAAACCATTGAGTGCATCACATCTTATCCTTGTCCGGTTGTTCCTTATGTATGACAACCTTTGTGATTCTATCATATGTAACAGTCAACTACAAATTGTTGAAATAGTCTTCTTGATTTAACCAAGTTACCAAACTCAATGCACCTATCATGAATTCTGAATACAATGAATTCCCTCAGTGAAATTATCTGTCTTTTGCGGCTGTCGTCATAGGCGTATGCCTCACTTAACTTTATGTGTTCTTGATATCCATTCTCTCCTAGAGGGAACGATAGTGAGTGTAACACCCTGAACTCCAGACGTCATAAAGTTGGGATGTTAATCATTTTAATAAATTTCGGAGTTCTAAACCGTTTATGGATTTAAATAAAACATAATCCCGAGTGGCATAAATACCAAAATGATAACTAAATGACATAACTGAACAACAGTTTACATGAGTCATTTCTTAAACATAGTTCTAATCTAAAAGAACGGTTTAGACTTAGTACATTAACTTGATTACAAGCTCAAATGCTAAGGTATCAAAATTACAATACATAACCATTAACTAGGGTGGGCTAAACAATTATACTTAGATTTCTAAATATACCATAAATTAAGTAGCCACAACAACTGCTACTTCTCCCCGTCTTGCCTGGTCTTATCTTGTCAATCTGAAAACACAACAACATAAACAGTGTAATTTACAATCTCAGTGAGTTCCTTCGGGACCCTCACTCTTATCCTCTCATAGTCTTATTGGTGTGCGAAAAAGATAATGTGCAAGTATACACAGTCGAAACCATGTAATATAGTGAAAGTAGAGTATCGTACCCACAGGGATTGGATTAATTTTTAAGGTTTAAATTTGATAGATAAATTAGTTTTAAGTAACCAAGTAACAAACAGTAATTGGTGATGTGGAAACAGAAAGTAAACAAACTAAATAAATGATAGTCAAGTGAAAATGATAGTTGAGATGTTCTTTACCAAATAAGCCACGTTTAATAGTTTTGTGTTTATATGTGATGCAGGTGCACTGAATGCCGTTGCATTAGAAATGTGCTTTTTAGTCACTGTCTTCAGAGTTTCATTACAAGCTCTTATGTCTAAGTTGCTTAATAAGTTCACTCATGTAACTTAAGTATCCACAGTATCACCCTATGGACTATGTTATCCTATGTCTAGGTTTTAGCATGGTTTTAACAAATTTATTAAAACACTTACCCATATTAGTTCTTGAGTTCTAGTTATAAACCATGTCTGTATTTATAACTCTACTTGTTCTAAGTGATCAATCTCAAAATAAGTGTTGAAACAAGCATAAAACAAGAACTAAAATGCACACATCACATATGATCTCAACAACATCCCAACTAAAAGAGTTTAGTTCATGGTAGACATTACAAGGCATATATAAACAGACTAAATCATATTCATATATTTGATATCACAAAAGGGAAACAATAAGGTAAGAGTTTACACGGTTGGAGTTCCCTTTGTATGAAATTGCCAAGCAATGCATGTTCAACAACTCCATTGCATTCAGCTAGCACTACCTTGGCAGCATCCATCAAACCATTGAGTGCATCACATCTTATCCTTGTCCGGTTGTTCCTTATGTATGCAACCTTTGTGATTCTATCATGTGTAACAGTCAACTACAAATTGTTGAAATAGTCTTCTTGATTTAACCAAGTTACCAAACTCAATGCACCTATCATGAATTCTGAATACAATGAATTCCCTCAGTGAAATTATCTGTCTTTTGCGGCTGTCGTCATAGGCGTATGCCTCACTTTAATTTATGTGTTCTTGATATCCATTCTCTCCTAGACGGAACGATAGTGAGTGTAACACCCTGAACTCCAGACGTCATAAAGTTGGGATGTTAACCATTTTAATAAAATTCGGAGTTCTAAACCGTTTATGGATTTAAATAAAACATGATCTCGAGTGGCATAAATACCAAAAGGTTAACTAAATGACATAACTGAACAACAGTTTACATGAATCATTTCTTAAACATAGTTCAAATCTAAAAGAACGTTTAAGACTTTGTACATTAACTTGATTACAAGCACAAAGGCTAAGGTATCAAAAATACAATACATAACCATTAACTAGGGTGGACTAAACAATTATACTTAGATCTCTAAACATCCAATATACTAAGTAGCCACAACAACTGCTGCTTCTCCCCGCCTTGCCTGGTCTTATCTTGTCAATCTGAAAACACAACAACATAAACAGTGAGTTTACAATCTCATTGAGTTCCTTCGGGAACCCTCACTCTTAGCTTCTCGTAGTCTTATACTTATCTTTTCACTTAAATCTCTTCAGCGTAATCCAAGTCGGCCTTGGCCGGATAAAAATTATGGGCCTTGAACTCAGAAGCCACGACCTACCATTCCAAGTATGCTAATTACCTCTTGGGATCGTCATCCCCATAGTGTTTTATGCATTTAATTACTTAGACACTTTGGTTTTCTCACTCGATAAACACATAGGCATATTATATCCCATTAACAGGATCTGACTTTGCATCATTCACCAAATTTTATCATCAATTATGAAGTACAACATCATTCAATAAGCTCAATTAACAAGTCATCCGACAACAACAACGATTAAAGCAACCCTATGATGTTTTTACTATGCATTAAGTGTCATGATTAGGATAGATTCATAATATCTCATAGAGTAAGTTTGGAACACACTGATTAATTTACTTAGGGTTGTAGAACTTTTCGTTAGCTTTCCAGCGCATCCAAGAACACTGAAGTCGGAGTTTCGGATCAAAAGTTATGAACGAAATAAGTTGAAAGGCTACCGAGAAATTTCTTCAGCCCGAGAGTGACAGTTTTGGACATGGGTACCCGTGTCAATTGGACACGGACCGTATCCTTGTTGCAGTAGCCCTGTTTTTCAGTTTTAAAGAATGTCCTCCAATTTCCCTAGTACCCAAACCATTCCACTTTCATTTTCAGCAACAATATAGCCATCAATCATGATATTAAACATGAATGGATGCAATTTAACTTGTCTACAACAAAACAAACACAATTTCATGCTTCCAATAACTCATTCATCATGACACTCTGTAACACCCCGGTATTTCTAACATGTAGAGAGACCGAAGATGCACAGATGCGGAAGTTCAGAGGACACAGTTCCTGTTTCAACATTGGACATACAAACTTTTTCCGAAATAAAAACATAATCGGAATAACATTACTTCATAAAATAGAAGTACATCGGTTCCATACCAAATGGATTACAATATCCAAGTCCAAATACCAAACAGAAACATAAGACGGTTCATATAACTCATAATCAATACAAGTTTATATAACCAATATGACAACAAAAGAACAAGGGATCAAATGACTAAGTCTCCGGCACCTCCAAGAGTATACCAGCTACTCGTGCACAATAGTCTTCCTTTTTCCCTGCTTCTCTGAAAACAACAAATATGGATTGGGTGAGATAACATTATCTCAGTGAGTCCTACCGTGCCCCCTCACTGACACTCGGTTCAATTCATTAAACCGTTACAACCAAAGTTGACATAACAATGTCTTATTTATTAATCGAAATGCCAAGCAAATCGTGTTCTTATCTTATTTAGTATAAACCGATTGTGAACCCAACGTCACGAATATCGGAAATACCATAGTCTTAGTTTAGCATAAACCGATTGTGAACCCAACGTCACGAATATCGGTAACCCATGAGTTGACCACGCCAAAACACATTCAGGGCCATAGGTAAGGGGTCATGACTACCCTCCCTAGTATGCTACTTGTCGGGTCGTCACCCAACGTAATACGTATGACAATACGCATCAAGTTCTCGAGAGTTAGATAATTTATATCTTTTCGATCACCAAAGGATCAATCACATAATAATTGGATAAACAATATCCATATCGATCTATAACCCGTTTTGAGGAATTCATAAGTTAGACCTCCGGCATTATAATCATTTTCATTTGACATATATAAACATATATATTCAGTCAGTGTACCCACACGTATCCTAGGGTTTCGGTTTTTCACTTAAATGTGCTTTCGAAACTCTTTTCAAAAACATGAGTTGAACGAGCTCAAAATACGGTTTTTAATAAGTCAACTTCATTTTAAATGATTGAGAAAGAGATTAGAAAAGGTTCGGGATCGAACGGAGCGACGAAACGAGAAAACGGAAGCCGGTAACAGAACCACACGCACGACCCGTGCCCAGGGGCGCACGACCCGTGCGTGGTGCACTGCTCAGAACCCATCTACCAGAAAGAAACGCACGATCCGTGCCCAGGGGCGCACGACCCGTGCGTCCCATTCGGTTTCCAATCCTTCCAACCCGAAGCAGGCGCACGATCCGTGCCCAGGGGTGCACGATCCGTGCCCAGGGGTGCACGGTCCGTGCGACCTGTGTCTGTTACCAGAATTTCACACTTTTCTCATTTTCGCTCTCCGTTCTCGTCCAATTCGATTTCTAATTTCAATCACCTGAAACTCAGAAAATTTCCAACTATTCCAGAATATATATAAAGTGTTTCATTTCAATGATTCATTAAAAGTCTCAATAAACCGTAAAACTCCGTTTTGACTTAAAAATCGCTTTTCGGTTCTAAGTCTTTTGAAAATGGGATTGTTGCCTTATCATTCGAAACCACAAGTTTTCAGAATACATAAAATGTCCCTAATCCGTGAGTAGAACTCACCTAGTCGACGATCGTACGAGGAGCTCCAACGGAATACGCGATAACCGAATCACAAGAACCCACGAACAATCCCCGTTAGATACTAGTTCGAACCGAGACAGCAACTCTTCCCACTGAGCAACTGGAACAGCAACTAGAATGACTGAAATCCTTCTAAATTCGAAATGCAAGCACCAGACTTCTACTTTGACAGCAACAACAACAAAAACTGAACATGCTAGCTCTACCTTCTTCACCAATGAAGCACCAAGTTCGAAAATGGGGTTGAGAGAAAGAATGAGAATTAGCTTCTGAAACTTATACCAATAGAAAGAGAATCGAAAATGGAGTGGAAAGGAGGTCTGAATACTTACATGCACTGACCAAGGAGATGGATCCTTCTCCTCCCTTCTTCTCTCTCTCTCTCTCTCTCTCGATTTTTCCCTTCCTTTCTATCCTCCCCCTTCTGTTTTTCCCTTTCTTTTATTTTCAGCTGAAGCCAAATTGTTTAAGTGTGAGGCTGGTCAGGTCGCTATATGGGCTGGGGGAAATTTAAATGATGGTGAAATGACCAAACTACCCCTAGTCCATTAAGTCATGGGTTAGGTGTCAAGTTTTCTCTTCGGTGCAACACTTCTCGATTAATCCGGTTCCGACCCGAAGTTCCGCAATTTTTTCGGTTCGAAATTAATTTTAGCCTTCATAATTATAATTTAAATGATTAGGGGTGTGAAAAGACAATTTTGCCCTTCATCCCCAATTCCTTATTTAAATTATGAATAAGTCACACTTTAATGGAGAATAGGATTCCTTGACGAATTACTCGACTATTAATCCCCGAGACGCGACCGATTATTCCCACAAATAATTAATCGGCCTCCGGCATCGTAATACGAGTCTTCAAAAATTAGGGATGTTACAATCACCCCAACTTTTAAAAATTTTGTCCTCAAAATTGACGAAACGTACCTTACTGAAAGAGATATGGATATCGAGCGCGCATGTCTTCTTCCAGTTCCCAGGTAGCCTCTTCGGCTGAAAAGCCATCCCAAACTACTTTGATAATCGGAATTGACCTTGAACGCAGAGTCTTCACACCACGCTCCAAGATATAACTAGGATAAGGTTGAAATGACAAATCCGGTCGCAGGTCAATTGTATCAACACTCAACGGTTGATGCAGATCGGGAATATACTTCCTTAACTGAGACACGTGGAACACATCATGGAGGTTTGATAGGGCCGGAGACATTGCGAGGCGATAGGCAACTGGCCCAATCCGCTCGATGATTTGGAAAGGTCCAACATATCGAGGACTGAGCTTCTTCGCTCGCAAGGCTCTCCCAGTGCCTATGGTTGGAGAAACTTTCAAGAACACATGATCACCAACCTCAAACTCCAACGGTCTCCTTCGGTTGTCAGCGTAGCTCTTTTGCCGACTCTGAGCAACCTTCATCCTTTCTCGAATTAACTTGATCTTCTCAGTAGTTTCCCGAATCATATCGGGTCCCAAAAACTTGTCTTCACCAATCTCCCACCAACACAATGGAGTTCTACACTTTCTACCATAAAGTGCTTCAAACGGTGCCATTCCAATGCTAGAGTGGTAACTGTTATTGTAGGAGAATTCTACTAACGGAAGATGATCCTCCCATTTTCTCCCACTGTCGAGCACACAAGCCCGAAGCATGTCCTCAAGAGTCTGGATAGTCCTCTCCGTCTGACCATCAGTCTGAGGATGATAAGCAGTGCTAACCAGCACCCTTGTTCCCAAAGCTTCATTCAATGCTCTCCAGAACCTAGAAGTAAACTTGGGATCTCGGTCTGACACAATGCTCGTTGGAACTCCATGCAGTCTGATAATGTTCTTCACATATTCATCTGCTAACTTGGAAACCTTATAAGTCGAGCGAACGGGAATAAAGTGAGCGGATTTAGTCAATCGGTCCACTACTACCCAAATAGAATCATTGCCGGCCTGTGACCTCGGCAAACCCATAACAAAGTCCATTGAGATATCTTCCCACTTCCAAACTGGTACATCTAGCGGTTGTAACTGACCGCCCGGTCTTCGGTGTTCCGCCTTAACCTTCTGACAAGTTAAGCACCGAGAAACAAATTCTGCAATCTCGACCTTCATCCCAGGCCACCAATACATCAACTTCAAGTCTCGGTACATCTTGGTGGATCCCGGATGTACGGAGTACTGACTCCTATGAGCTTCTTCCAATACTTGCCTTTTGATATCATCATCATCGGGAACACAAATCCTCCCATTAAAGCAAATCACGCCATCACTATCCTCAGTGAAATCTGGCGATCCCCTCTGAGACTGCAACTTCGTATCAGCTTCTTGAGCTACACGGATTTGTTCCCTTAGCACACTGGCTATCCGTATATGCCGCAGCACTACGCGATCCCTCTTTCTTACTACCTTGAGCTTCAAGTCTCGGAATGACTCAAACAAAGCCATCTCGTGAACCATTAATCTTACCGTGTGGATAGACTTCCTGCTCAGAGCGTCTGCTACCACATTGGCTTTCCCAGGGTGGTATTTCAGTTCGAAGTCATAGTCCTTCAAAAATTCAGTCCACCTTCTCTGTCTGTTATTCAACTCCTTTTGGTCAAATAGATACTTTAAGCTCTTGTGATCACTAAAAACATCGAAACGAGAACCGTAAAGGTAATGTCTCCAAATCTTTAGTGCAAACACAATGGCCGCCAACTCTAAGTCATGAGTTGGGTAATTCCGTTCATGCGTCTTCAATTGCCTAGATGCATAGGCCACAACGTGTTGATTCTGCATGAGAACACATCCTAAACCCTTCCCAGATGCGTCACTGTAAATCTGGAATCCCAATGACGGATCTGGAGGAATTAGGATCGGAGCAGAAGTTAACTTTTCTTTCAATCCAAGGAAGCACTCTTCACAATCGGCATCCCACGTAAACGGTTGACCCTTGCGAGTCAATCGAGTAAGCGGAAGTACCATTTGCGAAAAACCTTCAATGAATCTTCTATAGTAACCAGCTAAACCCAGAAAGCTTCTGATCTCAGTCACTGACGTTGGCCGTTCCCAATTCAACACAGCTTCCACCTTGCTAGGATCCACTGCAACCCCTTCTTGGGAAATCACATGACCTAAGAATTTCACCTCGGACATCCAAAAATCACACTTCGATGGTTTAGCAAAAAGCTTCTTCTCTCGGAGTACTCCTAGGACAAAGCGGAGATGCTGAGCATGCTCCTCAACTGATTTGGAGTAAACCAAGATATCATCAATAAAAACGACCACAAACTGATCTAGGTAAGAATGAAATACTCTATTCATATAATCCATGAATACGGCTGGGGCATTAGTCGATCCGAAGGGCATCACCACAAACTCGTAGTGTCCGTACCTCGTACGAAAAGCAGTCTTCGGGATGTCTAAGGCTCTTACCCTGATTTGTTGGTACCCTGACCTCAGATCAATTTTGGAGAAAACTTTAGCACCTCGAAGTTGGTCAAGTAGATCATCTATCCTTGGCAATGGATACTTGTTCTTGATAGTGATTTTATTCAGCTGACGGTAGTCTATGCATAACCTCATGCTTCCGTCCTTCTTCTTGACTAGCAATACCAGAGCACCCCATGGAGAAGCACTCGGTCGAATAAACTTCTTGGAAATTAATTCCTCAAGTTGGGACTTCAATTCTTTCAGTTCAAGAGGAGACATCCTATAAGGTGCTATGGATATTGGCCCTGTGCCAGGCGCCAAATCTATAGAGAATTCTACCTCTCGTTCTGGAGGCAAAGAGGAAACTTCCTCGGGAAAGACATCTAAGAATTCATTAACAACTTGAATAGACGATAAATCCAAGTCAGCTTCAGTTGATGTAGACAAAATAACAACAAAAGCTTCCGCACCTTGGAATAGGGACTGCCTGGCTGAAACGAATGAAATAACACCATCATCTGTCGGCGGTGAATGTTCAGCTACTTCAGAAGGAAAATTAATTGCACGATTGAAACAGTCAATCGTAATGTGATTGGAAGTCATCCAATTCATTCCCAACACGATCTCCATTCCTCTCATAGGCAGACAGATAAAATCTACAACAAAATCCCTGTCTCTAATTGTAAGCAGACAGTTAAGGCACAAAGATTGGGTTCGCACACGACCCTTGGCTGCAGTAAGAATAGTCATTGGCTCGGATATAGGAGATACTGTCAATCCTAACCGTTCAGCACATGTTTCTGAGATAAAGCAATGAGTAGCACCAGAGTCATACAAAATATTAACAGTTTGATTAAAGAGAGAACCTGTACCCCTTATAAGATTATCAGCTGGTTTGATAGTCTTGGCATCCAAAGTGTTGACTCGAGCCTGTCTAGGAGCATCAGGGGACTCTAAGAAAGCCTTTCTCGCTGGGCAGTTGTTAGCATAGTGCCCCTCTTCATTACAATAATAACACTGGTTTGATTTTGACTCCAATTGACATCTCCCACGATGATTCTTCTTACACACCTTACAGTTCCGATACCCAGAAGAGTTATCCGACTGAATCTGCTTTCCTTTGTCTAAATTCCCTTTATACTTCGGTTTTGAAGAAGTTGACTCACTACTCTTTCTTTTATCCTTCCAGAAATCTTCCTCTCCGCATACATTCTTTTCAGGTCGCTCTCAACTGAATGAGCCTGTTGAACCAAAGCAGGATAAGTGGTCATGGAATAAGAACTGAGACCTTGATTCACATCGCCTCTAAGACCTTGTCTAAACATCACCATTTTCCACTTATCATCCGGAGCGGTGGCCCCCAATTCATAGAATTGTGACAACCTCTCGAATTTTGCAGCGTATTCCCCAACTGTCATCTCTCCCTGTTTCAAACTCAGAAATTCCATTCGTTTATCAAGTCTTTGGGAGTCGGGAAAATAATGACCCAAAAACAACTCCTTGAAATTATTCCACTCAAGAGGAGTTCCTTGATTTTGAAGCATTCTACCAGCGTTAGCCCACCAAGTGTGAGCATCCTCGTCCAGAGCGTTAGCAGCACAAATTACCTTTTCTCCTTCATTGCATTGCAAAGTATCAAAGATCCGTTCCATGGCATCTACCCAGAAATGGGCTTTCATTGCCTCGGATCCTCCTCTGAAGGTTGGGGGTTTCATCTTCAGAAACCGGAAATACACCCTGTTGGGATCCTCAGGTGTTGGCACATTGACTGGCTCAGCTGGTTGAGGTTGAGGCATCTGATGCATCTGCTGCATTTGAGCCATTTGAGCCATCTGTTGTTGTTGCATTAGCATCATGTCATTCATCATCTTCTGTTGAGTCTCGATGACATTCTGCATCCATTCTTGATGAGGATCAACAGGTGGGTTTCTTCTACCTCTCCCAGCCATGATTCTGCGAAGTATGCACAAAGTATTAAGTTGATCAGGCTCAATGTCTAATAGCATACTAAGAAAAATCAGACTTAGAAGACGTAAAAGACTCTTAACATCTAAGTCCGACTAGGTCGAACCGCTCTGATACCAAATGTAACACCCCGGTATTTCTAACATGTAGAGAGACCGAAGATGCACAGATGCGGAAGTTCAGAGGACACAGTTCCTGTTTAAACATTGGACATACAAACTTTTTCCGAAATAAAAACATAATCGGAATAACATTACTTCATAAAATAGAAGTACATCGGTTCCATACCGAATGGATTACAATATCCAAGTCCAAATACCAAACAGAAACATAAGACGGTTCATATAACTCATAATCAATACAAGTTTATATAACCAATAAGACAACAAAAGAACAAGGGATCAAATGACTAAGTCTCTGGCACCTCCAAGAGTATACCAGCTACTCGTGCACAATAGTCTTCCTTTTTCCCTGCTTCTCTGAAAAACAACAAATATGGATTGGGTGAGATAACATTATCTCAGTGAGTCCTACCGTGCCCCCTCACTGACACTCGGTTCAATTCATTAAACCGTTACAACCAAAGTTGACATAACAATGTCTTATTTATTAATCGAAATGCCAAGCAAATCGTGTTCTTATCTTATTTAGTATAAACCGATTGTGAACCCAACGTCACGAATATCGGAAATACCATAGTCTTAGTTTAGCATAAACCGATTGTGAACCCAACGTCACGAATATCGGTAACCCGTGAGTTGACCACGCCAAAACACATTCAGGGCCATAGGTAAGGGGTCATGACTACCCTCCCTAGTATGCTACTTGTCGGGTCGTCACCCAACGTAATACGTATGACAATACGCTTCAAGTTCTCGAGAGTTAGATAATTTATATCTTTTCGATCACCAAAGGATCAATCACATAATAATTGGATAAACAATATCCATATCGATCTATAACCCGTTTTGAGGAATTCATAAGTTAGACCTCCGGCATTATAATCATTTTCATTTGACATATATAAACATATATATTCAGTCAGTGTACCCACACGTATCCTAGGGTTTCGGTTTTTCACTTAAATGTGCTTTCGAAACTCTTTTCAAAAACATGAGTTGAACGAGCTCAAAATACGGTTTTTAATAAGGCAACTTCATTTTAAATGATTGAGAAAGAGATTAGAAAAGGTTCGGGATCGAACGGAGCGACGAAACGAGAAAACGGAAGCCGGTAACAGAACCACACGCACGACCCGTGCCCAGGGGCGCACGACCCGTGCGTGGTGCACTGCTCAGAACCCATCTACCAGAAAGAAACGCACGATCCGTGCCCAGGGGAGCACGACCCGTGCGTCCCATTCGGTTTCCAATCCTTCCAACCCGAAGCAGGCGCACGATCCGTGCCCAGGGGCGCACGGTCCGTGCGACCTGTGTCTGTTGTAACACCCTAAAATTATTTAATTAATTTATTTAATTAAATAATTGGGGATTTAAATTTAATTATTTGATGTAATTCGATTAATTAGAATTTTATTTATTTTTGGTGGTATTAGGAAGGAGTGGAGGCGCCACTTGCATGACTTGGGCTTAAGTGAAAAGCCCAAGCCCATGATCTCCAAAGTGTGCGAAGGGGGTTATGTTGTTAGGGGCTAGGTTTTGTGGCCATTCGCAAAAATCAAGAGAGAAAACGCAAGAAAGAAAGAAAATAGCGTGAGATAGAGAGAGAGAGCAAGGAAGGGCGCCGTAGGAGAGAAGAGGAAGAAGAGGGAAGTTGCAACCAAGAACGAGCAAGAACGTGATCTTGTTGCTGTGATCCTGTACGTGACTACCTCCGGAGCCTCCGTTCTTCAATCTCGAGGTTAGGGGAGCTCTATCACTCTATTTAATAGTTCATATGATGAGTCCTAGATCTAGGGTTAGAATAGAGTTCTTGATGCATTGTTGATGTTGGATTTCATATTTAGATGTATGCGAATTGATGTATGCACGATTCTTGATGCTTTCTTGATGCTTTGTTGATATTGGCCATCATATGTATGTGCGTATGCGAAGTGGGATTGATCATGAGACTAAAATTCTTGATATGTATGCGTTGTGTTGGTAAATTGTGACATTCGATTTGATCATGAAACTGAAATTTGTGTTGGATGTTGCTTGTGTTGTTCGCGAAGTTGGATGGATGGTGTATAGGCGCCTAGGGCGCCAAGGGGATAGGGAAGACATTGATCAATTGAATTTTTGGAGAAATTAATTAAATTAAGTGTATTTTTGGTGGCTGGAAAATGTTGAGTAAATGTCGAGTTTTCATGATTTGGAATTGCGAAGAAAATAATTTTTAGTGTTGAAAAGTGTTTTGGAAAAATTCTGGGCGTGTTGCTGTTTTCTGGGCGCTAGGCGCCCGTGTCTTGTTTTTGTTGCGCTGTGCGCGCGTTGTTGCTCCCTGGGCGCTAGGCGCCCGTGTCTGTGTTGCTTGGTGCGCGCCTGGGCGCTGGGCGCCTGTAGCGCTGTGTTGCTTTGTGTTGTGCGCGCCTGGGCGCCGGGTGCCTGTGTTGCCTGGGCGCCTAAGGCGCCAATTTTCAGAACGTTGTCTAATTTTTCCCAAACTTCTTTTTATCATAACTTTTGACTCCGACGTCCGTTTCGAACGATTCAAAAAGTGTCGTGAAGCTTTTTCCGCTGTCTATCTGTGTGTTCAATTTTTAAAATGGAAAATTATTATTTTCTGACTGTTTGTGGGCGCCCAAGTGGCTGTCCCCGGTGATCGTCCCAGTGACATTGAAAAATGACGTGGAACTCTTTAAAAATCCCTTTTAGTGTAAAAACAACAGTTTTAACACGGTAGTGTCAAAATGACTGTTTTGCCCCTAGTGGCCAAAGTTAATGATAATGAAGTGTAAATGACGAGGATGCCCTTGGTGGTTAGTCAAATGACGTTTTTGCCCTCAGTGGCTAATGTTTGAGTTAAATGATGTTTATGTGTAAGTGACATTTGGGGCCTGAGTGGCTAAGTGATATTAAGGTCTAAGTGGCCTAGTGATGTTGTGTGATGATTATGAATTTGACAGGTGCTGTGCTCCGTGCGAGCAAACAGGTAAGTGATGGGTCACATTGTTGACCGTAATCTGAGTAATTGTGTGATTTCGTGAACTGAGCGGTGCATGTCATAGAGTCTCATGCCCATATGCATAAAACCCAGTGATGTTTTAAGGCCTGAGTGGCTAAGTGATGATGAGGCCTGAGTGGCTAAGCGACGTTTTGTGAAAAGGTACCTTCATGCATATACCCGCGAGTGGGTTGCATTTCATAAATCTATATGACATGAGATGAGTTTTTGTACATGATGTGAACGATGACTGTGATGTGGATGTTTGTGCATTGGATGTTGATTGTTCTAGTGCGTAGCCTATGATTA
This sequence comes from Astragalus membranaceus, assembly GCA_039519185.1. Classification (NCBI taxonomy): domain Eukaryota; kingdom Viridiplantae; phylum Streptophyta; class Magnoliopsida; order Fabales; family Fabaceae; genus Astragalus; species Astragalus membranaceus. The sequence goes on along the minus strand of CM076854.1, from coordinate 55,131,091 downwards.
GTGCTTATCATATTTTCTATTATATAGACTGAAATGATGCTCACCCTTTCCTGTTTGAATGTTGCCCTCGTGTTGGTAACGTGCAGGTGATTCCCAGTGAAGGTATTAGCTTCACTTTTTGAGTCGAGTCGTCATGCTCTGATACGTAGCACTCAGGGGGGAAAACGAACTCGGCCTTTATTAATGATGTTTGATTATTATGTCCATGTGGACTATTTGGTTATGTTTTACTAATTTCCGCTGCGTAGTTGATTGTGTTATGAGGAGTGTTATAAGTGACGTTAACCATGAGGCTTGAGTTTTTGATATTGTGATGTGCTACGTGGACGTTTGAATTTGAGTTAAACTGTCTTTTAAAGTTTGATAAGCGACGTTTGATTTGAGTATGTGTAACATTTCCTATGAACGAGATTTTTTCGAACTCTGATTTTTATAAACAAAGTGACGGGTAGAAAGGGGTGTTACATTAGTGGTATCAGAGCAGTTCGGTCTGTCCGGCCGGTAGTTGAGTCGTCGTGTTGAGTAACATTGAGTTTGTTACTCGTTTCTGAATTCTGTTTTCTGTTGCAGTGCTAGAATGGCCAGACGAGACGACGCTGCTCTTGCTGCTGCATTGCAAGCTATGGCTCAGGCGATGCAGGGTCAGCAGAATGCTGGGGATAATGCTGGTTTTAGGAGTCTGACAACCTTCCAGAGGGAGAATCCGCCCACCTTTAAGGGCAAATATGATCCAGATGGTGCTATGGCTTGGCTGAAGGAGATCGAGAGGATTTTCAGGGTGATGAACTGTACTGTTGAGCAGAAGGTCCGCTTTGGTACCCACATGTTAGCCGAGGAGGCCGACGACTGGTGGTTGGCTACTAGGCAGAGGTTAGAGGCTGTGCAGGAAGAGATTACTTGGGATGTATTCAGCAGGGAATTTCTGAGGAAGTATTTTCCTGAAGACGTCCGCGGGAAGAAAGAGATAGAGTTTTTGGAGCTGAAGCAGGGTGGTATGTCTGTGACTGCCTATGCGGCAAAATTTGTGGAGCTAGCAAAATTTTATCCACATTACAGTGAGGCTACAGCTGAATTTTCTAAATGCATCAAATTTGAGAATGGGTTAAGGCCTGATATTAAACAGGCCATTGGTTATCAGAAGATTCGTGTGTTCGCAGACCTGGTTGACAGTTGCAGAATTTTCGAGGAAGATAGTACTGCTCGCTACAAAGCTACTTCCGAGAGAAAGGGCAAGTTTCAGAGTCGAAGCAAGCCGTATGAGGTTCCTGCGGGTAAGAGTTATCAGAAAGCTGCGGGAGGTAAGGGTCCTAGTGGGGGAGATGCCCCCGCTAGCATTGTCTGTTATAAGTGTGGCAAGCCTGGCCACAAGAGTACTACATGCAGGTCGGATGACAGGAATTGCTACCGTTGCGGTAAAAAGGGTCATATGGCAGCCGAGTGTAAGGTCAAGGATGTGGTGTGTTTCAACTGTGGTGAGTCTGGGCATATCAGTACGAAGTGTACAAATCCGAAAAAGGAAAGGTCTACTGGGAAGGTATTTGCATTGGCAGGAGAGGAGCCTGAGGATGATGATGGTCTGATTAGAGGTACGTGTTTTATTAATGGTACTTCTCTGAAATCTCTTATTGATACTGGTGCTACCCATTGTTTTATTTCTGTTGATTGCTGTAAAAGATTGGGTCTTGTTTTATCTGCTATGTGTGGGGATATGGTTGTCGATACTCCTGCGAAGGGGTCGGTGATTACGTCCCAGGTGTGTTCCCAGTGTCCCGTGTCGATCTTCGGCAGGGACTTTATTGTGAATTTTGTTTGCTTGCCATTGAGAGGTCTGGATGTAATCTTAGGCATGGACTGGTTAGAGAATAATCACGTTCATATCAACTGTCGTAGCAAGTCGGTTAGTTTCGGTGAAGAAAGTTCGGTTTTGGTGTCTGCTGACCAGTTGAAGAAATTGAAGAAAGAAGGAGTTCAGTTATTTGCGTTGATGGCTTCGTTGTCTGTTGAGAGTCAGGCTGTTATTGAAGAGCTGAAGGTAGTACGCGAATTTCCTGAAGTATTTCCTGATGAAATCCCGGGTGTGCCACCGGAAAGAGAAGTTGAATTTTCGATTGATCTTGTACCTGGTACGAGGCCTGTGTCTATGGCACCGTACAGAATGTCGGCGTCGGAATTGTCTGAGTTGAAGACGCAACTTGAAGAATTGCTTGAGAAAAAGTTTGTGAGACCAAGTGTATCACCGTGGGGAGCTCCGGTATTGTTAGTAAAGAAGAAAGATGGGAACATGAGGTTATGTGTGGACTATCGTCAGTTAAATAAGGTAACTATCAAGAATAAGTATCCGCTTCCGAGGATCGACGATCTGATGGATCAGTTAGTGGGTGCTCGTGTTTTCAGCAAAATTGATTTGAGGTCCGGATATCATCAGATTAAAGTAAAGGATGAGGATGTTCAGAAAACGGCGTTCAGAACAAGGTATGGGCATTATGAGTATTCAGTGATGCCGTTCGGTGTGACCAATGCTCCTGGTGTATTTATGGAATATATGAACCGTATTTTCCATAACTACCTAGATCGGTTTGTGGTAATCTTCATAGATGATATTCTAATTTATTCTAAGTCAGATGAAGAGCATGCTGAGCACCTGAAGTCAGTGTTGGAGGTTTTAAAAGAGAAAAAGTTGTACGCCAAGTTATCGAAGTGTGAGTTCTGGCTGAAAGAGGTGAGTTTCCTTGGGCACGTGATTTCTGGTAATGGTATTGCGGTTGATCCGGCAAAAGTAGAAGCAGTGTTGGAGTGGGAGTCTCCGAAGTCCGTAACAGAGATTAGAAGCTTTTTGGGTTTGGCTGGGTACTACAGGAGGTTCATCGAGGGTTTTTCCAAGTTGGCCCTCCCATTGACTCAGTTGACTTGCAAGGGTAAAGTTTTTGTTTGGGATGCTCGGTGCGAGGAAAGTTTTATGGAACTGAAAAAGAGATTGACGACGTCGCCTGTTTTGACGTTGCCTAATCCAGAGGAACCGTTCGTTGTGTATTGTGACGCTTCGAAGATGGGTCTCGGTGGTGTGTTGATGCAGGATGGGAAGGTCGTTGCGTATGCGTCGAGGCAATTGCGGATTCATGAGAAAAATTACCCTACGCATGACTTAGAGTTGGCTGCTGTGGTATTTGTGCTTAAAATTTGGAGGCACTACCTTTATGGTTCAAGGTTCGAAGTGTTCAGTGATCATAAGAGTCTAAAGTATCTGTTCGATCAGAAAGAGTTGAATATGAGACAGCGTCGGTGGTTGGAACTCCTGAAGGATTATGACTTTGGTTTGAATTATCACCCCGGCAAAGCTAATGTCGTGGCTGATGCTTTAAGCAGAAAGTCCTTGCATATGTCGGCAATGATGGTGAAAGAATTAGAGTTAATTGAGGAATTCAGAGACTTGAGTTTGGTTTGTAAGATGACACCTCGCAGTGTCAAGCTGGGAATGCTAAAGATCGACAATGAATTCCTGGGCAGCATCAGAGAGGCTCAGAAGTCAGATGTTAAGTTAGTGGATTTAATTAATGGGGTTGGTCAATCTGAGGATGAAGAATTCAAATTGGATTCCAGTGGTGTGTTGAGGTTCCGGGGTAGGATCTGTGTTCCTGACGATGAAGAGATGAGAAAGGCAATTTTAGAGGAAGGTCATCGTAGCAAGTTGAGTATCCATCCTGGAGCAACGAAGATGTATCAAGATCTGAAAAAGATGTTTTGGTGGTATGGTATGAAGAGAGATGTGGCGCAGTTTGTGTATGCCTGTTTGACCTGTCAGAAATCTAAGGTAGAGCATCAAAAGCCTGCAGGGCTAATGCAACCGCTGGAAATTCCAGAGTGGAAATGGGATAGCATAGCAATGGATTTTGTGACGGGGTTACCGAATACAGCTAAGAGTCATGACGCTATTTGGGTGATCATTGATAGGTTAACGAAGTCTGCTCATTTTATTCCTATTAATATCACTTATCCGGTGTCGAGGTTGGCAGAGGTATATGTCAAGGAGATTGTGAGACTGCACGGTGTTCCGAAGAGTATTGTGTCAGATAGGGATCCGAGGTTCACTTCCGAGTTCTGGAAGAGTTTGCAGAAAGAATTGGGTTCTAAGTTAAAAATGAGTTCGGCGTATCATCCCCAGACCGATGGTCAGTCCGAGAGAACAATTCAGTCGTTAGAGGATCTGTTGAGGGCTTGTGTGTTGGAACAGCGGGGTTCATGGGATTCATACCTTGCGTTGATTGAGTTTACTTATAACAACAGTCACCATTCCAGCATTGGGATGGCACCGTTTGAAGCATTGTATGGTCGGAAGTGTAGAACGCCGTTGTGTTGGTATGATTCGGGGGAGAGTGTAGTGTTGGGTCCGGAGATTGTCCGGGAGACTACAGAGAAGATCAAGATGATCCGTGAGAAGATGAAGACTTCGCAGAGTCGTCAGAAGAGTTATCATGACAAGCGGAGGAAGGATTTAGAGTTTCAGGAGGGTGAGCATGTGTTCTTGAGGGTTTCTCCTATTACCGGCGTTGGTCGGGCGTTGAAATCGAAGAAGCTCACTCCTCGATTTGTGGGTCCTTATCAGATATCCGAGAGAATTGGAAATGTGGCTTATAGAGTGGCTTTACCGCCAAATCTTTCGAACTTGCACGACGTGTTTCACGTGTCGCAACTTCGGAAGTATGTTTCGGATCCATCTCATGTGATCCATATGGACGATGTGGAGGTGCGGGACAATCTCACTGTGGAGACGATGCCCGTAAGGATTGAGGATCGTGAAGTGAAGGCGCTTAGAGGCAAAGAGATTGCATTAGTGAAAGTGGTCTGGCTAGGAGCTGCCGGCGAGAGTATGACTTGGGAGCTAGAGAGCAAGATGCGAGAGTCCTACCCAGAGTTGTTTGACCAGGTAAATTTCGAGGACGAAATATTCTAAGTGGGGGAGAGTTGTAACACCCTAAAATTATTTAATTAATTTATTTAATTAAATAATTGGGGATTTAAATTTAATTATTTGATGTAATTCGATTAATTAGAATTTTATTTATTTTTGGTGGTATTAGGAAGGAGTGGAGGCGCCACTTGCATGACTTGGGCTTAAGTGAAAAGCCCAAGCCCATGATCTCCAAAGTGTGCGAAGGGGGTTATGTTGTTAGGGGCTAGGTTTTGTGGCCATTCGCAAAAATCAAGAGAGAAAACGCAAGAAAGAAAGAAAATAGCGTGAGATAGAGAGAGAGAGCAAGGAAGGGCGCCGTAGGAGAGAAGAGGAAGAAGAGGGAAGTTGCAACCAAGAACGAGCAAGAACGTGATCTTGTTGCTGTGATCCTGTACGTGACTACCTCCGGAGCCTCCGTTCTTCAATCTCGAGGTTAGGGGAGCTCTATCACTCTATTTAATAGTTCATATGATGAGTCCTAGATCTAGGGTTAGAATAGAGTTCTTGATGCATTGTTGATGTTGGATTTCATATTTAGATGTATGCGAATTGATGTATGCACGATTCTTGATGCTTTCTTGATGCTTTGTTGATATTGGCCATCATATGTATGTGCGTATGCGAAGTGGGATTGATCATGAGACTAAAATTCTTGATATGTATGCGTTGTGTTGGTAAATTGTGACATTCGATTTGATCATGAAACTGAAATTTGTGTTGGATGTTGCTTGTGTTGTTCGCGAAGTTGGATGGATGGTGTATAGGCGCCTAGGGCGCCAAGGGGATAGGGAAGACATTGATCAATTGAATTTTTGGAGAAATTAATTAAATTAAGTGTATTTTTGGTGGCTGGAAAATGTTGAGTAAATGTCGAGTTTTCATGATTTGGAATTGCGAAGAAAATAATTTTTAGTGTTGAAAAGTGTTTTGGAAAAATTCTGGGCGTGTTGCTGTTTTCTGGGCGCTAGGCGCCCGTGTCTTGTTTTTGTTGCGCTGTGCGCGCGTTGTTGCTCCCTGGGCGCTAGGCGCCCGTGTCTGTGTTGCTTGGTGCGCGCCGGGGCGCTGGGCGCCTGTAGCGCTGTGTTGCTTTGTGTTGTGCGCGCCTGGGCGCCGGGTGCCTGTGTTGCCTGGGCGCCTAAGGCGCCAATTTTCAGAACGTTGTCTAATTTTTCCCAAACTTCTTTTTATCATAACTTTTGACTCCGACGTCCGTTTCGAACGATTCAAAAAGTGTCGTGAAGCTTTTTCCGCTGTCTATCTGTGTGTTCAATTTTTAAAATGGAAAATTATTATTTTCTGACTGTTTGTGGGCGCCCAAGTGGCTGTCCCCGGTGATCGTCCCAGTGACATTGAAAAATGATGTGGAACTCTTTAAAAATCCCTTTTAGTGTAAAAACAACAGTTTTAACACGGTAGTGTCAAAATGACTGTTTTGCCCCTAGTGGCCAAAGTTAATGATAATGATGTGTAAATGACGAGGATGCCCTTGGTGGTTAGTCAAATGACGTTTTTGCCCTCAGTGGCTAATGTTTGAGTTAAATGATGTTTATGTGTAAGTGACATTTGGGGCCTGAGTGGCTAAGTGATATTAAGGTCTAAGTGGCCTAGTGATGTTGTGTGATGATTATGAATTTGACAGGTGCTGTGCTCCGTGCGAGCAAACAGGTAAGTGATGGGTCACATTGTTGACCGTAATCTGAGTAATTGTGTGATTTCGTGAACTGAGCGGTGCATGTCATAGAGTCTCATGCCCATATGCATAAAACCCAGTGATGTTTTAAGGCCTGAGTGGCTAAGTGATGATGAGGCCTGAGTGGCTAAGCGACGTTTTGTGAAAAGGTACCTTCATGCATATACCCGCGAGTGGGTTGCATTTCATAAATCTATATGACATGAGATGAGTTTTTGTACATGATGTGAACGATGACTGTGATGTGGATGTTTGTGCATTGGATGTTGATTGTTCTAGTGCGTAGCCTATGATTAGTGCTTATCATATTTTCTATTATATAGACTGAAATGATGCTCACCCTTTCCTGTTTGAATGTTGCCCTCGTGTTGGTAACGTGCAGGTGATTCCCAGTGAAGGTATTAGCTTCACTTTTTGAGTCGAGTCGTCATGCTCTGATACGTAGCACTCAGGGGGGAAAACGAACTCGGCCTTTATTAATGATGTTTGATTATTATGTCCATGTGGACTATTTGGTTATGTTTTACTAATTTCCGCTGCGTAGTTGATTGTGTTATGAGGAGTGTTATAAGTGACGTTAACCATGAGGCTTGAGTTTTTGATATTGTGATGTGCTACGTGGACGTTTGAATTTGAGTTAAACTGTCTTTTAAAGTTTGATAAGCGACGTTTGATTTGAGTATGTGTAACATTTCCTATGAACGAGATTTTTTCGAACTCTGATTTTTATAAACAAAGTGACGGGTAGAAAGGGGTGTTACATTAGTTACCAGAATTTCACACTTTTCTCATTTTCGCTCTCCGTTCTCGTCCAATTCGATTTCTAATTTCAATCACCTGAAACTCAGAAAATTTCCAACTATTCCAGAATATATATAAAGTGTTTCATTTCAATGATTCATTAAAATTCTCAATAAACCGTAAAACTCCGTTTTGACTTAAAAATCGCTTTTCGGTTCTAAGTCTTTTGAAAACGGGATTGTTGCCTTATCATTCGAAACCACAAGTTTTCAGAATACATAAAATGTCCCTAATCCGTGAGTAGAACTCACCTAGTCGACGATCGTACGAGGAGCTCCAACGGAATACGCGATAACCGAATCACAAGAACCCACGAACAATCCCCGTTAGATACTAGTTCGAACCGAGACAGCAACTCTTCCCACTGAGCAACTGGAACAGCAACTAGAATGACTGAAATCCTTCTAAATTCGAAATGCAAGCACCAGACTTCTCCTTTGACAGCAACAACAACAAAAACTGAACATGCTAGCTCTACCTTCTTCACCAATGAAGCACCAAGTTCGAAAATGGGGTTGAGAGAAAGAATGAGAATTAGCTTCTGAAACTTATACCAATAGAAAGAGAATCGAAAATGGAGTGGAAAGGAGGTCTGAATACTTACATGCACTGACCATGGAGATGGATCCTTCTCCTCCCTTCTTCTCTCTCTCTCTCGATTTTTCCCTTCCTTTCTATCCTCCCCCTTCTGTTTTTCCCTTTCTTTTATTTTCAGATGAAGCCAAATTGTTTAAGTGTGAGGCTGGTCAGGTGGCTATATGGGCTGGGGGAAATTTAAATGATGGTGAAATGACCAAACTACCCCTAGTCCATTAAGTCATGGGTTAGGTGTCAAGTTTTCTCTTCAGTGCAACACTTCTCGATTAATCCGGTTCCGACCCGAAGTTCCGCAATTCTTTCGGTTCGAAATTAATTTTAGCCTTCATAATTATAATTTAAATGATTAGGGGTGTGAAAAGACAATTTTTCCCTTCATCCCCAATTCCTTATTTAAATTATGAATAAGTCACACTTTAATGGAGAATAGGATTCCTTGACGAATTACTCGACTATTAATCCCCGAGACGCGACCGATTATTCCCACAAATAATTAATCGGCCTCCGGCATCGTAATACGAGTCTTCAAAAATTAGGGATGTTACACACTCCGATGGGTTTCTAGCTCAACTTATGACTACTTTGGGACAACCAAATCAGTTCACATACAATATGCTATTTTCTTAGTATAGCTGTTTACTTGATATTTAGACATGTTATTTTTCTTGATAAATGGCTAAGGTATGGTTTGTGCTAAACAGAATTAATATTTTATAAATAAAATTAACCTATTTTTTAAAATATGAAAATTATTTTATTTAATTAAATTTAAATACTTTTACTAAAAAAAAGGCTATATAGTTAAATTTAAATATAACATACAAATATTAATATATAAAATAGTGTTTTTTAATTGAACAAAATACGATAGTTTTTATACCGTCACTATTATACTTTACAATAGTTGTTCTATATAGTAGAAAAAAAATACTAAGTAGAATGATATGGAATTTTTTTTAATAAGAAAAAATTAAACAAGTACCTAGTACCAACTGATGTTGGTTCGGTGTCACCCCGATTGGCAGCATCCATCAAACCATTGAGTGCATCACATCTTATCCTTGTCCGGTTGTTCCTTATGTATGACAACCTTTGTGATTCTATCATATGTAACAGTCAACTACAAATTGTAGAAATAGTCTTCTTGATTTAACCAAGTTACCAAACTCAATGCATCTATCATGAATTCTGAATACAATGAATTCCCTCAGTGAAATTATCTGTCTTTTGCGGCTGTCGTCATAGGCGTATGCCTCACTTAACTTTATGTGTTCTTGATATCCATTCTCTCCTAGAGGGAACGATAGTGAGTGTAACACCCTGAACTCCAGACGTCATAAAGTTGGGATGTTAATCATTTTAATAAATTTCAGAGTTCTAAACCGTTTATGGATTTAAATAAAACATAATCCCGAGTGGCATAAATACCAAAATGATAACTAAATGACATAACTGAACAACAGTTTACATGAGTCATTTCTTAAACATAGTTCTAATCTAAAAGAACGGTTTAGACTTAGTACATTAACTTGATTACAAGCTCAAAGGCTAAGGTATCAAAATTACAATACATAACCATTAACTAGGGTGGGCTAAACAATTATACTTAGATTTCTAAATATACCATAAATTAAGTAGCCACAACAACTGCTACTTCTCCCCGTCTTGCCTGGTCTTATCTTGTCAATCTGAAAACACAACAACATAAACAGTGAGATTTACAATCTCAGTGAGTTCCTTCGGGACCCTCACTCTTATCCTCTCATAGGAACTGGCGCCCAGGAAGAGCAACACGCGCATAGGCGCTGGCGCCCAGGAACTCGCGCAGGAACTGGCGCAGGAACTGGCGCAGGGGAACACAGCGCCCAGGCACTAGGCGCCTAAGGCCAACACACAAGGAAACTCATTTTACTTCGAAATTGATTTTGTACGAGCCAAATACTCAGAATATGAGAACCAAATAAAAATTTTGGCAAAAAGTGACACGCATTTTTGGCGCCCATGGACTAGGCGCCTAAGGCCAAGACCAACCACAACTCCTATGACTCCAAAAATTGTTTTGCACGAGCCATTTAACTTGGACATGAAAACCCAGTATCAATTTTCGCAAAATACGCAACAGAAAATAGGGACCCTTGGCGCCCATGACACAAGGCACCTAGCGCCAAACTGGCAACACAGTGACACAGAACAGCAACACAGTGGCAACAGACACAGTAACACAGTGGCAACAGACACAGCAACACAGTGGCAACAGAAACAGCAACACAGTGGCAACAGAAACTGGAAAACTGGCGCAGGCACACTGGCTGGGCGCCTGGCGCCCATGACTGAGGCGCAGAAAAAAAAAACAGCAACAATGCATATGGCGCCCAAGGCGCCTAGGAGCTTCCAAATTCAGAATTCTTCAAATTCAAACACCAAATTAAATTCACCAAACACCCAATCATATATATATAATTCAATCATCATCATGATCCTCAATTTTCACCAAGTAAGCACCAACAAGTCATATATTCAAACATATGACATACAATTCACATTAGCAACAATTCAAACATTAATCATGCGATTTCAACATAGGCAATTCATAATCATGTATCACAACACTACAATTTAATCAACAACACAACAATTCATTCATAGAAATTATCCTAGAACCCTAACCCTAGGCATCACTAATTCGCATAAGGTATTAAAAACAAAAAGAGGACCCCCTAACCTCTTAGAATTCGCACCACCAAGCCAAGCTCCAAGGAAAATGCAAGACACCAACAAGCCTTCTCTTCCTCCTTGAGTGATTCTCCCCTTTCTCTTCTTCTCCTCTTCACTTCGCAACTTCTCCTCTTCTCACTCTCTCTTTTTACGTTTCTTTTCTTTCTTTTCACAATTGAGTAAAATTCAAACTAAGTCACAAGACCCCTAGTGAGTCGAATTCCATGACAAGCCAATGGGCCACAGGCCTAATTGTGGATCACGGGCCCTTATTCGCACCACTCAATTCGTGACAACATCTCCTAAACAAATAAAATAAATTAAATTAAACCTTGAATTATTTAATTAAATTAAATAAATATTGTAAGCCTTAAATAACTTAATTAAATAAATAATTAAATTATTTTGGGGCGTTACACTTGCAGTCCTAAATCAATCTCTTGGACTGAGCGAATCAGATTTCTCAAAGGACTCGAAATCCGAATGTGACTCAACACCAATCTGTTCCTTCTTGCCTTAACTTTCAAATTGAGGTCTCTAAATGATTCCAACAAAGACATCTCATGCATCATCAACTCTGTGATAAGTCTATTTTTAGAGTCTTTTTAATAGTTATTTTATTAAGTCTTTTTAGTATTTTAATTATATTTTTGATCTATTTTACTGCAAATGTTTACTTTTTATCTTCAAGTTTTATTTTGAAGCAATTTGGACAGCATCTGTCTCAGCAGGCCAGAATTCGACCAAGATCTCTCAGAATTCGACCAAGATCTCTCAGAATTCGACCAAGATCTCTCAGAATTCGACAGCATCTGTCTCAGCAGGCCAGATTTCGACTGGATCTCCCAGATTTCGACTGCATCTCCCAGATTTCGACTGTGCCTGCTTCTGCTGGCAAGATTTCGACTGTACCTGCTTCTGCCACCAGATTTCGACTGTGCCTCAACTCTGCTATCCAGAATTCGACTGAACAAGTCAGAATTCGAATTGCCCACTTGCTGATGGATATTTTGCCCACTTGTTGATGGCTTTGCCTTGCCCACTTGTTGATAGATATTTTTGCCCACTTTTTGTGACCATGTGCATTGTCCACTTGAGGATGGCTCTTTGATGACTACCTTGGCCAACTTGATTTGCCACTTTTTCCTCTTTTGGACCATTTTGCCCCTCATATTTTCCTATAAATAGAGGCTTGATCCTCACTTGTACCTAAGCTTGAATTTTGTTAGAAAATCAATGACAAAGGCTCTCTAATGATTCATGACTTCAATTTACTCTTCATGCTTTTTATGATTCTTGTTTATTTACTTTCTTGCCCTTTAAATTCTTGCTATTTATTTTCTTGCCCTTTTTCTTTCCAAGTCATTTACTTTCCTTGCTATTTAATTTCTTGCACCTTTATTTTCCAAGTCATTTACTTTCTTGCCCTTTAAATTCTTGCTATTTATTTTCTTGCCCTTTTACTTTCCAAGTCATTTACTTTCTTGCTCCTTTAAATTCTTGCACCTTTATTTTCCAAGTCATTTACTTTTCTTGCTATTTAATTTCTTGCTCTTTAAATTTCCAAGTCAAGTAAACTACTGGCAAGTCAAGTAAATTACTGGCAAGTCAAGTAAATTACTGGCAATTTACCTTTCAAGCAATTTACTTTCTTGTCATTTACAATTCCGCTATTTATGATTTTTGCACTTTACCGCTTTCTTTTATTTCTCGCTATTTAACTTTATGTTTTCTTCTTTTATTTCCTTTTCTCCTCTTTTGTCTACAATGATCATGAGTGAGTAGACTTTGCTAAAAAATTCCTTCTTTCCAAAAACACTTTCTTTTCAGTTAATCAAACTTTGAAAAATTAAATTGGTATTCACTTAGGCTCTCCCTGTGGACCGATACTCTTTTATTACGCGATACGACCCGTGCACTTGCGGGGCTATCAAGTTTTTGGCGCCGTTGCCGGGGAGGCAGTGATATTAATTAAATTTTTCGAAACCGGTTAGACTGAAATTTTATTTTCTTTATTTTTACTTTTTTCTCTTGTCCCTCGAATGCGAAGAACCAGAAGTTTCGGTGAAACTGTTCAACAAATTCCCGAAATCGAAAGGTTCTTACATAGAAGGAGGAGAGAAATTCCCGATAACCAAATGGCGGCTAATGAAAATCGTGCTCTCAAAGAGTACGCAACACCTTCAGCAGAACCATCGGCTGCCATTGTACATCCAAATGTGGAAGCAAATAATTTTGAACTCAAATCATCTCTGCTTTCAATGGTTCAACAAAACCAATTTTCTGGTTTTCCCACGGAGGACCCAAATCTTCATATTTCAATTTTTCTGGAATACTGTGGGACTCTCAAATTAAACGGGGTACCTCAAGATGCCATAAGACTAAAGCTCTTCCCTTTTTCATTAAGGGATAGAGCTAGAGCATGGCTACATTCTTTGCCTTCGGAATCCATTACCAGCTGGGACCAGCTAAAACAAGCTTTTCTTACTAAATTCTTTCCCCCGAGTAAGACAGCTCAAATGAGAAATCAAATTACTCGATTTTCTCAAAACGACGGGGAATCTCTTTATGATGCTTGGGAACGTTTCAAAGAAATGTTAAGGCTATGCCCCCATCATGGACTAGAGAAATGGCTTGTTGTTCACACTTTTTATAATGGATTACAATATGCAACTAGAATGACTGTTGATGCAGCTGCAGGTGGAGCTTTAATGAACAAAAATTTCACTGAAGCTTATGCACTCATTGAAGATATGGCTCAAAACCATTGTCAATGGGCAAGTGAGCGAGCCATAGCAAATAAACCAGCATCATCAAAGGAGCCGGGTAAGTATGAAATATCCGCTGTTGATCATCTTGCCTCAAAAGTGGACGCACTTTTTCAAAAATTTGAAAAATTAAATGTAAGTGCCGTTTCACAAACTTTTTCTCCTACTACTCCACCATGTGAATTATGTGGGGTTGTTGGCCATATTGGAGCTAAATGCCGGCTTGAGGCATCTAGTACTGGAAATGAGCATATAAACTATGCTCAAAAAGAAGATCCGTTTTCAAATACTTATAATTCTGGGTGGAGAAATCATCCAAATTTTTCTTATAAAAATCCTCCACCCAATCCAGCACCTAGACCACCTCCTGTCTTTCAAAATCAAAGCGTTTTTAACAACCCACAAAACAGCCCGCAAAAGTCGAACTTAGAATTTTTGATGGAAAAATTTGTGTCATCTCAAACAAAACAAAATGAAGAATTCAAAAATCATACTTGTTATTTGAATGACACACTTATCAAATTAGAATCAAAAATCGACTCTATTGCCACTCACGGTAAGATGCTTGAAAATCAAATAACTCAAGTGGCAACACAGGTGGCTTCATCCTCTAAATCTTCGGGGGTATTTCCTGAACAGCCTGAACAAAATCTAAATGGCCAAATATATGCTGTCACCCTTAAAAGCGAAAAACAATTAGAGGAACCAAGAGCAAGCCAAGAAAAAATTGTGAGTGACAAACATAATTTACCGTGTGAGCAAGAAGAGAAAGAAAAAGAGAAGGAACTAGAAAAAGAAAAAGAGAAGGAACCAGAAAAAGAAAGAGAAGAACCATACATCCCCCTACCACCATACAAACCATCTCCTTTATCTTATTTTTCACCTTCCTTTGTGAAAAAAATAACATTTGATCTGGGGGGAATTGTAAAAAAGATCCTATTGCTTACACAACTTCCATTTTACAAGCCATGGGATCTAGGAAAATGCTTTCATTCTTCATATGTCACTTGGTCTCTATGCTTCAAGCAATGGGACCCAGGAATAACTTTCTAAAAGGAAAAGGTCAAGCTAATGACCATAAAAAGAGCGCTGCGTGGGAGGCAACCCACGGCTTAATGTATTTTTTTCGATTTTTTTTTTGAAAAATAAAATACCCCAGGGCTGAGTATCCTGAACCAGACAGCCAGGTGCGCTCTCCTAAACCCTTTTGTTTTATTTGAAAATCATTGAGGACAATGCCTAGTCCAAGCATGGGGGGGTATTTTATTGCTTTTATTAGGAATGTCTTTATTGCTTTGCCAAGTTTTTATCTTTTCTGTACTTTGAATTGTATCTGCTCCCTCCACCACGAAACTTTGTGAACCCCAAAGCATGTTTTAGATAAGCCAGTTCTGGACAAAAATAATTTTTCAATTTTTCATTAGCAATCATCTAGGTGGACTGGTTGGGAACAACAAAAATTATATCATGGTTCGATTTCTACTTATAAGGCTTTTTCACACACACACACTACTGAGACTATTTTCAGTTATTAATACAAATAGAGAGACTGAAAAGAAACTAGTAACCTGGTTCTCTTGGTGACATTTACTAGATGCGCGGTTACTGGAGAAAAACGTCTGAGTTGGGGTATTCAAAAAAAAAAAAAAAAAAAATTGTATATATGCAAAACCAATTCAAAAATGCAAAAGTTAGTGCATTTTAAATATCAAAATAAATGGTTAGCATATAAAATCAAAAAGAAAAGAAAAATGCTTGAATACCCAACGTATAAAGACCCTCCTTTGAGACCCGGTCTTAGTAAATGGAGGACCCAAGCTTAAGAATGTTGGGGAACCGGTTCTATGATGACATTGATATCCTCTCTAGAGTACTGATACTTTAAAGTTGTCTCTCAATTCCACAAGAAGCCCAAAATAGTAGCTCTCATACCAAAGTATTAGAATTGCCCCACAGTTCACTTAAGGTTTCAAAATGAAAATAATTTTCCTTCAGAATTGGCCTAAAGATTTACACTGTTTTTGCTTGAGGACAAGCAAAGGTTCAAGCATAGGGGAGTTTGATAAGTCTATTTTTAGAGTCTTTTTAATAGTTATTTTATTAAGTCTTTTTAGTATTTTAATTATATTTTTGATCTATTTTACTGCAAATGTTTACTTTTTATCTTCAAGTTTTATTTTGAAGCAATTTGGACAGCATCTGTCTCAGCAGGCCAGAATTCGACCAAGATCTCTCAGAATTCGACCAAGATCTCTCAGAATTCGACCAAGATCTCTCAGAATTCGACAGCATCTGTCTCAGCAGGCCAGATTTCGACTGGATCTCCCAGAATTCGACTGCATCTCCCAGATTTCGACTGTGCCTGCTTCTGCTGGCAAGATTTCGACTGTACCTGCTTCTGCCACCAGATTTCGACTGTGCCTCAACTCTGCTATCCAGAATTCGACTGAACAAGTCAGAATTCGAATTGCCCACTTGCTGATGGATATTTTGCCCACTTGTTGATGGCTTTGCCTTGCCCACTTGTTGATGGATATTTTTGCCCACTTTTTGTGACCATGTGCATTGTCCACTTGAGGATGGCTCTTTGATGACTACCTTGGCCAACTTGATTTGCCACTTTTTCCTCTTTTGGACCATTTTGCCCCTCATATTTTCCTATAAATAGAGGCTTGATCCTCACTTGTACCTAAGCTTGAATTTTGTTAGAAAATCAATGACAAAGGCTCTCTAATGATTCATGACTTCAATTTACTCTTCATGCTTTTTATGATTCTTGTTTATTTACTTTCTTGCCCTTTAAATTCTTGCTATTTATTTTCTTGCCCTTTTTCTTTCCAAGTCATTTACTTTCCTTGCTATTTAATTTCTTGCACCTTTATTTTCCAAGTCATTTACTTTCTTGCCCTTTAAATTCTTGCTATTTATTTTCTTGCCCTTTTACTTTCCAAGTCATTTACTTTCTTGCTCCTTTAAATTCTTGCACCTTTATTTTCCAAGTCATTTACTTTTCTTGCTATTTAATTTCTTGCTCTTTAAATTTCCAAGTCAAGTAAACTACTGGCAAGTCAAGTAAATTACTGGCAAGTCAAGTAAATTACTGGCAATTTACCTTTCAAGCAATTTACTTTCTTGTCATTTACAATTCCGCTATTTATGATTTTTGCACTTTACCGCTTTCTTTTATTTCTCGCTATTTAACTTTATGTTTTCTTCTTTTATTTCCTTTTCTCCTCTTTTGTCTACAATGATCATGAGTGAGTAGACTTTGCTAAAAAATTCCTTCTTTCCAAAAACACTTTCTTTTCAGTTAATCAAACTTTGAAAAATTAAATTGGTATTCACTTAGGCTCTCCCTGTGGACCGATACTCTTTTATTACGCGATACGACCCGTGCACTTGCGGGGCTATCACTCTGCCGTGTGGATAGACTTTCTTCTCAAAGCATCGGCCACAACATTAGCCTTACCAGGATGGTACTTTAATTCAAAATCATAATCATTCAGGAACTCTACCCATCTCCTCTGTCTGTTGTTCAGTTCCTTTTGATCAAACAAATATTTAAGGCTCTTGTGGTCACTAAAGACTTCGAAACGAGACTCATACAGGTAATGTCTCCAAATCTTTAGGGCAAACACAATCACTGCCAGTTTGAGATCATGAGTTGGGTAATTCTCTTCATGCGGCTTCAACTGTCTGGAGGCATAAGCAACTACTTGTTGATTATGCATTAGGACACTTCCCAAACCCTTAGCAGAGGCGTCGCAATAGATTTGGAATCCTACGGACGGATCTGGAAGAATCAGGACAGGTGCAGAAGTCAAACGATTATTCAATTCCGCGAAACAATTATCACAGTCTGAGTCCCAAACAAACGGCTGACCCTTGCGAGTTAACCGAGTGAGTGGAAGAACCAGCTGGGAAAATCCTTGAATGAATCTTCGATAATACCCAGCTAATCCCAAGAAACTTCTTACCTCAGTAACTGTAGATGGTTGTTCCCACTCTACCACGGCTTCAATCTTACTGGGATCCACTGCAACACCTGCCTGAGATATCACATGACCCAGAAATTTAACTTCGGGCATCCAAAAATCACATTTGGACGGCTTAGCGTACAACTTCTTCTCTCGGAGTACGTTCAGAACAATTCGGAGATGTTGCACATGCTCCTCAATCGTCTTAGAGAACACCAAGATATCATCAATGAACACCACCACAAACCGATCCAGATAGGGATTAAAAATCCGATTCATATAATCCATGAATACGGCTGGAGCATTGGTCAAACCGAAGGGCATCACTACAAATTCATAGTTTCCATACCTCGTACGGAAAGCAGTCTTCGGGACGTCCAAAGCTCGAACCCTGATTTGGTGATAGCCGGACCTCAAATCAATCTTTGAAATTACAGAAGCTCCCCTCAATTGGTCTAACAAATCATCAATCCTCGGTAGAGGGTACTTGTTCTTGATAGTCACCTTATTCAACTGACGATAATCAATACACAATCTCATACTTCCGTCCTTCTTCTTGACAAGCAACACTGGAGCACCCCATGGTGAGGCACTCGGCCGGATAAACCGTTTGGAAATTAGCTCTTCCAATTGGACTTTCAATTTCCTCAACTCTAACGGCAACATTATATACGGGGCTATAGAAATAGGTCCAGTGCCCGGAACCAACTCTATAGAGAATTCCACCTCACGATCCGGAGGTAACACAGGAACTTCATCGGGAAACACATCAAGAAATTCATTAACTACTTGCACAGAAGATAAATCCTGACCTGTCTCAGTGGATGCAGACAGCATCATGACATAAGCTTCTGCGCCTTGGAACAGATAGTTACTGGCCGAAGTGAAAGAAATAACAGCTTCAGAATTGGGCGGTTGTAGCTCCACTGACTCGGAGGCGAAACCGATAGTTCGATGAAAACAATCTATAGTCACATGGTTGGCCGTCATCCAACTCATTCCTTGGACGACGTCCATGCCCTTCATTGGTAAACAAATGAAGTCTACCACAAAATTCCTGTCTCCAATGGATAGAAGACAGTTTTCACATATCGCTTGGGTCTGAACACTACCGTCAGCAGCAGTCTTAATGGAGATTGGTTGAGGCAAAGGAGTTAAAGCCAATCCCAACCGTTCGACACAAACTTGAGATATAAAACAATGGGTCGCACCCGAATCATATAAAATACTAACGGAGTTATTAAAAAGAGATCTCATACCCCTTAGTAGATTATCTGACGGTGTGACCTTCTGGGCGTCCAAGGTGTAAACCCTCCCATGAGTTGTAGTAGCAGCAGGGTTATCTCCTTGACTCTTCGCCTTCACTGGGCAGTCCCGTGCATAATGACCACCTTTCTTGCAGTAATAACACTGGTTGGATCCCATCTGGCATTTACCCTGATGATACTTTCCACAATTGGAACATGTACTGAACCTTGAGGAGTTCGACGACTGAACCTGCTTTCCCTTGTTGGAGTTGTGCCTGGGACCCGTCTGATTGTGGGATGATCCAACATTCTTCTTATTCTGATGGAATACTTTCCTGCTTGCATATAACCTCTTCAAGTCACTCTCAGCTATGTATGCTTGCTGAACCATGGCGGCATAGTTAGTATAAGCAAAAGAACTCAGACTCTTAGCAATGTCTTCTCTTTGCCCATACTTGAACCTTTCGGTTTTCCACTTGTCATTGGGAGCATACCCGGCCAAACCGAAGAATTGATATAACTCTTCAAACTTAGCCGCGTACTGACCCACAGTTGAGCTTCCTTGAGTGAGAGTCAGAAATTCATTCTCCTTGTCAAACCTCATGGCTGTCGGAAAGAACTTCGCCAAAAATACCTGCCTGAAATGTTCCCAAGTCTGGGGAGTATCCATAGTTGCCATCATGGCTTTGGCATTAGTCGACCAGTTGTTAGCTTCACCTTTCAGCATATGTGTCGCCAATCTCAGCTTGTCCTCAGCCAGTGACTTGCATAGCTACGAAAATATTTCCTATGTCATCCAGCAAATGCTGGGCTTCCATGACATCCGGCCCTCCTCTGAACTCGGATGGCTTCATTTTCAGAAATTCAGAGAAAACCCTCCTTGGGTCAGCTTGAGGCTCAGGAACTGGCTGAGGCTGAGCTTGAGCATTCTGCTGCATTAGCAACATATCTTCCATCATTTTCTGTTGTCTCTCGATCACGTTCTGTATCCATGCAGAATGCGGATCAATTGGTGGGTTATTCCTCGATCCTCCTGCCATAATTTTGCAATTGATACACCAAGTATTAAGTTGATCAGTCTCAATGTCTCTTAGCATCACAAGAAGCAAAATAGCAGAATTACTCGAGGAACAAAACCACCCTAACTGTCTAAGCCCGACTAGGTCGAACTGCTCTGATACCATAATGTAACACCCTGATAATTCTAACATGTAGAATCACCGAAATGCACTAAATGGCATACATCAGAGTAACTTCCTGTTATTGAAATATTGAACACAACTAAAACTTTCGATAATACATATCAAATGGTTCTCTGAACCTCATAAACTTCCTGAAAATGCTTAAGTTTCAAAACTTAAGACTTGTACATAATCCTGGTGTTCAATACTCAGAACATAAAGTAGCGGAAACGATTTTACAACTTAAACAATGAAAGTTATACAATCGGTGACATAACTAAATAAAAATACAAAGGGCTAAGCGGAAATCCAATTTCCAATAGTTCCATGAGTCGCACCAGCTAACCGTGCTTAGTCGCCTTTGCTTTTCCCTATTTCTCTGTAAAAACCACAAATATGTGTAATACCCTAATTTTGTCCTATCCAAAAATAAGAAATTTTATTTATTTTTGATAAAAATAATTATTTTCATGCCATGTTTTATTTTATTTTGCTACAAGTTTTAATCTTTGAAAAAATAATAATTAGAAGTAAAGAAACAAAAATAAGCAAAGGAGGAAATAGGGGAGGTTTGTAAAAAATATAGAGGTGCAATCAAGATTGGGCCATTTAAAGCCCATTCCTCCACCAAACCCAATCCAACTCCTTCCTAACCCAACACCCAACTCCTTCCTAACCCAACACCCAACTCCTTCCTAACCCAACACCCAACTCCATCCAACCCACTCCAACTAAACCCTAATTCGAATTCCACCCCTTCCAAACCCTAAAAAATTCGGCCACCCCCCTTAACCCTAAAATGTGGCCACATTCACTCTCCCCCTTAACCCAAAAATCATCCACATTCATCCCCTCTCTCCTCCCTAAAATTCGGCTACCTTTTCCCCTTTTCCCTCCTTGGAACTTGCAACTTCACTCTTCCCACACACTTCCCACTTCCCCACATCTCCTTTCCCCATACACTCCACCCTCACATCACTCCCTCCCCAACGACTCTCTCCCCTCCTACGACCCCTTTCTCTCTCTCTCATACACTCCCTCCATCTCTTCTCTCTCACACAACCTCCAAAGCACCACTCCCATCATCCCCCATCAAACCCTAGCCGTCCCCTCCCTCTCTTCTCTTCCTTTCACGTTTCCTTTCACCACCTCTCACGGAATCACCATTTTTGGTGCCCCCCCCTTTCTCTCCTCTCTCACGAAATCGCCATTTTTGGCATCAACACACAAATTACTGGTGGTCTCTCCATAGTTCGTAGGTCCATCCAAAGGAAACGTGTTTTCCATTTCGTTTTTCTCAAGGATAGCACGCAAACGGTCTATACACAAGGCTTGGTGAAAAAACGAAGGTCAAAACGCATCACTACAAGATCAAGTTTTTAGTATAAATATGGGGACGGTTTTTGAGAGAGGAGGGGGTGAGAGTTCGAAACCTTGAAGATCCAGAAGCAAGAGGAGCAAAAACGGGTTCTGGAGATATTGGAGTGAAAGAGTGAGAGAGAGAAAATTTTTGTTTTCTTCTTCTAAATTTATCATACAGTTTTTATTTAATAATTCTTATTGGTGAGATTTGAGAGGAGAATCCCTTGTCCAAGGTTTGTTGTATATTTTACTCTCCTATTTTATGATTTTTGAATCTTTTATTTGATATGTTGTTCATCTTCATGTATATGGTTTTTCTTTGATGTTGAGTATTCTATTTTCTTTCTTTTGAGTAAAAGAATGGAAGAGCATGTATAGATTATTTAATATGTTTTTTAGTTGTAAAGGGTTCAGTTTATTTCGAATGTCACGTGCATAACCAAATCCATGCATAACCATGAGTAATGATAGTTAGTTAAAGGATTTTCTTATCAACAATAATCATCAAAATAGTAATAATGAGAATCAAACATTTTCTTTAAGAAAGATCCAAAGTAATACCTTATAAAAAGTAATCACTTGCTTTATGTCAAATTTTCTTTTAGTAACACTGTCCCTATTAATCAAGATTTTTATTTTTTTTTATATCAAAGAAGGATCTTTTGACTTCAAAAACAAAAAAACATTTCCTAGTAATTAACAAAAAGGGGGTAGTTAATCCATTTCTTTTACTATTATTAAGTAAACAAATAAACTGATTTTTATGTTTTTCTTTTATTTATTTATTTATTCGTTTTTTTATTTAATCAAAAATTAACAAAAGAAAAAAAGAGAACAAAAAAAAAACTTTTCCTTAGTAAAAAAAGAGTGGTAAGTAAAACATTTTTAAAAAAACAAGTAAACTGTTATTTACACCCCCCAGGCTCAAGCATAAGGCCTTTTTTGTCACTTAAGCCCAGTTTCGCTAACTGGGCCCTCCCATGCGAATTGGGCTTTCTTTTTTCACACCCCTCATTTTGATAACTTAACCTCTTTGAGAAAGTCCAGCTTTTACACAGCCCATTGGAACAATTTCCTGATTTCTGCACCCCCTCTTTTTTAAAATGCAACCCTCCTCGCTGTTTACCCCCCATTTTTGATAATACAGCCTCATGTAACTTGCACCCCCCATTTTACTATTTCACCTCCTGTTTCTCTTTTTTTAAAAATTTCGTTTCTTTTCCTTAAGCGGACTTATTTTCTTTTTTTCACAAACCCTTTTTTCCCAATGATGGATAAATGTCTCACAAACCAAAAATCAATTCAATTGCGAAAACCCTTTTGATCATCTAAAATAAAAGCCGATTATCATTAATGATCACTCGCGCCGTTGCCGTTTGGTTGTTAATGATAATTTCATTTTTAAAAGAGTTAGTAGCGCGGGCACTCTAAACCGTTGTTGTTTGGTCGTCGCGAACACTCGAATCAAAAGCAAAACCGATTATCATTAATAATCACTCGCGCCGTTGCCGTTTGGTTGTTAATGATGATTTCATTTTCAAAAGAGTTAGTAGTATGACCACTCTAAACCATCGTTGTTTGGTCGCCGCGAACGCTCAACCCCTTTTGCGAAAAACTCCAAAAAGATTAAAAAACAAAAACCCTTTTAAAAAACCAGAACTACGTAGCTTTGAATTCTCCATCGCACCGGGAGATACGTAGGAGCGGATATCCTCCGTCAAGCACAATAAACTAAAACCCTTTTTTTTTTCTTTTAAAAAAAAAACAAACACTTTTGCCAAAAATAAAAATTTTCATTAAGTCTTTTCATTCTCTTTTCAAAAAGGGGCAAGCTTAAGTATTTTCCGAATCAGCACTTAAAACCACACATTTAATTAAAGGTTCCCTTTCGGTAGAAAGGAGGCGTGGGGTGCTAAAACCTTCCCTATGCCTAACCGACCCCCGAACCCAAATCTTCCGGTTTTCCAAAAGGCCATCCGCTTTTCAAAAGGTTTTTATTCAATATTTTCCTGATAAAAAATATTGGTGGCGACTTCATTTTCAAAAAGTTGTAAACGAAGAAAGATTCCCTCAGGGACTTTTTCGGGCGCAACAGCTGGCGACTCCACTGGGGACTTTTCTTTGTAAGTGGGTCAAGCCTAACTAATTAAATGTGTGGTTTAGTGTGCTATCGATGTGATTTGGATACTTTGTTTGCTTCTATCCCTTTTCGGTTTGCTCTTCTTATCATGTTGTATGCATGTGCATTTGTTTTCTCTCCTTCCATGTTTATTTTTCCTCGTCTTTGCTTATGTGCTTAGTACCCTCATGCTTTTCCCCCCCATCTTGTTATGTTCCCCCCTTCTTGGCTCCCTTTCTTGAGGTAAACAAAGCACTTGATTGTTGTTGAAACCCTAGGCTAGCTTATTTGATATTGAACCCTAGTGTAGACAACATGTTATCGCTTGCTATTGCCTAGACTATTCTGGGTTTTCCTTTGCAGGTGGGGATATATGTGGGTAGTTTTAGGCGGTACGTCCTCGCTACACACACTCACCCCCTTATGATTATGTGCTTTGAGAGAGGCCTAAAACCCAAGGTCTGAAAAACACCTAGGAGAGTGGAAACGAGTAGTGACTGCCAATTGGACCGATGTCCTTCTGCTCTCACGAAAGTTTCAGCCAGAGTATGCTGTTTTATGGTACCTCACACCAGATGGCATGCCATCGTTGTGGGTGTTATCATGAGAGAGATTTAGCTCTGGTAGCCTTTGCGAGGGAGTGAATAGAGCCACATGGGAGGATTACCCTTTAAATTGCGCTAGATCGTAGGTCTCACCTCTTTTTAGGTCACAGGGGCTTTCCAAATTGTGTGCTGCATTGTAAACTAGGCACGTTTTCAAAAAGAAAAGGAGATTTTTCGAAAAAAAGAGAAAATAGAGAAAGAGTTGCCGTTGTAACCTTTCTTTCGTCGGTCTGTACGAAGTAACATATGAACCACTTTACTTTTTTTAAAAAAAGGAGGGGGTGAAAGAGTTACCGCTGTAGCCTTTCTCATACCGGTCCATATGAAATAACGTACGATCCGCATTTTCCAAAAAAAAAAATTGAATCACTGCCAATAAGGACTGGTCTCTGAGTTACATAGACATAGAACATCATCATAATTTACACATCATCCTTTGCATAAAACATACATTTTCATTAGTTTTCGCATGCATCTTTGCATTTCATCATGGTTTGCTTGCCGGGAACCCCAAGTAATGAGAAATTTTTGTCATAGATACGACATGGAATCTAGAAGGGAAACGGTGTATACTCCAAGGTACCCCGTTGTAAACAAGGTAGATGTGACTAGTCTGAAAAAATGTGTTGACCTGATGGGACCTATTGAAAGGGGATCGTTTGACAATGCTTATGGGAACCTCCGGAAGTTGTTGTTGGTAGAGGTGCAGACTGAGGCTATTGTGGCTTTGAGTAGATTTTATGATCCAGAAATCAGGTGCTTTCTTTTCAAAAAATTTCAAATGGCCCCCACATTGGAGGAATATCAGCAGATTTTGGGTTTCACTCATACAGAAGCTGTCCCCTACCGGTATCAAGAACAGTACTACACAGATGAAGGGTTCGCTGCATTATTGCAAGTGAGTGTAGAGGATCTGAAGCTCCAAAAGCAGAAGAGAAACAATGTGATAGGTTTCCCGCAGAGCTACCTTGAAGGTTTAATGGGAGCCTATGCTAGAAGTAAAAATTGGGTTGTCTTCAAGCGAGTTTTGGCCTTAGCAATTTTTGGGGTTGTTCTCTTTCCGCAGATTGAGAGGTATGTGGATGTGACTGTTATTGGCATTTTCCTAGCTTTTCAGAATAAGAAGAGCCCCATTAATCCAATTCCCGCCATCCTTGCTGACACTTATTCTGCTTTTACTCATCATTGTGACTTGAGAAGGAAGAAAATCTCTTGCTCTTCTCACCTGTTGTATGCGTGGCTTCTCATTCATGCCTTCACCAACCCAACACGAGTGGAAAAGTTGATTAGCTACGCTGTAACTTGTGAGGTGAAAGCTATGAGTGTTCAAGAGTGGATCCAGTTTCTAGGGGGCCTAGATGAGCACTCGATCCGTTGGTATCTCTCATCTTGCTGGGAAGATAAGGCCTAAGGTAGTCTTCCGCTGTGGTAGTTTTCAAAATGTCCCGCTGATGGGCACTAAGGGATGCATCAACTACAACCCGTCCCTGACGCTGAGGCAATTAGGGTATCCGATGAGGAATTCGCCTACTGAAGAGATGATATTCCCGCTTTACATCTTTGAAGGAGGACCAAAAGATGACAGTTTGTTTAGAAAGGTCTTGCAAGCCTGGAGTACGGTGGTCCGCATGGGAAAAGTAGAGCTTGCTCAGAGGACTAATGGTATCACCTTCACTCAATGGCTTGGGAAAAGAATCCAGAATGTTCAACTGCCCTACCAAAAAGAGTTGCAAGTAGTAGACGCCAGTGTCCCTGTTGTCGAAGAACTAGGCGAGGTTAAGTTGGCTCTGATGAAGGCAGAGGAAGAGAAGAAATCTTTGCAAGCTGAGATAGAGAAGATGGCTCTGAAGAACAAAAGGTTGAAAGAAGAAAATGCCCTGAAGTCTGCTACCATTGAGAAGTTCAGTCAAAAACTAAAAGGAGAGGAGGAGAGCAAGTTAGAAGTTCAAAGGTATCTGCAAGGAGCCAAGGAGGAAATCAAGAGGCGAAGCTTGAAAGAGAAGAAGGCCCTGGAAGAAGCCAATCAGTGGAAAGAATTGTGGGATGAAGCAAAAATGGAAGAGAGACCTGCGAAAAGCTTGCTTGCCAAGTCAAAAAGAGAATCCCGCATGTTACAAGATGAATGGGAGAGTAAGTTAGACAGTGTTGTTCAAGAGAGAGACTCATTTGAGAACATCCTCAGAGAATATCAGCGGGCCCTAAAAGCAGAGCAAGAGGATTCTGATGAGTTGAAGGAGCGCCTTTGTCACATCAACGATGCGTACCGGCAAGTGAGGGATGAAAGTCAGTATTGGGAACATCGCTATGTTGGGCTGCTCGGTAGGATTGAAGAGCAGGCAGTCATCATTGAGCTGAGGGACGAAGTTCAACACTGGAAGGATAGGTTCTCCAAGCTATCAGAATTGGTCAACCAGGCTCTTGCGGATATGCCCAGGAAATTAAGAAAAGCCGAAACTGAGATGTATCCCCTCAACACACCGCTTGAGGTGTACAAATTTGTGGAGTACTGCAGGGCCCTAGTTGAGGAAGCCAAAGGAAAAGCTGGAAGTACCTCTACCAACAACAAAAGGAAAAAGAGTGGAAATGTCAAAGCTCTTTGTATTTGAGCTTCTTCATTGTAATTTTCCATTTTGTTTTATTGTACCTTTCCTTTTTCGATCATTGTATCAGAATGTCGTACTTTCGGATTCAGATTTTGAAGTATTTTGTTTAAATACACCCGTTTCGCTTCCAGATTCCAATTTCAGTATGATCCAAAGAAAAATAACAAAAATAATCAAAGATTTACCTGCGTATCTATGACAAGACATAATACACCGCGATTCTCGGCAAGACAAACTAAACACGCATTCATTCGCATCGCATTCATTTATTCGTTCTTGTGTTCATAAGCGTGTTCCGTCAACAGAAAATTAGGCAAGCTGGTTAATCATCGCTATTGGACGCGTCTGCAAGCAAGAAACATGGAAAACAATCAAGCCAACCATGATCAGAACGATCCGCAGCCACATCAGGATGACGGAATTCTAGGAGGTCCGGATCCTAATGGTCAGGGTCAGCATGGTCAGAATCAGGGGAATCAAGTCATTCAAGCTGAGATGGAAGTCCTAAAGGCTCAAATGGCGGAGGTCATAAGAGTGCTAAGTGCCTTAAGAGATGTTGGCACAACTGAAGCTGCTGTCGCTGGGACGAACAATCCTCCTCCCCTTCCTGGGTCTGGGATCTCTCAAACCCTTCAAGCTGCGCAATGGCCTCCCTATGGTCTCCCACTGGGCTATACGCCTCCTGCTGCTGATGCAAACCCTGGAAGAGATCCTTCGGGAACCACGGGGCACGCTCAGCCTAATACAATTGTGAACGAAGTTGGAACAGGGACGCATCAAGCCCAGATTCAGATCCCAATTCCTGTTATTGCTCCAGGAACTCCGGCGGGTTTCAATTCACCAATAATGGTTCATCCACACGTACAGGGCCCAGTCCCTCAGAATATTGCTCACCGACACATGACCCCGATCGCGGCATCGATGAATAACCCTCACTATGGTGCCGGCGGTTTCCCACAGAATTACCCTGCCGAAGCTAGAAGTCAGTATCAGATGCTGGAAGAAAGGTTAAGAGCTGTTGAAGGGGCAGGTTCCCGAGCCAGGAATGCCCATGAGTTGTGCTTGGTTCCTGATCTAGTCCTGCCGCCCAAGTTCAAAGCACCAACTTTTGACAAATACAGAGGGACAACTTGCCCAGTCAGCCATGTGACAATGTACTGCCGAAAGATGACTGCCTACGCCCGTGATGATAACTTAATGATGCATTGCTTCCAAGAAAGTTTAGCCGGAGCTCCCCTTAACTGGTACATGCAGTTAGAGCCAACTAATATCCGTTGCTGGAAAGACATGGCGGATGCCTTCATGCGTCAATACCAGTATAACAATGATTTGGCTCCAGATAGAGCTCAGCTACAATGCATGTCTAAGAGGGATAACGAGTCGTTCAAAGAGTATGCTCAGAGATGGCGGAACCTTGCGGCTCAAGTAAAACCCCCTCTGCTGGACAAAGAAATGGTCCACATGTTTATGGAAACCCTTCCTGCGGTGTATTATGATAGGTTGGTTGGCAGCGTAGCCTCAAACTTCTCTGAGATGGTGGTCACAGGGGAAAGAGTAGAGAACGGTATGCGGAGCGGAAGAATAGCTCAGGGCTCGACACCTCCTGCCGGTCAAAAAAAGCCATTTTTTGGGTCTCATAAGAAGAAAGAAGGTGAAACTAATGCAGTCATCGGAGCCAGTGGTCCGTCGCACAGCAATCCACTGCAAGCTATTTCGGTTCCTCCTCAGGCACCACTGGCACAGCCTTTTCAATCAAATTATCAGCACCGGAACTATAATGAAAGGAAGCCTGTTGTCTTTGATCCCATTCCCATGTCCTACACGGACTTGTTTAATTATCTCATCACCAACAAAATAATCAGCACTCGTCAAATGAAGCCATATCAGCCTCCCTATCCCAGAGGGTACAACGCAAATGCCACTTGCGCCTTTCATTCTGGGGCAGTAGGTCATGTGGTGGAGGATTGTAAAGCATTCAAATATGTGGTGCAGGAATTACTTGATACGAAAAGCATATCATTTCAACAACCCAATGTAGCCACCAATCCGTTGCCAGGGCATGGAGGATCTGCTATTAATGCCGTTGACCATCAAGGGGGTCAGTGTTTGGTTAGAAAAGTTGATTGCATTCAGATGCCTTTGAATTTTATCCATGCTGAATTATGCCGTTTTGGTGTCATCAAAGAAGGTTGTGCTAGCAAAGACGCCTGTGATAATCCTCGCTGCATCGGGGCATGTGAAGGCTTTAAATCAATTCTCCAAGATCTCTTAGACAGACACCTGGTCCAAGTGGGAATCCAGGAGAAAAAAGAAAGTGTATTTACCTTGCAATCAGGCAATGGATACTTCAGGAGACCGATTGAAATTCCCTGCAATCTGAATTCCAGTCTAGCTGTGACGAGACCCTCGACTGTTGTTATTCCAGTACCTGCTGCTACCCCTAGTGGGGAGACTAGGATGACTCCATGGAGCTGCAATGTGCAAATGCAAGCGGAGGTCCCTAAAGGCACTCTGGATATAACAAACATTGCTGGAGGTAGTTGTATCACAAGGAGTGGAAGGTTGTATACTCCTGAAAACCTTAGAAGAGGGCAATCCAAGGGAACTGAAGAAAGGGCCCGTAAGGGAAAAGACAAGGAAGCTGTAGAAGTCAGGGATGTGTCGGACAAAGAAGCTCAAGAATTCCTGAGAGTAATGAGACAGAGTGAATATCGGGTGGTAGACCAGCTGAATCAAACTCCATCCAAGATCTCAATGCTCTCTTTGCTGCTTAGTTCAGAGGCACATCGTGCTGCACTGCTAAAGGTCCTGAATGAAGCTCACGTCTCTCATGGCATTACAGTAAACCAGCTTGATGGTATTGTTGGCAGCATTGTAGCCTCTAATTACTTGACCTTCTCAGACACCGAGCTGCCTCCGGCAGGAAAGAATCATAATCAAGCTCTTCACATCTCAGTCAAGTGCGGGGACCATATACTTGGCAGGGTGCTTATTGATAACGGTTCATCCTTGAATGTGCTGCCTAAGTCTACAATGGATAAGCTGGAGGTAGACTGCTCATATTTAAAACCGAGCTCCACCTTGGTCAGAGCATTTGATGGGTCAGTGAAGGAAGTTTTTGGAGAAGTAGAAGTACCGCTGCAGGTAGGCCCTGAAGTATTTTATGTCGTCTTTCAAGTGATGGACATCAATTCATCCTACAGTTGCCTGCTGGGACGCCCTTGGATACATGCGGCTGGGGCAGTGCCATCCTCGCTTCATCAGAAACTCAAGTTTGTGGCTAGGGGAAAGCTGATAGTGATCTCCGGAGAGGAAGAAACATTGATAAATCGATCACCACCTGAATATTATGTGGAAGCAGCAGAAGAGTCCTTTGAGACTGCTTTCCAAGGATTGGAGATTTCAAACGCTGTCTTCGTCGAAGGTGAACCTCGGTGGAAGCCTAAGTGGTCCAAGGCTGCCATGATGGCTGCAAAGGTGATGTTGGGACATGGGTATCAGATTGGTAAGGGTTTAGGAAAAGCCGCTCAAGGAATTGTAATGCCTGTCCAGTTGAGGGGCAATATTGAGAGGTTCGGTGTTGGGTACATCCCAACTCTTGCTGATCGGGAGAGGCTGGCATCTGACAGGAGGGAGAAATGGCTGGCCAAACTCAGAGGAAAGGCACCCAATCAGGGGAGAATGGTCATCGCTAATCTTAAGAGTAACTTCCGGAGTGCTAGTATGTTGAACCCTGACCAGGTTAATGTGGTCGAAGAAGGATCAAGCTCAAGTGGCCGTGCTGTAGGTCTGGTGCGCTGCTGTGCAGTTGGAGAGAAGCTGCAAAACTGGGAGATCATGGATTTCCCCGTATTTTCCAATTTAAAGTAATTATCGTTGTAATGCAGATCCCTCGGCTCTGCCCAAGGCCTTGGGATATTTCATTCGGGCACACATGTTTTCGTCGAAAATCATCAATCAATAAAGTGTTATTTTGAATTTTCAATAAAATTTCTGTCTTCATCTTTTATCTGTGTTGCTTTTTCTTTGTTTTTATTCGCCGCTCCATTCTAATGCAGATCAAAAATAAACTCTGAAAATAATAATGCCCATAACTCATACTGTGATTTTGATTACCCCGGTTAATCAAGCCGAGGAAGATGTTGAGAATGATTGGGATACTCCTCCAGAAATCATGAGAATGGTAGAACAAGAAGAAAAGGTCATCGAACCCCATGAGGAGTCTACAGAAATGGTCAATTTGGGTACTGAGGAAGACAGAAAAGAGATCAAGGTTGGTACCGCAATGGAGGATAAAGAGCGTAAAAAGTTAATTCAGCTCCTGTTCGATTACGCTGACATATTCGCATGGACATATCGGGACATGCCAGGGTTGAGCACAGATATTGTTGAACATAGATTGCCGGTGAAATCAGAATGTCCCCCGGTGAAACAGAAGTTAAGGCGGATGAAGCCTGAAATGTCTTTGAAGATCAGGGATGAGGTCAAGAAACAGTTTGATGCAGGGTTCTTAGCTGTGGCAAAATATCCTGAGTGGGTAGCAAACATTGTTCCAGTCCCTAAGAAAGATGGAAAGGTCCGAATGTGTGTCGACTACCGTGACTTGAACAGAGCAAGCCCAAAAGATGATTTCCCTCTACCCCATATTGACGTTTTAGTAGACAGTACTGCTCAGCATTCGATGTTCTCCTTCATGGATGGATATTCAGGCTATAACCAGATCAAAATGGCTCCAGAGGATATGGAGAAAACCACCTTCATAACCCTTTGGGGAAATTTCTGTTACAAAGTCATGCCTTTCGGGTTGAGGAATGCCGGGGCAACCTACCAAAGAGCGATGGTAACCCTATTCCATGACATGATGCATAAGGAGATCGAAGTCTATGTGGATGACATGATTGCCAAATCAAAGACTGACGAAGAGCACGTGGTTAACCTGCAGAAGTTGTTCGAGCGTCTCAGAAAGTACAAACTCAGGTTGAACCCCGCTAAGTGCACCTTTGGGGTTAGGTCAGGGAAGCTGTTAGGTTTCATTGTTAGCCAGAAGGGAATTGAGGTAGACCCGGACAAAGTACGAGCAATCCTGGAGATGCCAGCACCTAAAACAGAGAAAGAAGTTCGTGGTTTCCTGGGAAGACTAAATTACATCTCTCGATTCATCTTCCAGTTGACTGCAACTTGCGACCCCAATTTTCAAACTGCTGTGCAAAAACCAAGAGATGAAGTGGAATGATAAATGTCAAGAAGCATTTGAGAAAATCAAGGCGTATCTTCAAAATCCGTGCGACCAAGCACACGATCCGGCGTTGTTGATTAAAAGTTCCAGAAGAATACGCACGACCCGTGCGACTAGGCGCCACGATCCGTGTGTGTTTAAAAATTCAATTCGTGTAGCTTCAGATGGGGGCACGACCCGTGCATAGAGGCACACGATCCGTGCGTCTCCATCAGTTTTCCAGAAAGCAGACTTTTCATGAGTAATTCCATTCCGTTCCGTTTCCAATTTCCCTTCCGATCGAGACCCAAACATAAACACACATTATAGCATATAATACATCAGCATATTCAATCCGATCCAGCACATTTCAACAATCAAGAACATCACTTATCGTTTAAAATCACCGTTTTAGAAAACGGTTTTCGATTCATTTCCTGTCGAGACTAAAAACACACAACACTTAATTTTCGAAAATGTGGAGACTCAGAAACACACACACATCCCCTAAGCGAGTTATATAACACACCTCTTGCGATGACAATCGCAACAACAACAGCAAACGGAGTTTCTACGACCACGAGATGTCCCGAACGTTCCCAATTCGAGTCCCTATGCACCAACAATGTCCAAGTTCGACCCAGAACTACTAAACCTTCTTCCTAATGCTTGACAACACAATATTGGCTCTGAACTACTTCAAACTAGCTACCAATCCAACATGCATGTCACATTCAGCCCCTAGACTCCATTTTGACTAAGTGGAGCTTTGGTGTTCTTCAATGGTGATTTGTGATGAGGAAGATGTTGGCTTTAAAAGTGGTATCAGCAGGAAGAGGAGAATGTGAGGATTATGAAAGTGTGGATAGATGAAACATGCATGGAGGTTGTTGCTGGTTTCCTTCCTCCTTCCTTCTCCTCTTTTTCGCGCCTTTCTCTCTTCCTTTCTCTTGTTTTCAGATTCTCAAATTTCTGTTGTTTTGTTAAATAAGTGGGTTGGCTGGGACTTAAGGGTGGTGACCAGCTGACTCACTCATCTAGAGTAATTGATAGAAGTGCCCTTCACTAATAAGCACAAAGACCACAGTACCCTTCCCTATTAATGTCCACCTAAAATACTCCTAATTCCTCACTTAGACTTTAGTCCCTTTACCTAACATAAGAACATAATTAGGTACAATAGTAACTCATTTATTTCAACCTCATATAATTAAATAGCCTATGCAATTAACTTAATTCATGATGAACCTTTTGTGCTAAATACTCGACTTAGCCGATGATTACCT